>OX326959.1:35268907-35678940 GCA_946800325.1 Luzula sylvatica | reverse complement strand
AACACGCACAAATTTAAATTTTTTCAAAATCTCTTAAAAATGCAAAAACTGAAGTCTAACACCTTCAAAAAATTCAATTAAGATATTTTTTAAATTTTTTTAAAATTTTAGTGTAACACATGCAAAATACTCAATTTTCATATCGTAGTCAAAATACTACGTAATTGAAGACTAACACACACAATTTCAATTTTTTCAAATTTCTTAAAAATGCAAAAACAGAAGTCTAACACCTTCAAAAAATTAATTACGATATTTTTTAAAATATGTTAAAATTGAAGCATAAAACAAGCAAAATACTCAATTTTTATGTCGTACTCAAAATACTCCGTAATTGATGACTAACACACACAAATTTCAATTGTTTAAAAATTTCTTAAAAATGCAAAAATTGATGTCTAACACCTTCAAAAAAATTAAATTAAGATATTTTTTCGAAAAAAAGTTAAAATTGCAGTGTAACACAAGCCAAATACTCAATTTTCATGTCGTACTCAACATACTCCGTAATTGAAGACTAACACGAAAAAATTTCAATTTTTTAAAATTTTCTGAAAAAATGCTAAAATAGAAGTCTAACACCTTCAAAAAATTCAATTAAATAAATTAAAAAAAATGTAAAAATTGAAGTATAAAACAAGAAAAATACTCAATTTTCATGTCATACTCAAAATACTTCGTAATTGAACACTAACACGCAGAAATTTCAATTTTTTCAAAAAATCTCTTAAAAATGCAAAAATTGAAGTCGAACAGCCTTCAAAAAATTCAATTAAGATATTTTTTTTAAAAATACACAAATTTTAGTGTAACACATGTAAAATACTCAATTTTCATATCGTACTCAAAATACTCCCGTAATTGAAGACTAACAAACACAAATTTCAATTTTCAAATTTTCTTAAAAATGCAAAAACAGAAGTCTAAGACCTTCAAAAAATTTAATTAAGATATTTTTTTAAACATGTAAAATTGAAGTATAAAACAAGCAAAATACTCAATTTTCATGTCGTACTCAAAATACTCCGTAATTGAAGACTAACACACACAAATTTCAATTTTTTCAAAAATTTCTTAAAAATTCAAAAACTGAAGTCTAACACCATCAAAAAATTCAATAAGATATTTTTAAAAAAATGTTAAAATTTTAGTGTAACACATGCAAAATACTCCATTTTCACATCGTACTCAAAATACTCCTTAATTGAAGACTAACACATACAAATTTAATTTTTTTCAAATTTTCTTAAAAATGTGATAACAGAAGTGTAACACCTTTCAAATATTTAATTAAGGTATTTTTTAAAATATGTTACAATTGAAGTATAAAACAAGCTAAATACTAAATTTCATGTCGTACGTAAAATACTCCGTAATTGAAAACTAACACACACAAATTTCAATTTTTTCAGAAATTTCTTAAAAATGCAAAAATTGAAGTCTAACACCTTCGAAAAATTAAAATTAAGAATTTTTTTGAAAAAAGTCAAAATTGCAGTGTAACACAAGCAAAATACTCAATTTTCATGTCGTACTCAACATACTCCGTAATTGAAGACTAACACGAAAAAATTTCAATTTTTTAAAATTTTCTGAAAAATGCTAAAATAGAAGTCTAACACCTTCAAAAATTCAATTAATAATTTTAAAAAAATGTTAAATTGAAGTATAAAACAAGAAAAATACTCAATTTTCATGTCCTACTCAAAATACTTCGGAATTGAAGACTAACACGCACAAATTTCAATTTTTTCAAAACCTCTTAAAAATGCAAAAATTGAAGTCTAACACCTTCAAAAAATTCAATTAAGATATTTTTTTTAAAAATGCTCAAATTTTAGTGTAACACATGTAAAATACTCAATTTTCATATCGTACTCAAAATACTCCGTAATTGAAGACTAACACACACAAATTTCAATTTTTTAAAAATTTTCTGAAAAAATGAAAAAATTGAAGTCTACCTTAAAAAAATTACAATTAATATATTTAAAAAAAAATGTTAAAATTGAATTATAAAACAACAAAAAATACTCAATTTTCATGTCATACTCAAAATACTTCGTAATTGAACACTAACACGCACAAATTTAAATTTTTCAAAAATCTCTTAAAAATGCAAAAACTGAAGTCTAACACCTTCAAAAAATTCAATTAAGATATTTTTTTAAAAATGCTCAAATTTTAGTGTAACACATGTAAAATACTCAATTTTCATATCGTACTCAAAATACTCCGTAATTGAAGACTAACACACACAAATTTCAATTTTTTAAAAATTTTCTGAAAAATGAAAAAATAGAAGTCTACCTTAAAAAAATTCAATTAATATATTTAAAAAAAAATGTTAAAATTGAATTATAAAACAACAAAAAATACTCAATTTTCATGTCATACTCAAAATACTTCGTAATTGAACACTAACACGCACAAATTTAAATTTTTTCAAAAATCTCTTAAAAATGCAAAAACTGAAGTCTAACACCTTCAAAAAATTCAATTAAGATATTTTTTAAATTTTTTTTAAAATTTTAGTGCAACACATGCAAAATACTCAATTTTCATATCGTAGTCAAAATACTACGTAATTGAAGACTAACACACACAAATTTCAATTTTTTCAAATTTTCTTAAAATGCAAAAACAGAAGTCTAACACCTTCAAAAAATTTAATTACGATATTTTTAAAATATGTTAAAATTGAAGCATAAAACAAGCAAAATACTCAATTTTTATGTCGTACTCAAAATACTCCGTAATTGAAGACTAACACACACAAATTTCAATTGTTTTAAAAATTTCTTAAAAATGCAAAAATTGATGTCCTAACACCTTCAAAAAATTAAATTAAGATATTTTTTTCGAAAAAAAGTTAAAATTGCAGTGTAACACAAGCCAAATACTCAATTTTCATGTCGTACTCAACATACTCCGTAATTGAAGACTAACACGAAAAAATTTCAATTTTTTAAAAATTTTCTGAAAAATGCTAAAATAGAAGTCTAACACCTTCAAAAAATTCAATTAATAAATTTAAAAAAATGTAAAAATTGAAGTATAAAACAAGAAAAATACTCAATTTTCATGTCATACTCAAAATACTTCGTAATTGAACACTAACACGCAGAAATTTCAATTTTTCAAAAATCTCTCTTAAAAATGCAAAATTGAAGTCGAACACCTTCAAAAAATTCAATTAAGATATTTTTTTTAAAAATACACAAATTTTAGTGTAACACATGTAAAATACTCAATTTTCAT
Organism: Luzula sylvatica; assembly: GCA_946800325.1. Taxonomy (NCBI): domain Eukaryota; kingdom Viridiplantae; phylum Streptophyta; class Magnoliopsida; order Poales; family Juncaceae; genus Luzula; species Luzula sylvatica. The sequence goes on along the minus strand of OX326959.1, from coordinate 35,675,679 downwards.
ATCGTACTCAAAATACTCCGTAATTGAAGACTAACAAACACAAATTTCAATTTTTCAAAATTTTCTTAAAAATGCAAAAACAGAAGTCTAAGACCTTCAAAAAATTTAATTAAGATATTTTTTTTAAACATGTTAAAATTGAAGTATAACAAGCAAAAAAGCAAATACTCAATTTTCATGTCGTACTCAAAATACTCCCGTAATTGAAGGACTAACACACACAAATTTCAATTTTTTCAAAAATTTCTTAAAATTCAAAAACTGAATTCTAACACCATCAAAAAATTCAATTAAGATATTTTTAAAAAAATGTTAAAATTTTAGTGTAACACATGCAAAATACTCAATTTTCACATCGTACTCAAAATACTCATTAATTGAAGACTAACACATACAAATTTAATTTTTTCAAATTTTCTTAAAAATGTGATAACAGAAGTGTAACACCTTCAAAATATTTAATTAAGGTATTTTTTAAAATATGTTACAATTGAAGTATAAAACAAGCTAAATACTAAATTTTCATGTCGTACGTAAAATACTCCGTAATTGAAAACTAACACACACAAATTTCAATTTTTTCAGAAATTTCTTAAAAATGCAAAAATTGAAGTCTAACACCTTCGAAAAATTAAATTAAGAATTTTTTTTGAAAAAAAGTCAAAATTGCAGTGTAACACAAGCCAAATACTCAATTTTCATGTCGTACTCAACATACTCCGTAATTGAAGACTAACACGAAAAAATTTCAATTTTTTAAAAATTTTCTGAAAAATGCTAAAATAGAAGTCTAACACCTTCAAAAAATTCAATTAATAAATTTTAAAAAAATGTTAAAATTGAAGTATAAAACAAGAAAAATACTCAATTTTCATGTCCTACTCAAAATACTTCGTAATTGAAGACTAACACGCACAAATTTCAATTTTTTCAAAAACCTCTTAAAAATGCAAAAATTGAAGTCTAACACCTTCAAAAAATTCAATTAAGATATTTTTTTTAAAAATGTTCAAATTTTAGTGTAACACATATAAAATACTCAATTTTCATATCGTACTCAAAATACTCCGTAATTGAAGACTAACACACACAAATTTCAATATTTTCAAATTTTCTTAAAAATGCAAAAACAGAAGTCTAAGACCTTCAAAAAATTTAATTAAGATATTTTTTTAAACATGTTAAAATTGAAGTATAAAAAAAGCAAAATACTCAATTTTCATGTCGTACTCAAAATACTCCGTAATTGAAGACTAACACACACAAATTTCAATTTTTTCAAAAATTTCTTAAAAATTCAAAAACTGAAGTCTAACACCTTCAAAAAATTCAATTAAGATATTTTTTAAAAAAATGTTAAAATTTTAGTGTAACACATGCAAAATACTCAATTTTCATATCGTACTCAAAATACTCCGTAATTGAAGACTAACACACACACATTTCAATTTTTTAAAAATTTCTTAAAAATGCAAAAACAGAAGTCTAACACCTTCAAAAAATTTAATTACGATATTTTTTAAAATATGTTAAAATTGAAGCATAAAACAAGCAAAATTCTCAATTTTTATGTCGTACTCAAAGTACTCCGTAATTGAAGACTAACACACACAAATTTCAATTTTTTAAAAATTTCTTAAAAATGCAAAAAATGAAGTCTAACACCGTCAAAAAATTAAATTAAGATATTTTTTTAAACATGTTAAAATTGAAGTTTAAAACAAGCAAAATACTCAATTTTCATGTCGTAGTCAAAATACTCCGTAATTGAAGACTAACACACATAAATTTCATTTTTTTTCAAATTTTCTTAAAAATGCAATAACAGAAGTCTAACACCTTAAAAAAATTTAATTAAGATATTTTTTAAAATATTTTAAAATTGAAGTATAAAACAAGCAAAATACCCAATTTTCATGTCGTACTCAAAATACTCCATAATTGAAGAATAACACACACAAATTTCAATTTTGTCTAAAATCTCTTAAAAATTCAAAAACTGAAGTCTAACACCTTCAAAAAATTCAATTAAGATATTTTTTAAAAAAATGTCTAATTTTTAGTATAAAACAAGCAAAATACTAAATTTTCATGTCGTACTCAAAATACTCCGTAATTGAAGACTAACACACACAAATTTCAATTTTTTCAAATTTTCTAAAAAATGCAAAAATAGAAGTCAAACACCTTCAAAAAATTTAATTATGATATTTTTTAAATTATGTTAAAATTGAAGTATAAAACAAGCCAAATACTCAATTTTTATGTCGTACTCAAAATACTCCATAACTGAAGACTAACACACTCAAATTTCAATTTTTTAAAAATTTCTTAAAAATGCTAAAATTGAAGTCTAAAACCTTAAATTAAGATATTTTTTCGAAAAAAAGTTAAAATTGCAGTGTAACACTAGCCAAATACTCAATTTTCATGTTGAACAAAAAATACTCCGTAATTGAAGACTAACACACACAAATTTCAATTTTTTCCAAATTTTCATAAAAATGCAAAAACATTAGTCCAACACCTTCAAAAAAATCAATTATGATATTTTTGAAAAAAATGTTAAAATTTAAGTGTAACACAAGCTAAATAACAATTTTCATTTCGTACGTAAAATACTCCGTAATTGAAGATAAACACACACACATTTCAATTTTTTAAAAATTTCTTCAAAATGCAAAAATTGAAGTCCAACACCTTCGAAAAATTAAATTAAGAAATTTTTTTGAAAAAAAGTTAAAATTGCAGTGTAACACAAGCCAAATACTCAATTTTCATGTCGTACTCAACATATTCCGTAATTAAAGACTAACACGAACAAATTTCAATTTTTTAAAATTTTGCTGAAAAATGCAAAAATAGAAGTCTAACACATTCAAAAAATTCAATTAATATATTTAAAAAAAATGTTTAAATTGAAGTATAAAACAAGAAAAATACTCAATTTTCATGTCGTACTCAAAATACTTCGTAATTGAAGACTAACACGTACAAATTTCAATTTTTTCACAAATATCTTAAAAATGCTAAAACTGAAGTCAAATTTAAAATTTTAGTCTAACACATGCAAAATACTCAATTTTCATATCGTACTCAAAATACACCGTAATTGAAGACTAACACACACAAATTTCATTTTTTTCAAATTTTCTAAAAAATGCAAAAACAGAAGTCTAACACCTTTAAAAAATTTAATTAAGATATTTTTTTTAAAAATGTTCAAATTTTAGTGTAACACATGTAAAATACTCAATTTTCATATCGTACTCAAAATACACCGTAATTGAAGACTAACACACACAAATTTCATTATTTTCAAATTTTCTTAAAAATGCAATAACAGAAGTCTAACACCTTCAAAAAATTTAATTAAGATATTTTTTAAAATATTTTAAAATTGAAGCATAAAACAAGCTAAATACTCAATTTTTATGTCGTACTCAAAATACTCCGTAATTGAAGACTAACACACACACATTTCAATTTTTTAAAAATTTCTTAAAAATGCAAAAATTGAAGTCTAACACCTTCGAAAAATTAAATTAAGAAATTTTTTAAAAAAAAAGTTAAAATTGCAGTGTAACACAAGCCAAATACTCAATTTTCATGTCGTACTCAACATACTACGTAATTGAAGACTAACACGAACAAATTTCATGTTTTTATAAATTTTCTGAAAAATGCAAAAATAGAAGTCTAACACCTTCAAAAAATTCAATTAATATATTTTAAAAAAGTGTTAAAATTGAAGTATAAAACAAGAAAAATACTCAATTTTCATGTCCTACTCAAAATACTTCGTAATTGAAGACTAACACGCACAAACTTCAATTTTTTCAAAAATCTCTTAAAAATGCAAAAACTAAAGTCTAACACCTTCAAAAAATTCAATAAAGACATTTTTTCAAAAAATTTTAAAATTTTAGTGTAACACATGCAAAATACTCAATTTTCATATCGTACTCAAAATACTCCGTAATTGAAGACTAACACACACAAATTTCATTTTTTTCAAATTTTCTTAAAAATGCAAAAACAGAAGTCTAACACCTTCAAAAAAATTAATTAAGATATTTTTTTAAATATGTTAAAATTGAAGTATAAAACAAGCAAAATACTCAATTTTGATGTCGTACTCAAAATACTCCGTAATTGAAGACTAACACACACAAATTTCAATTTTTTCAACACTTTCTTAAAAATTCAAAAACTGAAGTCTAACACCTTCAAAAAATACAATTAAAATATTTTTTAAAAAAATGTTAAAATTTTATTGTAACACATGCAAAATACTCAATTTTCATATCGTACTCAAAATACTCCGTAATTGAAAACTAACACATACAAATTTAATTTTTTTCAAATTTTCTTAAAAATGCAAAAACAGAAGTGTAACACCTTCAAAAAATTTAATTAAGATATTTTTTAAAATATGTTACAATTGAAGTATAAAACAAGCTAAATACTAAATTTTCATGTCGTACGTAAAATACTCCGTAATTGAAGACTAACACACACAAATTTCAATTTTTTCAGAAATTTCTTAAAAATGCAAAAATTGAAGTTTAACACCTTCGAAAAATGAAATTAAGAATTTTTTTTGAAAAAAAGTTAAAATTGCAGTGTGACCCAAGCCAAATACTCAATTTTCATGTCGTACTCAACATACTCCGTAATTGAAGACTAACACGAAAAAATTTCAATTTTTTAAAATTTTTCTGAAAAATGCTAAAATAGAAGTCTAACACCTTCAAAAAATTCAATTAATAAATTTAAAAAAAATGTTAAAATTGAAGTATAAAACAAGAAAAATACTCAATTTTCATGTCCTACTCAAAATACTTCGTAATCGAAGACTAACACGCACAAATTTCAATTTTTTCAAAAACCTCTTAAAAATGCAAAAATTGAAGTCTAACACCTTCAAAAAATTCAATTAAGATATTTTTTTTAAAAATGCTCAAATTTTAGTGTAACACATGTAAAATACTCAATTTTCATATCGTACTCAAAATACTCCGTAATTGAAGACTAACACACACAAATTTCAATTTTTTAAAAATTTTCTGAAAAAATGAAAAAATTGAAGTCTACCTTAAAAAAATTCAATTAATATATTTAAAAAAAAATGTTAAAATTGAATTATAAAACAACAAAAAATACTCAATTTTCATGTCATACTCAAAATACTTCGTAATTGAACACTAACACGCACAAATTTAAATTTTTTCAAAAATCTCTTAAAAATGCAAAAACTGAAGTCTAACACCTTCAAAAAATTCAATTAAGATATTTTTTAAATTTTTTTTAAAATTTTAGTGTAACACATGCAAAATACTCAATTTTCATATCGTAGTCAAAATACTACGTAATTGAAGACTAACACACACAAATTTCAATTTTTTCAAATTTTCTTAAAAATGCAAAAACAGAAGTCTAACACCTTCAAAAAATTTAATTACGATATTTTTTAAAATATGTTAAAATTGAAGCATAAAACAAGCAAAATACTCAATTTTTATGTCGTACTCAAAATACTCCGTAATTGAAGACTAACACACACAAATTTCAATTGTTTAAAAATTTCTTAAAAATGCAAAAATTGATGTCTAACACCTTCAAAAAATTAAATTAAGATATTTTTTCGAAAAAAAGTTAAAATTGCAGTGTAACACAAGCCAAATACTCAATTTTCATGTCGTACTCAACATACTCCGTAATTGAAGACTAACACGAAAAAATTACAATTTTTTAAAAATTTTCTGAAAAATGCTAAAATAGAAGTCTAACACCTTCAAAAAATTCAATTAATAAATTTAAAAAAAATGTAAAAATTGAAGTATAAAACAAGAAAAATACTCAATTTTCATGTCATACTCAAAATACTTCGTAATTGAACACTAACACGCAGAAATTTCAATTTTTTCAAAAATCTCTTAAAAATGCAAAAATTGAAGTCGAACACCTTCAAAAAATTCAATTAAGATATTTTTTTTAAAAATACACAAATTTTAGTGTAACACATGTAAAATACTCAATTTTCATATCGTACTCAAAATACTCCGTAATTGAAGACTAACAAACACAAATTTCAATTTTTTCAAATTTTCTTAAAAATGCAAAAACAGAAGTCTAAGACCTTCAAAAAATTTAATTAAGATATTTTTTTAAACATGTTAAAATTGAAGTATAAAACAAGCAAAATACTCAATTTTCATGTCGTACTCAAAATACTCCGTAATTGAAGACTAACACACACAAATTTCAATTTTTTCAAAAATTTCTTAAAAATTCAAAAACTGAAGTCTAACACCATCAAAAAATTCAATTAAGATATTTTTTAAAAAAATGTTAAAATTTTAGTGTAACACATGCAAAATACTCAATTTTCATATCGTACTCAAAATACTCCTTAATTGAAGACTAACACATACAAATTTAATTTTTTTCAAATTTTCTTAAAAATGTGATAACAGAAGTGTAACACCTTCAAAATATTTAATTAAGGTATTTTTTAAAATATGTTACAATTGAAGTATAAAACAAGCTAAATACTAAATTTTCATGTCGTACGTAAAATACTCCGTAATTGAAAACTAACACACACAAATTTCAATTTTTTCAGAAATTTCTTAAAAATGCAAAAATTGAAGTCTAACACCTTCGAAAAATTAAATTAAGAATTTTTTTTGAAAAAAAGTCAAAATTGCAGTGTAACACAAGCCAAATACTCAATTTTCATGTCGTACTCAACATACTCCGTAATTGAAGACTAACACGAAAAAATTTCAATTTTTTAAAAATTTTCTGAAAAATGCTAAAATAGAAGTCTAACACCTTCAAAAAATTCAATTAATAAATTTTAAAAAAATGTTAAAATTGAAGTATAAAACAAGAAAAATACTCAATTTTCATGTCCTACTCAAAATACTTCGTAATTGAAGACTAACACGCACAAATTTCAATTTTTTCAAAAACCTCTTAAAAATGCAAAAATTGAAGTCTAACACCTTCAAAAAATTCAATTAAGATATTTTTTTTAAAAATGTTCAAATTTTAGTGTAACACATGTAAAATACTCAATTTTCATATCGTACTCAAAATACTCCGTAATTGAAGACTAACACACACAAATTTCAATTTTTTCAAATTTTCTTAAAAATGCAAAAACAGAAGTCTAAGGCCTTCAAAAAATTTAATTAAGATATTTTTTTAAACATGTTAAAATTGAAGTATAAAACAAGCAAAATACTCAATTTTGATGTCGTACTCAAAATACTCCGTAATTGAAGACTAACACACACAAATTTCAATTTTTTCAAAAATTTCTTAAAAATTAAAAAACTGAAGTCTAACACCTTCAAAAAATTTAATTACGATATTTTTTAAAATATGTTAAAATTGAAGCATAAAACAAGCTAAATACTCAATTTTTATGTCGTACTCAAAATACTCCGTAATTGAAGACTAACAAACACACATTTCAATTTTTTAAAAATTTCTTAAAAATGCAAAAATTGAAGTCTAACACCTTCGAAAAATTAAATTAAGAAATTTTTAAAAAAAAAAGTTAAAATTGCAGTGTAACACAAGCCAAATACTCAATTTTCATGTCGTACTCAACATACTACGTAATTGAAGACTAACCCGAACAAATTTCAATTTTTTAAAAATTTTCTGAAAAATGCAAAAATAGAAGTCTAACACCTTCAAAAAATTCAATTAATATATTTTAAAAAAGTGTTAAAATTGAAGTATAAAACAAGAAAAATACTCAATTTTCATGTCTTACTCAAATTACTTCGTAATTGAAGACTAACACGCACAAACTTCAATTTTTTCAAAAATCTCTTAAAAATGCAAAAACTGAAGTCTAACACCTTCAAAAAATTCAATAAAGACATTTTTTCAAAAAATTTTAAAATTTTAGTGTAACACATGCAAAATACTCAATTTTCATATCGTACTCAAAATACTCCGTAATTGAAGACTAACACACACAAATTTCATTTTTTTCAAATTTTCTTAAAAATGCAAAAACAGAAGTCTAACACCTTCAAAAAAATTAATTAAGATATTTTTTTAAATATGTTAAAATTGAAGTATAAAACAAGCAAAATACTCAATTTTGATGTCGTACTCAAAATACTCCGTAATTGAAAACTAACACATACAAATTTAATTTTTTTCAAATTTTCTTAAAAATGCAAAAACAGAAGTGTAACACCTTCAAAAAATTTAATTAAGATATTTTTTAAAATATGTTACAATTGAAGTATAAAACAAGCTAAATACTAAATTTTCATGTCGTACGTAAAATACTCCGTAATTGAAGACTAACACACACAAATTTCAATTTTTTCAGAAATTTCTTAAAAATGCAAAAATTGAAGTTTAACACCTTCGAAAAATGAAATTAAGAATTTTTTTTGAAAAAAAGTTAAAATTGCAGTGTGACCCAAGCCAAATACTCAATTTTCATGTCGTACTCAACATACTCCGTAATTGAAGACTAACACGAAAAAATTTCAATTTTTTAAAATTTTTCTGAAAAATGCTAAAATAGAAGTCTAACACCTTCAAAAAATTCAATTAATAAATTTAAAAAAAATGTTAAAATTGAAGTATAAAACAAGAAAAATACTCAATTTTCATGTCCTACTCAAAATACTTCGTAATCGAAGACTAACACGCACAAATTTCAATTTTTTCAAAAACCTCTTAAAAATGCAAAAATTGAAGTCTAACACCTTCAAAAAATTCAATTAAGATATTTTTTTTAAAAATGCTCAAATTTTAGTGTAACACATGTAAAATACTCAATTTTCATATCGTACTCAAAATACTCCGTAATTGAAGACTAACACACACAAATTTCAATTTTTTAAAAATTTTCTGAAAAAATGAAAAAATTGAAGTCTACCTTAAAAAAATTCAATTAATATATTTAAAAAAAAATGTTAAAATTGAATTATAAAACAACAAAAAATACTCAATTTTCATGTCATACTCAAAATACTTCGTAATTGAACACTAACACGCACAAATTTAAATTTTTTCAAAAATCTCTTAAAAATGCAAAAACTGAAGTCTAACACCTTCAAAAAATTCAATTAAGATATTTTTTAAATTTTTTTTAAAATTTTAGTGTAACACATGCAAAATACTCAATTTTCATATCGTAGTCAAAATACTACGTAATTGAAGACTAACACACACAAATTTCAATTTTTTCAAATTTTCTTAAAAATGCAAAAACAGAAGTCTAACACCTTCAAAAAATTTAATTACGATATTTTTTAAAATATGTTAAAATTGAAGCATAAAACAAGCAAAATACTCAATTTTTATGTCGTACTCAAAATACTCCGTAATTGAAGACTAACACACACAAATTTCAATTGTTTAAAAATTTCTTAAAAATGCAAAAATTGATGTCTAACACCTTCAAAAAATTAAATTAAGATATTTTTTCGAAAAAAAGTTAAAATTGCAGTGTAACACAAGCCAAATACTCAATTTTCATGTCGTACTCAACATACTCCGTAATTGAAGACTAACACGAAAAAATTTCAATTTTTTAAAAATTTTCTGAAAAATGCTAAAATAGAAGTCTAACACCTTCAAAAAATTCAATTAATAAATTTAAAAAAAATGTAAAAATTGAAGTATAAAACAAGAAAAATACTCAATTTTCATGTCATACTCAAAATACTTCGTAATTGAACACTAACACGCAGAAATTTCAATTTTTTCAAAAATCTCTTAAAAATGCAAAAATTGAAGTCGAACACCTTCAAAAAATTCAATTAAGATATTTTTTTTAAAAATACACAAATTTTAGTGTAACACATGTAAAATACTCAATTTTCATATCGTACTCAAAATACTCCGTAATTGAAGACTAACAAACACAAATTTCAATTTTTTCAAATTTTCTTAAAAATGCAAAAACAGAAGTCTAAGACCTTCAAAAAATTTAATTAAGATATTTTTTTAAACATGTTAAAATTGAAGTATAAAACAAGCAAAATACTCAATTTTCATGTCGTACTCAAAATACTCCGTAATTGAAGACTAACACACACAAATTTCAATTTTTTCAAAAATTTCTTAAAAATTCAAAAACTGAAGTCTAACACCATCAAAAAATTCAATTAAGATATTTTTTAAAAAAATGTTAAAATTTTAGTGTAACACATGCAAAATACTCAATTTTCACATCGTACTCAAAATACTCCTTAATTGAAGACTAACACATACAAATTTAATTTTTTTCAAATTTTCTTAAAAATGTGATAACAGAAGTGTAACACCTTCAAAATATTTAATTAAGGTATTTTTTAAAATATGTTACAATTGAAGTATAAAACAAGCTAAATACTAAATTTTCATGTCGTACGTAAAATACTCCGTAATTGAAAACTAACACACACAAATTTCAATTTTTTCAGAAATTTCTTAAAAATGCAAAAATTGAAGTCTAACACCTTCGAAAAATTAAATTAAGAATTTTTTTTGAAAAAAAGTCAAAATTGCAGTGTAACACAAGCCAAATACTCAATTTTCATGTCGTACTCAACATACTCCGTAATTGAAGACTAACACGAAAAAATTTCAATTTTTTAAAAATTTTCTGAAAAATGCTAAAATAGAAGTCTAACACCTTCAAAAAATTCAATTAATAAATTTTAAAAAAATGTTAAAATTGAAGTATAAAACAAGAAAAATACTCAATTTTCATGTCCTACTCAAAATACTTCGTAATTGAAGACTAACACGCACAAATTTCAATTTTTTCAAAAACCTCTTAAAAATGCAAAAATTGAAGTCTAACACCTTCAAAAAATTCAATTAAGATATTTTTTTTAAAAATGTTCAAATTTTAGTGTAACACATGTAAAATACTCAATTTTCATATCGTACTCAAAATACTCCGTAATTGAAGACTAACACACACAAATTTCAATTTTTTCAAATTTTCTTAAAAATGCAAAAACAGAAGTCTAAGGCCTTCAAAAAATTTAATTAAGATATTTTTTTAAACATGTTAAAATTGAAGTATAAAACAAGCAAAATACTCAATTTTGATGTCGTACTCAAAATACTCCGTAATTGAAGACTAACACACACAAATTTCAATTTTTTCAAAAATTTCTTAAAAATTAAAAAACTGAAGTCTAACACCTTCAAAAAATTTAATTACGATATTTTTTAAAATATGTTAAAATTGAAGCATAAAACAAGCTAAATACTCAATTTTTATGTCGTACTCAAAATACTCCGTAATTGAAGACTAACAAACACACATTTCAATTTTTTAAAAATTTCTTAAAAATGCAAAAATTGAAGTCTAACACCTTCGAAAAATTAAATTAAGAAATTTTTAAAAAAAAAAGTTAAAATTGCAGTGTAACACAAGCCAAATACTCAATTTTCATGTCGTACTCAACATACTACGTAATTGAAGACTAACACGAACAAATTTCAATTTTTTAAAAATTTTCTGAAAAATGCAAAAATAGAAGTCTAACACCTTCAAAAAATTCAATTAATATATTTTAAAAAAGTGTTAAAATTGAAGTATAAAACAAGAAAAATACTCAATTTTCATGTCTTACTCAAATTACTTCGTAATTGAAGACTAACACGCACAAACTTCAATTTTTTCAAAAATCTCTTAAAAATGCAAAAACTGAAGTCTAACACCTTCAAAAAATTCAATAAAGACATTTTTTCAAAAATTTTTAAAATTTTAGTGTAACACATGCAAAATACTCAATTTTCATATCGTACTCAAAATACTCCGTAATTGAAGACTAACACACACAAATTTCATTTTTTTCAAATTTTCTTAAAAATGCAAAAACAGAAGTCTAACACCTTCAAAAAAATTAATTAAGATATTTTTTTAAATATGTTAAAATTGAAGTATAAAACAAGCAAAATACTCAATTTTGATGTCGTACTCAAAATACTCCGTAATTGAAGACTAACACACACAAATTTCAATTTTTTCAAAACTTTCTTAAAAATTCAAAAACTGAAGTCTAACACCTTCAAAAAATTCAATTAAGATATTTTTTAAAAAAATGTTAAAATTTTAGTGTAACACATGCAAAATACTCAATTTTCATATCGTACTCAAAATACTCCGTAATTGAAGACTAACACATACAAATTTCATTTTTTTCAAATTTTCTTAAAAATGCAAAAACAGAAGTGTAACACCATCAAAAAATTTAATTAAGATATTTTTTAAAATATGTTACAATTGAAGTATAAAACAAGCTAAATACTAAATTTTCATGTCATACGTAAAATACTCCGTAATTGAAGACTAACACACACAAATTTCAATTTTTTCAGAAATTTCTTAAAAATGCAAAAATTGAAGTCTAACACCTTCGAAAAATTAAATTAAGAATTTTTTTTGAAAAAAAGTTAAAATTGCAGTGTAACACAAGCCAAATACTCAATTTTCATGTCGTACTCAACATACTCCGTAATTGAAGACTAACACGAAAAAATTTCAATTTTTTAAAAATTTTCTGAAAAATGCAAAAATAGAAGTCTAACACCTTCAAAAAATTCAATTAATAAATTTAAAAAAAATGTTAAAATTGAAGTATAAAACAAGAAAAATACTCAATTTTCGTGTCCTACTCAAAATACTTCGTAATTGAAGACTAACACGCACAAATTTCAATTTTTTCAAAAACCTCTTAAAAATGCAAAAATTGAAGTCTAACACCTTCAAAAAATTCAATTAAGATATTTTTTTTTAAAATGCTCAAATTTTAGTGTAACACATGTAAAATACTCAATTTTCATATCGTACTCAAAATACTCCGTAATTGAAGACTAACACACACAAATTTCAATTTTTTAAAAATTTTCTGAAAAAATGCAAAAATTGAAGTCTAACACCTTCAAAAAATTCAATTAATATATTTAAAAAAAAATGTTAAAATTGAAGTATAAAACAAGAAAAATACTCAATTTTCATGTCATACTCAAAATACTTCGTAATTGAAGACTAACACGAACAAATTTAAATTTTTTCAAAAATCTCTTAAAAATGCAAAAACTGAAGTCTAACACCTTCAAAAAATTCAATTAAGATATTTTTTTTTAAAATGCTCAAATTTTAGTGTAACACATGTAAAATACTCAATTTTCATATCGTACTCAAAATACTCCGTAATTGAAGACTAACACACACAAATTTCAATTTTTTCAAATTTTCTCAAAAATGCAAAAACAGAAGTCTAAGACCTTCAAAAAATTTAATTAAGATATTTTTTTAAACATGTTAAAATTGAAGTATAAAACAAGCAAAATACTCAATTTTCATGTCGTACTCAAAATACTCCGTAATTGAAGACTAACACACACAAATTTCAATTTTTTCAAAAATTTCTTAAAAATTCAAAAACTGAAGTCTAACACCATCAAAAAATTCAATTAAGATATTTTTTAAAAAAATGTTAAAATTTTAGTGTAACACATGCAAAATTCTCAATTTTCATATCGTAGTCAAAATACTACGTAATTGAAGACTAACACACACAAATTTCAATTTTTTCAAATTTTCTTAAAAATGCAAAAACAGAAGTCTAACACCTTCAAAAAATTTAATTACGATATTTTTTAAAATATGTTAAAATTGAAGCATAAAACAAGCAAAATACTCAATTTTTATGTCGTACTCAAAATACTCCGTAATTGAAGACTAACACACACAAATTTCAATTTTTTAAAAATTTCTTAAAAATGCAAAAATTGAAGTCTAACACCTTCAAAAAATTAAATTAAGATATTTTTTCGAAAAAAAGTTAAAATTGCAGTGTAACACAAGCCAAATACTCAATTTTCATGTCGTACTCAACATACTCCGTAATTGAAGACTAACACGAAAAAATTTCAATTTTTTAAAAATTTTCTGAAAAATGCTAAAATAGAAGTCTAACACCTTCAAAAAATTCAATTAATAAATTTAAAATTTTTTTTAAAATTGAAGTATAAAACAAGAAAAATACTCAATTTTCATGTCATACTCAAAATACTTCGTAATTGAACACTAACACGCAGAAATTTCAATTTTTTCAAAAATCTCTTAAAAATGCAAAAATTGAAGTCGAACACCTTCAAAAAATTCAATTAAGATATTTTTTTTTAAAATGCTCAAATTTTAGTGTAACACATGTAAAATACTCAATTTTCATATCGTACTCAAAATACTCCGTAATTGAAGACTAACACACACAAATTTCAATTTTTTCAAATTTTCTCAAAAATGCAAAAACAGAAGTCTAAGACCTTCAAAAAATTTAATTAAGATATTTTTTTAAACATGTTAAAATTGAAGTATAAAACAAGCAAAATACTCAATTTTCATGTCGTACTCAAAATACTCCGTAATTGAAGACTAACACACACAAATTTCAATTTTTTCAAAAATTTCTTAAAAATTCAAAAACTGAAGTCTAACACCATCAAAAAATTCAATTAAGATATTTTTTAAAAAAATGTTAAAATTTTAGTGTAACACATGCAAAATACTCAATTTTCATATCGTACTCAAAATACTCCGTAATTGAAGACTAACACATACAAATTTAATTTTTTTCAAATTTTCTTAAAAATGTAATAACAGAAGTGTAACACCTTCAAAATATTTAATTAAGGTATTTTTTAAAATATGTTACAATTGAAGTATAAAACAAGCTAAATACTAAATTTTCATGTCGTACGTAAAATACTCCGTAATTGGAGACTAACACACACAAATTTCAATTTTTTCAGAAATTTCTTAAAAATGCAAAAATTGAAGTCTAACACCTTCGAAAAATTAAATTAAGAATTTTTTTTGAAAAAAAAGTCAAAATTGCAGTGTAACACAAGCCAAATACTCAATTTTCATGTCGTACTCAACATACTCCGTAATTGAAGACTAACACGAAAAAATTTCAATTTTTTAAAAATTTTCTGAAAAATGCTAAAATAGAAGTCTAACACCTTCAAAAAATTCAATTAATAAATTTAAAAAAAATGTTAAAATTGAAGTATAAAACAAGAAAAATACTCAATTTTCATGTCCTACTCAAAATACTTCTTAATTGAAGACTAACACGCACAAATTTCAATTTTTTCAAAAACCTCTTAAAAATGCAAAAATTGAAGTCTAACACCTTCAAAAAATTCAATTAAGATATTTTTTTTAAAAATGTTCAAATTTTAGTGTAACACATGTAAAATACTCAATTTTCATATCGTACTCAAAATACTCCTTAATTGAAGACTAACACACACAAATTTCAATTTTTTCAAATTTTCTTAAAAATGCAAAAACAGAAGTCTAAGGCCTTCAAAAAATTTAATTTAGATAATTTTTTAAACATGTTAAAATTGAATTATAAAACAAGCAAAATACTCAATTTTGATGTCGTACTCAAAATACTCCGTAATTGAAGACTAACACACACAAATTTCAATTTTTTCAAAAATTTCTTAAAAATTCAAAAACTGAAGTCTAACACCTTCAAAAAATTCAATTAAGATATTTTTTAAAAAAATGTTAAAATTTTAGTGTAACACATGCAAAATACTCAATTTTCATATCGTACTCAAAATACTCCGTAATTGAAGACTAACACATACAAATTTCATTTTTTTCAAATTTTCTTAAAAATGCAATAACAGAAGTGTAACACCTTCAAAAAATTTAATTAAGATATTTTTAAAAATATGTTACAATTGAAGTATAAAACAAGCTAAATACTAAATTTTCATGTCGTACGTAAAATACTCCGTAATTGAAGACTAACACACACAAATTTCAATTTTTTTCAAAAATTTCTTAAAAATGCAAAAATTGAAGTCTAACACCTTCGAAAAATTAAATTAAGAATTTTTTTTGAAAAAAAGTTAAAATTGCAGTGTAACACAAGCCAAATACTCAATTTTCATGTCGTACTCAACATACTCCGTAATTGAAGACTAAAACGAAAAAATTTCAATTTTTTAAAAATTTTCTGAAAAATGCTAAAATAGAAGTCTAACACCTTCAAAAAAGTCAATTAATAAATTAAAAAAAATGTTAAAATTGAAGTATAAAACAAGAAAAATACTCAATTTTCATGTCATACTCGAAATACTTCGTAATTGAAGACTAACACGCACAAATTTCAATTTTTTCAAAAACCTCTTAAAAATGCAAAAATTGAAGTCTAACACCTTCAAAAAATTCAATTAAGATATTTTTTTTAAAAATGTTCAAATTTTAGTGTAACACATGTAAAATACTCAATTTTCATATCGTACTCAAAATACTCCGTAATTGAAGACTAACACACACAAATTTCAATTTTTTCAAATTTTCTTAAAAATGCAAAAACAGAAGTCTAAGGCCTTCAAAAAATTTAATTAAGATAATTTTTTAAACATGTTAAAATTGAAGTATAAAACAAGCAAAATACTCAATTTTGATGTCGTACTCAAAATACTCCGTAATTGAAGACTAACACACACAAATTTCAATTTTTTCAAAAATTTCTTAAAAATTCAAAAACTGAAGTCTAACACCTTCAAAAAATTCAATTAAGATATTTTTTAAAAAAATGTTAAAATTTTAGTGTAACACATGCAAAATACTCAATTTTCATATCGTACTCAAAATACTCCGTAATTGAAGACTAACACATACAAATTTCATTTTTTTCAAATTTTCTTAAAAATGCAATAACAGAAGTGTAACACCTTCAAAAAATTTAATTAAGATATTTTTAAAAATATGTTACAATTGAAGTATAAAACAAGCTAAATACTAAATTTTCATGTCGTACGTAAAATACTCCGTAATTGAAGACTAACACACACAAATTTCAATTTTTTTCAAAAATTTCTTAAAAATGCAAAAATTGAAGTCTAACACCTTCGAAAAATTAAATTAAGAATTTTTTTTGAAAAAAAGTTAAAATTGCAGTGTAACACAAGCCAAATACTCAATTTTCATGTCGTACTCAACATACTCCGTAATTGAAGACTAAAACGAAAAAATTTCAATTTTTTAAAAATTTTCTGAAAAATGCTAAAATAGAAGTCTAACACCTTCAAAAAATTCAATTAATAAATTAAAAAAAATGTTAAAATTGAAGTATAAAACAAGAAAAATACTCAATTTTCATGTCATACTCGAAATACTTCGTAATTGAAGACTAACACGCACAAATTTCAATTTTTTCAAAAACCTCTTAAAAATGCAAAAATTGAAGTCTAACACCTTCAAAAAATTCAATTAAGATATTTTTTTTAAAAATGTTCAAATTTTAGTGTAACACATGTAAAATACTCAATTTTCATATCGTACTAAAAATACTCCGTAATTGAAGACTAACACACACAAATTTCAATTTTTTCAAATTTTCTTAAAAATGCAAAAACAGAAGTCTAAGGCCTTCAAAAAATTTAATTAAGATATTTTTTTAAACATGTTAAAATTGAAGTATAAAACAAACAAAATACTCAATTTTGATGTCGTACTCAAAATACTCCGTAATTGAAGACTAACACACACAAATTTCAATTTTTTCAAAAATTTCTTAAAAATTCAAAAACTGAAGTCTAACACCTTCAAAAAATTTAATTACGATATTTTTTAAAATATGTTAAAATTGAAGCATAAAACAAGCGATATACTCAATTTTTATGTCGTACTCAAAATACACCGTAATTGAAGACTAACACACACAAATTTCAATTTTTTAAAATTTCTTAAAAATGCAAAAATTGAAGTCAAACACCTTCGAAAAATTAAATTAAGAATTTTTTTTGAAAAAAAGTTAATATTGCAGTGTAACACAAGCCAAATACTCAATTTTCATGTCGTACTCAACATACTCCGTAATTGAAGACTAACACGAAAAAATTTCAATTTTTTAAAAATTTTCTGAAAAATGCAAAAATAGAAGTCTAACACCTTCAAAAAATTCAATTAATAAATTTAAAAAAAATGTTAAAATTGAAGTATAAAACAAGAAAAATACTCAATTTTCATGTCCTACTCAAAATACTTCGTAATTGAAGACTAACACGGACAAATTTCAATTTTTTCAAAAACCTCTTAAAAATGCAAAAATTGAAGTCTAACACCTTCAAAAAATTCAATTAAGATATTTTTTTTAAAAATGCTCAAATTTTAGTGTAACACATGTAAAATACTCAATTTTCATATCGTACTCAAAATACTCCGTAATTGAAGACTAACACACACAAATTTCAATTTTTTAAAAATGTTCTGAAAAAATGCAAAAATTGAAGTCTAACACCTTCAAAAAATTCAATTAATATATTTAAAATAAAATGTTAAAATTGAAGTATAAAACAAGAAATATACTCAATTTTCATGTCATACCCAAAATACTTCGTAATTGAAGACTAACACGCACAAATTTAAATTTTTTCAAAAATCTCTTAAAAATGCAAAAACTGAAGTCTAACACCTTCAAAAATTCAATTAAGATATTTTTTTTAAAAATGCTCAAATTTTAGTGTAACACATGTAAAATACTCAATTTTCATATCGTACTCAAAATACTCCGTAATTGAAGACTAACACACACAAATTTCAATTTTTTCAAATTTTCTCAAAAATGCAAAAACAGAAGTCTAAGACCTTCAAAAAATTTAATTAAGATATTTTTTTAAACATGTTAAAATTGAAGTATAAAACAAGCAAAATACTCAATTTTCATGTCGTACTCAAAATACTCCGTAATTGAAGACTAACACACACAAATTTCAATTTTTTCAAAAATTTCTTAAAAATGCAAAAACTGAAGTCTAACACCATCAAAAAATTCAATTAAGATATTTTTTAAAAAAATGTTTAAATTTTAGTGTAACACATGCAAAATACTCAATTTTCATATCGTAGTCAAAATACTACGTAATTGAAGACTAACACACACAAATTTCATTTTTTTCAATTTTTCTTAAAAATGCAAAAACAGAAGTGTAACACCTTCAAAAAATTTAATTAAGATATTTTTTAAAATATGTTACAATTGAAGTATAAAACAAGCTAAATACTAAATTTTCATGTCGTACGTAAAATACTCCGTAATTGAAGACTAACACACACAAATTTCAATTTTTTTCAAAAATTTCTTAAAAATGCAAAAATTGAAGTCTAACACCTTCGAAAAATTAAATTAAGAATTTTTTTTGAAAAAAAGTTAAAATTGCAGTGTAACACAAGCCAAATACTCAATTTTCATGTCGTACTCAACATACTCCGTAATTGAAGACTAAAACGAAAAAATTTCAATTTTTTAAAAATTTTCTGAAAAATGCTAAAATAGAAGTCTAACACCTTCAAAAAATTCAATTAATAAATTAAAAAAAATGTTAAAATTGAAGTATAAAACAAGAAAAATACTCAATTTTCATGTCATACTCGAAATACTTCGTAATTGAAGACTAACACGCGCAAATTTCAATTTTTTCAAAAATCTCTTAAAAATGCAAAAATTGAAGTCTAACTCCTTCACAAAATTCAATTAAGATTTTTTTTTAAAAATGTTCAAATTTTTGTGTAACACATGTAAAATACTCAATTTTCCTATCGTACACAAAATACTCCGTAATAGAAGACTAACACACACAAATTTCAATTTTTTCAAATTTTCTTAAAAATGCAAAAACAGAAGTCTAAGACCTTCAAAAAATTTAATTAAGATATTTTTTTAAACATGTTAAAATTGAAGTATAAAACAAGCAAAATACTCAATTTTCATGTCGTACTCAAAATACTTCGTAATTGAAGACTAACACGCACAAACTTCAATTTTTTCAAAAATCTCTTAAAAATGCAAAAACTTAAGTCATTACCTTCAAAAAATTCAATAAAGACATTTTTTCAAAAAATTTTAAAATTTTAGTGTAACACATGCAAAATACTCAATTTTCATATCGTACTCAAAATACTCCGTAATTGAAGACTAACACACACAAATTTCATTTTTTTCAAATTTTCTTAAAAATGCAAAAACAGAAGTCTAACACCTTCAAAAAATTTAATTAAGATATTTTTTTAAATATGTTAAAATTGAAGTATAAAACAAGCAAAATACTCAATTTTCATGTCGTACTCAAAATACTCCGTAATTGAAGAATAACACACACAAATTTCAATTTTTTTTAAAATTTCTTAAAAATTCAAAAACAGAAGTTTAACACCTTCAAAAAATTCAATTAAGATATTTTTTTAAATTTTTTTAAAATTTTAGTGTAACACATGCAAAATACTCAATTTTCATATCGTAGTCAAAATACTACGTAATTGAAGACTAACACACACAAATTTCAATTTTTTCAAATTTTCTTAAAAATGTAATAACAGAAGTGTAACACCTTCAAAATATTTAATTAAGGTATTTTTTAAAATATGTTAAAATTGATGTATAAAAATTAAGATATTTTTTCGAAAAAAAGTTAAAATTGCAGTGTAACACAAGCCAAATACTCAATTTTCACGTCGTACTCAACATACTCCGCAATTGAAGACTAACACGAAAAAATTTCAATTTTTTAAAAATTTTCTGAAAAATGCTAAAATAGAAGTCTAACACCTTCAAAAAATTCAATTAATAAATTTAAAAAAAATGTTAAAATTGAAGTATAAAACATGAAAAATACTCAATTTTCATGTCATACTCAAAATACTTCCTAATTGAAGACTAACACGCAGAAATTTCAATTTTTTCAAAAATCTTCTGAAAAATGCAAAAATTGAAGTCGAACACCTTCAAAAAATTCAATTAATAAATTTAAAAAAAATGCTCAAATTTTAGTGTAACACATGTAAAGTACTCAATTTTCATATCGTACTCAAAATACTCCGTAATTGAAGACTAACACGAAAAAAATTTCTGAAAAATGCTAACACAGAAGTCTAACACCTTCAAAAAATTCAATTAATAAATTTAAAAAAAATGTTCAAATTGAAGTATAAAACAAGAAAAATACTCAATTTTCATGTCATACTCAAAATACTTCGTAATTGAAGACTAACACGCAGAAATTTCAATTTTTTCAAAAATCTCTTAAAAATGCAAAAATTGAAGTCGAACACCTTCAAAAAATTCAATTAAGATATTTTTTTTGAAAATGCTCAAATTTTAGTGTAACACATGTAAAATACTCAATTTTCATATCTTACTCAAAATACTCCGTAATTGAAGACTAACACGAAAAAATTTCAATTTTTTAAAAATTTTCTGCAAAATGCTAAAATAGACGTCTAACACCTTCAAAAAATTCAGTTAATAAATTTAAAAAAAATGTTAAAATTGAAGTATAAAACAAGAAAAATACTCAATTTTCATGTCATACTCAAAATACTTCGTAATTGAAGACTAACACGCAGAAATTTCAATTTTTTCAAAAATCTCTTAAAAATGCAAAAATTGAAGTCGAACACCTTCAAAAAATTCAATTAAGATATTTTTTTTTAAAAATGCTCAAATTTTAGTGTAACACATGTAAAATACTCAATTTTCATATCGTACTCAAAATACTCCGTAATTGAAGACTAACACGAAAAAATTTCAATTTTTTAAAATTTTTCTGAAAAATGCTAAAATAGAAGTCTAACACCTTCAAAAAATTCAATTAATAAATTTAAAAAAAATGTTAAAATTGAAGTATAAAACAAGAAAAATACTCAATTTTCATGTCATACTCAAAATACTTCGTAATTGAAGACTAACACACACAAATTTCAATTTTTTCAAATTTTCTTAAAAATGCAAAAACAGAAGTCTAAGACCTTCAAAAAATTTAATTAAGATATTTTTTTAAACATGTTAAAATTGAAGTATAAAACAAGCAAAATACTCAATTTTCATGTCGTACTCAAAATACTCCGTAATTGAAGACTAACACACACAAATTTCAATTTTTTCAAAAATTTCTTAAAAATTCAAAAACTGAAGTCTAACACCATCAAAAAATTCAATTAAGATATTTTTTAAAAAAATGTTAAAATTTTAGTGTAACACATGCAAAATTCTCAATTTTCATATCGTAGTCAAAATACTACGTAATTGAAGACTAACACACACAAATTTCAATTTTTTCAAATTTTCTTAAAAATGCAAAAACAGAAGTCTAACACCTTCAAAAAATTTAATTACGATATTTTTTAAAATATGTTAAAATTGAAGCATAAAACAAGCAAAATACTCAATTTTTATGTCGTACTCAAAATACTCCGTAATTGAAGACTAACACACACAAATTTCAATTTTTTAAAAATTTCTTAAAAATGCAAAAATTGAAGTCTAACACCTTCAAAAAATTAAATTAAGATATTTTTTCGAAAAAAAGTTAAAATTGCAGTGTAACACAAGCCAAATACTCAATTTTCATGTCGTACTCAACATACTCCGTAATTGAAGACTAACACGAAAAAATTTCAATTTTTTAAAAATTTTCTGAAAAATGCTAAAATAGAAGTCTAACACCTTCAAAAAATTCAATTAATAAATTTAAAAAAAATTTTAAAATTGAAGTATAAAACAAGAAAAATACTCAATTTTCATGTCATACTCAAAATACTTCGTAATTGAACACTAACACGCAGAAATTTCAATTTTTTCAAAAATCTCTTAAAAATGCAAAAATTGAAGTCGAACACCTTCAAAAAATTCAATTAAGATATTTTTTTTTAAAATGCTCAAATTTTAGGGTAACACATGTAAAATACTCAATTTTCATATCGTACTCAAAATACTCCGTAATTGAAGACTAACACACACAAATTTCAATTTTTTCAAATTTTCTCAAAAATGCAAAAACAGAAGTCTAAGACCTTCAAAAAATTTAATTAAGATATTTTTTTAACCATGTTAAAATTGAAGTATAAAACAAGCAAAATACTCAATTTTCATGTCGTACTCAAAATACTCCGTAATTGAAGACTAACACACACAAATTTCAATTTTTTCAAAAATTTCTTAAAAATTCAAAAACTGAAGTCTAACACCATCAAAAAATTCAATTAAGATATTTTTTAAAAAAATGTTAAAATTTAAGTGTAACACATGCAAAATACTCAATTTTCATATCGTACTCAAAATACTCCGTAATTGAAGACTAACACATACAAATTTAATTTTTTTCAAATTTTCTTAAAAATGTAATAACAGAAGTGTAACACCTTCAAAATATTTAATTAAGGTATTTTTTAAAATATGTTTCAATTGAAGTATAAAACAAGCTAAATACTAAATTTTCATGTCGTACGTAAAATACTCCGTAATTGGAGACTAACACACACAAATTTCAATTTTTTCAGAAATTTCTTAAAAATGCAAAAATTGAAGTCTAACACCTTCGAAAAATTAAATTAAGAATTTTTTTTGAAAAAAAGTCAAAATTGCAGTGTAACACAAGCCAAATACTCAATTTTCATGTCGTACTCAACATACTCCGTAATTGAAGACTAACACGAAAAAATTTCAATTTTTTAAAAATTTTCTGAAAAATGCTAAAATAGAAGTCTAACACCTTCAAAAAATTCAATTAATAAATTTAAAAAAAATGTTAAAATTGAAGTATAAAACAAGAAAAATACTCAATTTTCATGTCCTACTCAAAATACTTCTTAATTGAAGACTAACACGCACAAATTTCAATTTTTTCAAAAACCTCTTAAAAATGCAAAAATTGAAGTCTAACACCTTCAAAAAATTCAATTAAGATATTTTTTTTAAAAATGTTCAAATTTTAGTGTAACACATGTAAAATACTCAATTTTCATATCGTACTCAAAATACTCCTTAATTGAAGACTAACACACACAAATTTCAATTTTTTCAAATTTTCTTAAAAATGCAAAAACAGAAGTCTAAGGCCTTCAAAAAATTTAATTTAGATAATTTTTTAAACATGTTAAAATTGAATTATAAAACAAGCAAAATACTCAATTTTGATGTCGTACTCAAAATACTCCGTAATTGAAGACTAACACACACAAATTTCAATTTTTTCAAAAATTTCTTAAAAATTCAAAAACTGAAGTCTAACACCTTCAAAAAATTCAATGAAGATATTTTTTAAAAAAATGTTAAAATTTTAGTGTAACACATGCAAAATACTCAATTTTCATATCGTACTCAAAATACTCCGTAATTGAAGACTAACACATACAAATTTCATTTTTTTCAAATTTTCTTAAAAATGCAATAACAGAAGTGTAACACCTTCAAAAAATTTAATTAAGATATTTTTAAAAATATGTTACAATTGAAGTATAAAACAAGCTAAATACTAAATTTTCATGTCGTACGTAAAATACTCCGTAATTGAAGACTAACACACACAAATTTCAATTTTTTTCAAAAATTTCTTAAAAATGCAAAAATTGAAGTCTAACACCTTCGAAAAATTAAATTAAGAATTTTTTTTGAAAAAAAGTTAAAATTGCAGTGTAACACAAGCCAAATACTCAATTTTCATGTCGTACTCAACATACTCCGTAATTGAAGACTAAAACGAAAAAATTTCAATTTTTTAAAACTTTTCTGAAAAATGCTAAAATAGAAGTCTAACACCTTCAAAAAAGTCAATTAATAAATTAAAAAAAATGTTAAAATTGAAGTATAAAACAAGAAAAATACTCAATTTTCATGTCATACTCGAAATACTTCGTAATTGAAGACTAACACGCACAAATTTCAATTTTTTCAAAAACCTCTTAAAAATGCAAAAATTGAAGTCTAACACCTTCAAAAAATTCAATTAAGATATTTTTTTTAAAAATGTTCAAATTTTAGTGTAACACATGTAAAATACTCAATTTTCATATCGTACTCAAAATACTCCGTAATTGAAGACTAACACACACAAATTTCAATTTTTTCAAATTTTCTTAAAAATGCAAAAACAGAAGTCTAAGGCCTTCAAAAAATTTAATTAAGATAATTTTTTAAACATGTTAAAATTGAAGTATAAAACAAGCAAAATACTCAATTTTGATGTCGTACTCAAAATACTCCGTAATTGAAGACTAACACACACAAATTTCAATTTTTTCAAAAATTTCTTAAAAATTCAAAAACTGAAGTCTAACACCTTCAAAAAATTCAATTAAGATATTTTTTAAAAAAATGTTAAAATTTTAGTGTAACACATGCAAAATACTCAATTTTCATATCGTACTCAAAATACTCCGTAATTGAAGACTAACACATACAAATTTCATTTTTTTCAAATTTTCTTAAAAATGCAATAACAGAAGTGTAACACCTTCAAAAAATTTAATTAAGATATTTTTAAAAATATGTTACAATTGAAGTATAAAACAAGCTAAATACTAAATTTTCATGTCATACGTAAAATACTCCGTAATTGAAGACTAACACACACAAATTTCAATTTTTTTCAAAAATTTCTTAAAAATGCAAAAATTGAAGTCTAACACCTTCGAAAAATTAAATTAAGAATTTTTTTTGAAAAAAAGTTAAAATTGCAGTGTAACACAAGCCAAATACTCAATTTTCATGTCGTACTCAACATACTCCGTAATTGAAGACTAAAACGAAAAAATTTCAATTTTTTAAAAATTTTCTGAAAAATGCTAAAATAGAAGTCTAACACCTTCAAAAAATTCAATTAATAAATTAAAAAAAATGTTAAAATTGAAGTATAAAACAAGAAAAATACTCAATTTTCATGTCATACTCGAAATACTTCGTAATTGAAGACTAACACGCACAAATTTCAATTTTTTCAAAAACCTCTTAAAAATGCAAAAATTGAAGTCTAACACCTTCAAAAAATTCAATTAAGATATTTTTTTTAAAAATGTTCAAATTTTAGTGTAACACATGTAAAATACTCAATTTTCATATCGTACTAAAAATACTCCGTAATTGAAGACTAACACACACAAATTTCAATTTTTTCAAATTTTCTTAAAAATGCAAAAACAGAAGTCTAAGGCCTTCAAAAAATTTAATTAAGATATTTTTTTAAACATGTTAAAATTGAAGTATAAAACAAACAAAATACTCAATTTTGATGTCGTACTCAAAATACTCCGTAATTGAAGACTAACACACACAAATTTCAATTTTTTCAAAAATTTCTTAAAAATTCAAAAACTGAAGTCTAACACCTTCAAAAAATTTAATTACGATATTTTTTAAAATATGTTAAAATTGAAGCATAAAACAAGCGATATACTCAATTTTTATGTCGTACTCAAAATACACCGTAATTGAAGACTAACAAACACACATTTCAATTTTTTAAAAATTTCTTAAAAATGCAAAAATTGAAGTCTAACACCTTCGAAAAATTAAATTAAGAATTTTTTTTAAAAAAAAGTTAAAATTGCAGTGTAACACAAGCCAAATACTCAATTTTCATGTCGTACTCAACATACTACGTAATTGAAGACTAACACGAACAAATTTCAATTTTTTAAAAATTTTCTGAAAAATGCAAAAATAAAAGTCTAACACCTTAAAAAAATTCAATTAATATATTTTAAAAAAGTGTTAAAATTGAAGTATAAAACAAGAAAAATACTCAATTTTCATTTCTTACTCAAAATACTTCGTAATTGAAGACTAACACGCACAAACTACAATTTTTTCAAAAATCTCTTAAAAATGCAAAAACTGAAGTCTAACACCTTCAAAAAATTCAATAAAGACATTTTTTGAAATTTTTTTTAAATTTTAGTGTAACACATGCAAAATACTCAATTTTCATATCGTACTCAAAATACTCCGTAATTGAAGACTAACACACACAAATTTCATTTTTTTCAAATTTTCTTAAAAATGCAAAAACAGAAGTCTAACACCTTCAAAAAAATTAATTAAGATATTTTTTTAAATATGTTAAAATGGAAGTATAAAACAAGCAAAATACTCAATTTTGATGTCGTACTCAAAATACTCCGTAATTGAAGACTAACACACACAAATTTCAATTTTTTCAAAACTTTCTTAAAAATTCAAAAACTGAAGTCTAACACCTTCAAAAAATTCAATTAAGATATTTTTTAAAAAAATGTTAAAATTTTAGTGTAACACATGCAAAATACTCAATTTTCATATCGTACTCAAAATACTCCGTAATTGAAGACTAACACATACAAATTTAATTTTTTTCAAATTTTCTTAAAAATGTAAAAACAGAAGTGTAACACCTTCAAAAAATTTAATTAAGATATTTTTTAAAATATGTTACAATTGAAGTATAAAACAAGCTAAATACTAAATTTTCATGTCGTACGTAAAATACTCCGTAATTGAAGACTAACACACACAAATTTCAATTTTTTCAAAAATTTCTTAAAAATTCAAAAACTGAAGTCTAACACCATCAAAAAATTCAATTAAGATATTTTTTAAAAAAATGTTAAAATTTTAGTGTAACACATGCAAAATTCTCAATTTTCATATCGTAGTCAAAATACTACGTAATTGAAGACTAACACACACAAATTTCAATTTTTTCAAATTTTCTTAAAAATGCAAAAACAGAAGTCTAACACCTTCAAAAAATTTAATTACGATATTTTTTAAAATATGTTAAAATTGAAGCATAAAACAAGCAAAATACTCAATTTTTATGTCGTACTCAAAATACTCCGTAATTGAAGACTAACACACACAAATTTCAATTTTTTAAAAATTTCTTAAAAATGCAAAAATTGAAGTCTAACACCTTCAAAAAATTAAATTAAGATATTTTTTCGAAAAAAAGTTAAAATTGCAGTGTAACACAAGCCAAATACTCAATTTTCATGTCGTACTCAACATACTCCGTAATTGAAGACTAACACGAAAAAATTTCAATTTTTTAAAAATTTTCTGAAAAATGCTAAAATAGAAGTCTAACACCTTCAAAAAATTCAATTAATAAATTTAAAAAAAATTTTAAAATTGAAGTATAAAACAAGCAAAATACTCAATTTTCATGTCGTACTCAAAATACTCCGTAATTGAAGACTAACACACACAAATTTCAATTTTTTCAAAAATTTCTTAAAAATTCAAAAACTGAAGTCTAACACCATCAAAAAATTCAATTAAGATATTTTTTAAAAAAATGTTAAAATTTAAGTGTAACACATGCAAAATACTCAATTTTCATATCGTACTCAAAATACTCCGTAATTGAAGACTAACACATACATTTAATATTTTTCGAATTTTCTTAAAAATGTAATAACAGAAGTGTAACACCTTCAAAATATTTAATGAAGGTATTTTTTAAAATATGTTACAATTGAAGTATAAAACAAGCTAAATACTAAATTTTCATGTCGTACGTAAAATACTCCGTAATTGGAGACTAACACACACAAATTTCAATTTTTTCAGAAATTTCTTAAAAATGCAAAAATTGAAGTCTAACACCTTCGAAAAATTAAATTAAGAATTTTTTTTGAAAAAAAGTCAAAATTGCAGTGTAACACAAGCCAAATACTCAATTTTCATGTCGTACTCAACATACTCCGTAATTGAAGACTAACACGAAAAAATTTCAATTTTTTAAAAATTTTCTGAAAAATGCTAAAATAGAAGTCTAACACCTTCAAAAAATTCAATTAATAAATTTAAAAAAAATGTTAAAATTGAAGTATAAAACAAGAAAAATACTCAATTTTCATGTCCTACTCAAAATACTTCTTAATTGAAGACTAACACGCACAAATTTCAATTTTTTCAAAAACCTCTTAAAAATGCAAAAATTGAAGTCTAACACCTTCAAAAAATTCAATTAAGATATTTTTTTTAAAAATGTTCAAATTTTAGTGTAACACATGTAAAATACTCAATTTTCATATCGTACTCAAAATACTCCTTAATTGAAGACTAACACACACAAATTTCAATTTTTTCAAATTTTCTTAAAAATGCAAAAACAGAAGTCTAAGGCCTTCAAAAAATTTAATTTAGATAATTTTTTAAACATGTTAAAATTGAATTATAAAACAAGCAAAATACTCAATTTTGATGTCGTACTCAAAATACTCCGTAATTGAAGACTAACACACACAAATTTCAATTTTTTCAAAAATTTCTTAAAAATTCAAAAACTGAAGTCTAACACCTTCAAAAAATTCAATTAAGATATTTTTTAAAAAAATGTTAAAATTTTAGTGTAACACATGCAAAATACTCAATTTTCATATCGTACTCAAAATACTCCGTAATTGAAGACTAACACATACAAATTTCATTTTTTTCAAATTTTCTTAAAAATGCAATAACAGAAGTGTAACACCTTCAAAAAATTTAATTAAGATATTTTTAAAAATATGTTACAATTGAAGTATAAAACAAGCTAAATACTAAATTTTCATGTCGTACGTAAAATACTCCGTAATTGAAGACTAACACACACAAATTTCAATTTTTTTCAAAAATTTCTTAAAAATGCAAAAATTGAAGTCTAACACCTTCGAAAAATTAAATTAAGAATTTTTTTTGAAAAAAAGTTAAAATTGCAGTGTAACACAAGCCAAATACTCAATTTTCATGTCGTACTCAACATACTCCGTAATTGAAGACTAAAACGAAAAAATTTCAATTTTTTAAAAATTTTCTGAAAAATGCTAAAATAGAAGTCTAACACCTTCAAAAAAGTCAATTAATAAATTAAAAAAAATGTTAAAATTGAAGTATAAAACAAGAAAAATACTCAATTTTCGTGTCATACTCGAAATACTTCGTAATTGAAGACTAACACGCACAAATTTCAATTTTTTCAAAAACCTCTTAAAAATGCAAAAATTGAAGTCTAACACCTTCAAAAAATTCAATTAAGATATTTTTTTTAAAAATGTTCAAATTTTAGTGTAACACATGTAAAATACTCAATTTTCATATCGTACTCAAAATACTCCGTAATTGAAGACTAACACACACAAATTTCAATTTTTTCAAATTTTCTTAAAAATGCAAAAACAGAAGTCTAAGGCCTTCAAAAAATTTAATTAAGATAATTTTTTAAACATGTTAAAATTGAAGTATAAAACAAGCAAAATACTCAATTTTGATGTCGTACTCAAAATACTCCGTAATTGAAGACTAACACACACAAATTTCAATTTTTTCAAAAATTTCTTAAAAATTCAAAAACTGAAGTCTAACACCTTCAAAAAATTCAATTAAGATATTTTTTAAAAAAATGTTAAAATTTTAGTGTAACACATGCAAAATACTCAATTTTCATATCGTACTCAAAATACTCCGTAATTGAAGACTAACACATACAAATTTCATTTTTTTCAAATTTTCTTAAAAATGCAATAACAGAAGTGTAACACCTTCAAAAAATTTAATTAAGATATTTTTAAAAATATGTTACAATTGAAGTATAAAACAAGCTAAATACTAAATTTTCATGTCGTACGTAAAATACTCCGTAATTGAAGACTAACACACACAAATTTCTTAAAAATGCAAAAATTGAAGTCTAACACCTTCGAAAAATTAAATTAAGAATTTTTTTTGAAAAAAAGTTAAAATTGCAGTGTAACACAAGCCAAATACTCAATTTTCATGTCGTACTCAACATACTCCGTAATTGAAGACTAAAACGAAAAAATTTCAATTTTTTAAAAATTTTCTGAAAAATGCTAAAATAGAAGTCTAACACCTTCAAAAAATTCAATTAATAAATTAAAAAAAATGTTAAAATTGAAGTATAAAACAAGAAAAATACTCAATTTTCATGTCATACTCGAAATACTTCGTAATTGAAGACTAACACGCACAAATTTCAATTTTTTCAAAAACCTCTTAAAAATGCAAAAATTGAAGTCTAACACCTTCAAAAAATTCAATTAAGATATTTTTTTTAAAAATGTTCAAATTTTAGTGTAACACATGTAAAATACTCAATTTTCATATCGTACTAAAAATACTCCGTAATTGAAGACTAACACACACAAATTTCAATTTTTTCAAATTTTCTTAAAAATGCAAAAACAGAAGTCTAAGGCCTTCAAAAAATTTAATTAAGATATTTTTTTAAACATGTTAAAATTGAAGTATAAAACAAACAAAATACTCAATTTTGATGTCGTACTCAAAATACTCCGTAATTGAAGACTAACACACACAAATTTCAATTTTTTCGAAAATTTCTTAAAAATTCAAAAACTGAAGTCTAACACCTTCAAAAAATTTAATTACGATATTTTTTAAAATATGTTAAAATTGAAGCATAAAACAAGCGATATACTCAATTTTTATGTCGTACTCAAAATACACCGTAATTGAAGACTAACACACACAAATTTCAATTTTTTAAAATTTCTTAAAAATGCAAAAATTGAAGTCTAACACCTTCGAAAAATTAAATTAAGAATTTTTTTTGAAAAAAAGTTAATATTGCAGTGTAACACAAGCCAAATACTCAATTTTCATGTCGTACTCAACATACTCCGTAATTGAAGACTAACACGAAAAAATTTCAATTTTTTAAAAATTTTCTGAAAAATGCAAAAATAGAAGTCTAACACCTTCAAAAAATTCAATTAATAAATTTAAAAAAAATGTTAAAATTGAAGTATAAAACAAGAAAAATACTCAATTTTCATGTCCTACTCAAAATACTTCGTAATTGAAGACTAACACGGACAAATTTCAATTTTTTCAAAAACATCTTAAAAATGCAAAAATAGAAGTCTAACACCTTCAAAAAATTCAATTAAGATATTTTTTTTAAAAATGCTCAAATTTTAGTGTAACACATGTAAAATACTCAATTTTCATATCGTACTCAAAATACTCCGTAATTGAAGACTAACACACACAAATTTCAATTTTTTAAAAATTTTCTGAAAAAATGCAAAAATTGAAGTCTAACACCTTCAAAAAATTCAATTAATATATTTAAAATAAAATGTTAAAATTGAAGTATAAAACAAGAAATATACTCAATTTTCATGTCATACCCAAAATACTTCGTAATTGAAGACTAACACACACAAATTTAAATTTTTTCAAAAATCTCTTAAAAATGCAAAAACTGAAGTCTAACACCTTCAAAAATTCAATTAAGATATTTTTTTTAAAAATGCTCAAATTTTAGTGTAACACATGTAAAATACTCAATTTTCATATCGTACTCAAAATACTCCGTAATTGAAGACTAACACACACAAATTTCAATTTTTTCAAATTTTCTCAAAAATGCAAAAACAGAAGTCTAAGACCTTCAAAAAATTTAATTAAGATATTTTTTTAAACATGTTAAAATTGAAGTATAAAACAAGCAAAATACTCAATTTTCATGTCGTACTCAAAATACTCCGTAATTGAAGACTAACACACACAAATTTCAATTTTTTCAAAAATTTCTTAAAAATGCAAAAACTGAAGTCTAACACCATCAAAAAATTCAATTAAGATATTTTTTAAAAAAATGTTTAAATTTTAGTGTAACACATGCAAAATACTCAATTTTCATATCGTAGTCAAAATACTACGTAATTGAAGACTAACACACACAAATTTCATTTTTTTCAATTTTTCTTAAAAATGCAAAAACAGAAGTGTAACACCTTCAAAAAATTTAATTAAGATATTTTTTAAAATATGTTACAATTGAAGTATAAAACAAGCTAAATACTAAATTTTCATGTCGTACGTAAAATACTCCGTAATTGAAGACTAACACACACAAATTTCAATTTTTTTCAAAAATTTCTTAAAAATGCAAAAATTGAAGTCTAACACCTTCGAAAAATTAAATTAAGAATTTTTTTTGAAAAAAAGTTAAAATTGCAGTGTAACACAAGCCAAATACTCAATTTTCATGTCGTACTCAACATACTCCGTAATTGAAGACTAAAACGAAAAAATTTCAATTTTTTAAAAATTTTCTGAAAAATGCTAAAATAGAAGTCTAACACCTTCAAAAAATTCAATTAATAAAGTAAAAAAAATGTTAAAATTGAAGTATAAAACAAGAAAAATACTCAATTTTCATGTCATACTCGAAATACTTCGTAATTGAAGACTAACACGCGCAAATTTCAATTTTTTCAAAAATCTCTTAAAAATGCAAAAATTGAAGTCTAACTCCTTCACAAAATTCAATTAAGATTTTTTTTTAAAAATGTTCAAATTTTTGTGTAACACATGTAAAATACTCAATTTTCATATCGTACACAAAATACTCCGTAATAGAAGACTAACACACACAAATTTCAATTTTTTCAAATTTTCTTAAAAATGCAAAAACAGAAGTCTAAGACCTTCAAAAAATTTAATTAAGATATTTTTTTAAACATGTTAAAATTGAACTATAAAACAAGCAAAATACTCAATTTTCATGTCGTACTCAAAATACTTCGTAATTGAAGACTAACACGCACAAACTTCAATTTTTTCAAAAATCTCTTAAAAATGCAAAAACTTAAGTCGTTACCTTCAAAAAATTCAATAAAGACATTTTTTCAAAAAATTTTAAAATTTTAGTGTAACACATGCAAAATACTCAATTTTCATATCGTACTCAAAATACTCCGTAATTGAAGACTAACACACACAAATTTCATTTTTTTCAAATTTTCTTAAAAATGCAAAAACAGAAGTCTAACACCTTCAAAAAATTTAATTAAGATATTTTTTTAAATATGTTAAAATTGAAGTATAAAACAAGCAAAATACTCAATTTTCATGTCGTACTCAAAATACTCCGTAATTGAAGAATAACACACACAAATTTCAATTTTTTTTAAAATTTCTTAAAAATTCAAAAACAGAAGTTTAACACCTTCAAAAAATTCAATTAAGATATTTTTTTAAATTTTTTTAAAATTTTAGTGTAACACATGCAAAATACTCAATTTTCATATCGTAGTCAAAATACTACGTAATTGAAGACTAACACACACAAATTTCAATTTTTTCAAATTTTCTTAAAAATGTAATAACAGAAGTGTAACACCTTCAAAATATTTAATTAAGGTATTTTTTAAAATATGTTAAAATTGATGTATAAAAATTAAGATATTTTTTCGAAAAAAAGTTAAAATTGCAGTGTAACACAAGCCAAATACTCAATTTTCACGTCGTACTCAACATACTCCGCAATTGAAGACTAACACGAAAAAATTTCAATTTTTTAAAAATTTTCTGAAAAATGCTAAAATAGAAGTCTAACACCTTCAAAAAATTCAATTAATAAATTTAAAAAAAATGTTAAAATTGAAGTATAAAACATGAAAAATACTCAATTTTCATGTCATACTCAAAATACTTCCTAATTGAAGACTAACACGCAGAAATTTCAATTTTTTCAAAAATCTTCTGAAAAATGCAAAAATTGAAGTCGAACACCTTCAAAAAATTCAATTAATAAATTTAAAAAAAATGCTCAAATTTTAGTGTAACACATGTAAAGTACTCAATTTTCATATCGTACTCAAAATACTCCGTAATTGAAGACTAACACGAAAAAATTTTCTGAAAAATGCTAACATAGAAGTCTAACACCTTCAAAAAATTCAATTAATAAATTTAAAAAAAATGTTCAAATTGAAGTATAAAACAAGAAAAATACTCAATTTTCATGTCATACTCAAAATACTTCGTAATTGAAGACTAACACGCAGAAATTTCAATTTTTTCAAAAATCTCTTAAAAATGCAAAAATTGAAGTCGAACACCTTCAAAAAATTCAATTAAGATATTTTTTTTGAAAATGCTCAAATTTTAGTGTAACACATGTAAAATACTCAATTTTCATATCTTACTCAAAATACTCCGTAATTGAAGACTAACACGAAAAAATTTCAATTTTTTAAAAATTTTCTGCAAAATGCTAAAATAGACGTCTAACACCTTCAAAAAATTCAGTTAATAAATTTAAAAAAAATGTTAAAATTGAAGTATAAAACAAGAAAAATACTCAATTTTCATGTCATACTCAAAATACTTCGTAATTGAAGACTAACACACAGAAATTTCAATTTTTTCAAAAATCTCTTAAAAATGCAAAAATTGAAGTCGAACACCTTCAAAAAATTCAATTAAGATATTTTTTTTTAAAAATGCTCAAATTTTAGTGTAACACATGTAAAATACTCAATTTTCATATCGTACTCAAAATACTCCGTAATTGAAGACTAACACGAAAAAATTTCAATTTTTTAAAATTTTTCTGAAAAATGCTAAAATAGAAGTCTAACACCTTCAAAAAATTCAATTAATAAATTTAAAAAAAATGTTAAAATTGAAGTATAAAACAAGAAAAATACTCAATTTTCATGTCATACTCAAAATACTTCGTAATTGAAGACTAACACACACAAATTTCAATTTTTTCAAATTTTCTTAAAAATGCAAAAACAGAAGTCTAAGACCTTCAAAAAATTTAATTAAGATATTTTTTTAAACATGTTAAAATTGAAGTATAAAACAAGCAAAATACTCAATTTTCATGTCGTACTCAAAATACTTCGTAATTGAAGACTAACACGCACAAACTTCAATTTTTTCAAAAATTTCTTAAAAATTCAAAAACTGAAGTCTAACACCATCAAAAAATTCAATTAAGATATTTTTTAAAAAAATGTTAAAATTTTAGTGTAACACATGCAAAATTCTCAATTTTCATATCGTAGTCAAAATACTACGTAATTGAAGACTAACACACACAAATTTCAATTTTTTCAAATTTTCTTAAAAATGCAAAAACAGAAGTCTAACACCTTCAAAAAATTTAATTACGATATTTTTTAAAATATGTTAAAATTGAAGCATAAAACAAGCAAAATACTCAATTTTTATGTCGTACTCAAAATACTCCGTAATTGAAGACTAACACACACAAATTTCAATTTTTTAAAAATTTCTTAAAAATGCAAAAATTGAAGTCTAACACCTTCAAAAAATTAAATTAAGATATTTTTTCGAAAAAAAGTTAAAATTGCAGTGTAACACAAGCCAAATACTCAATTTTCATGTCGTACTCAACATACTCCGTAATTGAAGACTAACACGAAAAAATTTCAATTTTTTAAAAATTTTCTGAAAAATTCTAAAATAGAAGTCTAACACCTTCAAAAAATTCAATTAATAAATTTAAAAAAAATGTAAAAATTGAAGTATAAAACAAGAAAAATACTCAATTTTCATGTCATACTCAAAATACTTCGTAATTGAACACTAACACGCAGAAATTTCAATTTTTTCAAAAATCTCTTAAAAATGCAAAAATTGAAGTCGAACACCTTCAAAAAATTCAATTAAGATATTTTTTTTAAAAATGCTCAAATTTTAGTGTAACACATGTAAAATACTCAATTTTCATATCGTACTCAAAATACTCCGTAATTGAAGACTAACACACACAAATTTCAATTTTTTCAAATTTTCTCAAAAATGCAAAAACAGAAGTCTAAGACCTTCAAAAAATTTAATTAAGATATTTTTTTAAACATGTTAAAATTGAAGTATAAAACAAGCAAAATACTCAATTTTCATGTCGTACTCAAAATACTCCGTAATTGAAGACTAACACACACAAATATCAATTTTTTCAAAAATTTCTTAAAAATTCAAAAACTGAAGTCTAACACCATCAAAAAATTCAATTAAGATATTTTTTAAAAAAATGTTAAAATTTTAGTGTAACACATGCAAAATACTCAATTTTCATATCGTACTCAAAATACTCCGTAATTGAAGACTAACACATACAAATTTAATTTTTTTCAAATTTTCTTAAAAATGTAATAACAGAAGTGTAACACCTTCAAAATATTTAATTAAGGTGTTTTTTAAAATATGTTACAATTGAAGTATAAAACAAGCTAAATACTAAATTTTCATGTCGTACGTAAAATACTCCGTAATTGAAGACTAACACACACAAATTTCAATTTTTTCAGAAATTTCTTAAAAATGCAAAAATTGAAGTCTAACACCTTCGAAAAATTAAATTAAGAATTTTTTTTGAAAAAAAGTCAAAATAGCAGTGTAACACAAGCCAAATACTCAATTTTCATGTCGTACTCAACATACTCCGTAATTGAAGACTAACACGAAAAAATTTCAATTTTTTAAAAATTTTCTGAAAAATGCTAAAATAGAAGTCTAACACCTTCAAAAAATTCAATTAATAAATTTAAAAAAAATGTTAAAATTGAAGTATAAAATAAGAAAAATACTCAATTTTCATGTCCTACTCAAAATACTTCTTAATTGAAGACTAACACGCACAAATTTCAATTTTTTCAAAAACCTCTTAAAAATGCAAAAATTGAAGTCTAACACCTTCAAAAAATTCAATTAAGATATTTTTTTTAAAAATGTTCAAATTTTAGTGTAACACATGTAAAATACTCAATTTTCATATCGTACTCAAAATACTCCTTAATTGAAGACTAACACACACAAATTTCAATTTTTTCAAATTTTCTTAAAAATGCAAAAACAGAAGTCTAAGGCCTTCAAAAAATTTAATTAAGATAATTTTTTAAACATGTTAAAATTGAATTATAAAACAAGCAAAATACTCAATTTTGATGTCGTACTCAAAATACTCCGTAATTGAAGACTAACACACACAAATTTCAATTTTTTCAAAAATTTCTTAAAAATTCAAAAACTGAAGTCTAACACCTTCAAAAAATTCAATTAAGATATTTTTTAAAAAAATGTTAAAATTTTAGTGTAACACATGCAAAATACTCAATTTTCATATCGTACTCAAAATACTCCGTAATTGAAGACTAACACATACAAATTTCATTTTTTTCAAATTTTCTTAAAAATGCAATAACAGAAGTGTAACACCTTCAAAAAATTTAATTAAGATATTTTTAAAAATATGTTACAATTGAAGTATAAAACAAGCTAAATACTAAATTTTCATGTCGTACGTAAAATACTCCGTAATTGAAGACTAACACACACAAATTTCAATTTGTTTCAAAAATTTCTTAAAAATGCAAAAATTGAAGTCTAACACCTTCGAAAAATTAAATTAAGAATTTTTTTTGAAAAAAAGTTAAAATTGCAGTGTAACACAAGCCAAATACTCAATTTTCATGTCGTACTCAACATACTCCGTAATTGAAGACTAAAACGAAAAAATTTCAATTTTTTAAAAATTTTCTGAAAAATGCTAAAATAGAAGTCTAACACCTTCAAAAAATTCAATTAATAAATTAAAAAAAATGTTAAAATTGAAGTATAAAACAAGAAAAATACTCAATTTTCATGTCATACTCGAAATACTTCGTAATTGAAGACTAACACGCACAAATTTCAATTTTTTCAAAAACCTCTTAAAAATGCAAAAATTGAAGTCTAACACCTTCAAAAAATTCAATTAAGATATTTTTTTTAAAAATGTTCAAATTTTAGTGTAACACATGTAAAATACTCAATTTTCATATCGTACTCAAAATACTCCGTAATTGAAGACTAACACACACAAATTTCAATTTTTTCAAATTTTCTTAAAAATGCAAAAACAGAAGTCTAAGGCCTTCAAAAAATTTAATTAAGATATTTTTTTAAACATGTTAAAATTGAAGTATAAAACAAGCAAAATACTCAATTTTGATGTCGTACTCAAAATACTCCGTAATTGAAGACTAACACACACAAATTTCAATTTTTTCAAAAATTTCTTAAAAATTCAAAAACTGAAGTC
The DNA here is from genome assembly GCA_946800325.1 of Luzula sylvatica. Taxonomy (NCBI): domain Eukaryota; kingdom Viridiplantae; phylum Streptophyta; class Magnoliopsida; order Poales; family Juncaceae; genus Luzula; species Luzula sylvatica. Next base: position 35,636,961 of record OX326959.1, on the reverse strand, counting down.
TAACACCTTCAAAAAATTTAATTACGATATTTTTTAAAATATGTTAAAATTGAAGCATAAAACAAGCTAAATACTCAATTTTTATGTCGTACTCAAAATACACCGTAATTGAAGACTAACAAACACACATTTCAATTTTTTAAAAATTTCTTAAAAATGCAAAAACTGAAGTCTAACACCTTCGAAAAATTAAATTAAGAAATTTTTTTTAAAAAAAGTTAAAATTGCAGTGTAACACAAGCCAAATACTCAATTTTCATGTCGTACTCAACATACTACGTAATTGAAGACTAACACGAACAAATTTCAATTTTTTAAAAATTTTCTGAAAAATGCAAAAATAGAAGTCTAACACCTTCAAAAAATTCAATTAATATATTTTAAAAAAGTGTTAATTGAAGTATAAAACAAGAAAAATACTCAATTTTCATTTCTTACTCAAAATACTTCGTAATTGAAGACTAACACGCACAAACTACAATTTTTTCAAAAATCTCTTAAAAATGCAAAAACTGAAGTCTAACACCTTCAAAAAATTCAATAAAGACATTTTTTCAAAAAAATTTTAAATTTTAGTGTAACACATGCAAAATACTCAATTTTCATATCGTACTCAAAATACTCCGTAATTGAAGACTAACACACACAAATTTCATTTTTTTCAAATTTTCTTAAAAATGCAAAAACAGAAGTCTAACACCTTCAAAAAAATTAATTAAGATATTTTTTTAAATATGTTAAAATGGAAGTATAAAACAAGCAAAATACTCAATTTTGATGTCGTACTCAAAATACTCCGTAATTGAAGACTAACAAACACAAATTTCAATTTTTTCAAAACTTTCTTAAAAATTCAAAAACTGAAGTCTAACACCTTCAAAAAATTCAATTAAGATATTTTTTAAAAAAATGTTAAAATTTTAGTGTAACACATGCAAAATACTCAATTTTCATAACGTACTCAATATACTCCGTAATTGAAGACTAACACATACAAATTTAATTTTTTTCAAATTTTCTTAAAAATGTAAAAACAGAAGTGTAACACCTTCAAAAAATTTAATTAAGATATTTTTTAAAATATGTTACAATTGAAGTATAAAACAAGCTAAATACTAAATTTTCATGTCGTACGTAAAATACTCCGTAATTGAAGACTAACACACACAAATTTCAATTTTTTAAAAATTTCTTAAAAATGCAAAAATTGAAGTCTAACACCTTCGAAAAATTAAATTAAGAATTTTTTTTGAAAAAAAGTTAAAATTGCAGTGTAACACAAGCCAAATACTCAATTTTCATGTCGTACTCAACATACACCGTAATTGAAGACTGACACGAAAAAATTTCAATTTTTTAAAAATTTTCTGAAAAATGCTAAAATAGAAGTCTAACACCTTCAAAAAATTCAATTAATAAATTTAAAAAAAATGTTAAAATTGAAGTATAAAACAAGAAAAATACTCAATTTTCATGTCCTACTCAAAATACTTCGTAATTGAAGACTAACACGCACAAATTTCAATTTTTTCAAAAACCTCTTAAAAATGCAAAAATTGAAGTCTAACACCTTCAAAAAATTCAATTAAGATATTTTTTTTAAAAATGCTCAAATTTTAGTGTAACACATGTAAAATACTCAATTTTCATATCGTACTCAAAATACTCCGTAATTGAAGACTAACACACACAAATTTCAATTTTTTAAAAATTTTCTGAAAAAATGCAAAAATTGAAGTCTAACACCTTCAAAAAATTCAATTAATATATTTAAAAAAAAATGTTAAAATTGAAGTATAAAACAAGAAATATACTCAATTTTTATGTCATACTCAAAATACTTCGTAATTGAAGACTAACACGCACAAATTTAAATTTTTTCAAAAATCTCTTAAAAATGCAAAAACTGAAGTCTAACACCTTCAAAAAATTCAATTAAGATATTTTTTTTTAAAATGCTCAAATTTTAGTGTAACACATGTAAAATACTCAATTTTCATATCGTACTCAAAATACTCCGTAATTGAAGACTAACACACACAATTTCAATTTTTTCAAATTTTCTCAAAAATGCAAAAACAGAAGTCTAAGACCTTCAAAAAATTTAATTAAGATATTTTTTTAAACATGTTAAAATTGAAGTATAAAACAAGCAAAATACTCAATTTTCATGTCGTACTCAAAATACTCCGTAATTGAAGACTAACACACACAAATTTCAATTTTTTCAAAAATTTCTTAAAAATTCAAAAACTGAAGTCTAACACCATCAAAAAATTCAATTAAGATATTTTTTAAAAAAATGTTAAAATTTTAGTGTAACACATGCAAAATACTCAATTTTCATATCGTAGTCAAAATACTACGTAATTGAAGACTAACACACACAAATTTCAATTTTTTCAAATTTTCTTAAAAATGCAAAAACAGAAGTGTAACACCTTCAAAAAATTTAATTAAGATATTTTTTAAAATATGTTACAATTGAAGTATAAAACAAGCTAAATACTAAATTTTCATGTCGTACGTAAAATACTCCGTAATTGAAGACTAACACACACAAATTTCAATTTTTTCAGAAATTTCTTAAAAATGCAAAAATTGAAGTCTAACACCTTCGAAAAATTAAATTAAGAATTTTTTTTGAAAAAAAGTCAAAATTGCAGTGTAACACAAGCCAAATACTCAATTTTCATGTCGTACTCAACATACTCCGCAATTGAAGACTAACACGAAAAAATTTCAATTTTTTAAAAATTTTCTGAAAAATGCTAAAATGGAAGTCTAACACCTTCAAAAAATTCAATTAATAAATTTAAAAAAAATGTTACAATTGAAGTATAAAACATGAAAAATACTCAATTTTCATGGCCTACTCAAAATACTTCGTAATTGAAGACTAACACGCACAAATTTCAATTTTTTCAAAAACCTCTTAAAAATGCAAAAATTGAAGTCTAACACCTTCAAAAAATTCAATTAAGATATTTTTTTTAAAAATGTTCAAATTTTAGTGTAACACATGTAAAATACTCAATTTTCATATCGTACTCAAAATACTCCTTAATTGAAGACTAGCACACACAAATTTCAATTTTTTCAAATTTTCTTAAAAATGCAAAAACAGAAGTCTAAGGCCTTCAAAAAATTTAATTAAGATAATTTTTTAAAAATGTTAAAATTGAAGTATAAAACAAGCAAAATACTCAATTTTGATGTCGTACTCAAAATACTCCGTAATTGAAGACTAACACACACAAATTTCAATTTTTTCAAAAATTTCTTAAAAATTCAAAAACTGAAGTCTAACACCTTCAAAAAATTCAATTAAGATATTTTTTAAAAAAATGTTAAAATTTTAGTGTAACACATGCAAAATACTCAATTTTCATATCGTACTCAAAATACTCCGTAATTGAAGACTAACACATACAAATTTCATTTTTTTCAAATTTTCTTAAAAATGCAATAACAGAAGTGTAACACCTTCAAAAAATTTAATTAAGATATTTTTTAAAATATGTTACAATTGAAGTATAAAACAAGCTAAATACTAAATTTTCATGTCGTACGTAAAATACTCCGTAATTGAAGACTAACACACACAAATTTCAATTTTTTTCAAAAATTTCTTAAAAATGCAAAAATTGAAGTCTCACACCTTCGAAAAATTAAATTAAGAATTTTTTTTGAAAAAAAGTTAAAATTGCAGTGTAACACAAGCCAAATACTCAATTTTCATGTCGTACTCAACATACTCCGTAATTGAAGACTAACACGAAAAAATTTCAATTTTGTAAAAATTTTCTGAAAAATGCTAAAATAGAAGTCTAACACCTTCAAAAAATTCAATTAATAAATTAAAAAAAATGTTAAAATTGAAGTATAAAACAAGAAAAATACTCAATTTTCATGTCATACTCGAAATACTTCGTAATTGAAGACTAACACGCGCAAATTTCAATTTTTTCAAAAATCTCTTAAAAATGCAAAAATTGAAGTCTAACTCCTTCACAAAATTCAATTAAGATTTTTTTTTAAAAATGTTCAAATTTTTGTGTAACACATGTAAAATACTCAATTTTCATATCGTACACAAAATAATCCGTAATAGAAGACTAACACACACAAATTTCAATTTTTTCAAATTTTCTTAAAAATGCAAAAACAGAAGTCTAAGACCTTCAAAAAATTTAATTAAGATATTTTTTTAAACATGTTAAAATTGAAGTATAAAACAAGCAAAATACTCAATTTTCATGTCGTACTCAAAATACTTCGTAATTGAAGACTAACACGCACAAACTTCAATTTTTTCAAAAATCTCTTAAAAATGCAAAAACTGAAGTCTAACACCTTCAAAAAATTCAATAAAGACATTTTTTCAAAAAATTTTAAAATTTTAGTGTAACACATGCAAAATACTCAATTTTCATATCGTACTCAAAAAATTCCGTAATTGAAGACTAACACACACAAATTTCATTTTTTTCAAATTTTCTTAAAAATGCAAAAACAGAAGTCTAACACCTTCAAAAAATTTAATTAAGATATTTTTTTAAATATGTTAAAATTGAAGTATAAAACAAGCAAAATACTCAATTTTCATGTCGTACTCAAAATACTCCGTAATTGAAGAATAACACACACAAATTTCAATTTTTTTTAAAATTTCTTAAAAATTCAAAAACAGAAGTTTAACACCTTCAAAAAATTCAATTAAGATATTTTTTTAAAATTTTAGTGTAACACATGCAAAATACTCAATTTTCATATCGTAGTCAAAATACTACGTAATTGAAAACTAACACACACAAATTTCAATTTTTTCAAATTTTCTTAAAAATGTAATAACAGAAGTGTAACACCTTCAAAATATTTAATTAAGGTATTTTTTAAAATATGTTAAAATTGAAGTATAAAAATTAAGATATTTTTTCGAAAAAAAGTTAAAATTGCAGTGTAACACAAGCCAAATACTCAATTTTCATGTCGTACTCAACATACTCCGTAATTGAAGACTAACACGAAAAAATTTCAATTTTTTAAAAATTTTCTGAAAAATGCTAAAATAGAAGTCTAACACCTTCAAAAAATTGAATTAATAAATTTAAAAAAAATGTTAAAATTGAAGTATAAAACATGAAAAATACTCAATTTTCATGTCATACTCAAAATACTTCCTAATTGAAGACTAACACGCAGAAATTTCAATTTTTTCAAAAATCTTCTGAAAAGTGCAAAAATTGAAGTCGAACACCTTCAAAAAATTCAATTAATAAATTTAAAAAAAATGCTCAAATTTTAGTGTAACACATGTAAAGTACTCAATTTTCATATCGTACTCAAAATACACCGTAATTGAAGACTAACACGAAATTTTTTTCTGAAAAATGCTAAAATAGAAGTCTAACACCTTCAAAAAATTCAATTAATAAATTTAAAAAAAATGTTCAAATTGAAGTATAAAACAAGAAAAATACTCAATTTTCATGTCATACTCAAAATACTTCGTAATTGAAGACTAACACGCAGAAATTTCAATTTTTTCAAAAATCTCTTAAAAATGCAAAAATTGAAGTCGAACACCTTCAAAAAATTCAATTAAGATATTTTTTTTGAAAATGCTCAAATTTTAGTGTAACACATGTAAAATACTCAATTATCATATCGTACTCAAAATACTCCGTAATTGAAGACTAACACGAAAAAATTTCAATTTTTTAAAAATTTTCTGCAAAATGCTAAAATAGACGTCTAACACCTTCAAAAAATTCAGTTAATAAATTTAAAAAAAATGTTAAAATTGAAGTATAAAACAAGAAAAATACTCAATTTTCATGTCATACTCAAAATACTTCGTAATTGAAGACTAACACGCAGAAATTTCAATTTTTTCAAAAATCTCTTAAAAATGCAAAAATTGAAGTCGAACACCTTCAAAAAATTCAATTAAGATATTTTTTTTTAAAAATGCTCAAATTTTAGTGTAACACATGTAAAATACTCAATTTTCATATCGTACTCAAAATACTCCGTAATTGAAGACTAACACGAAAAAATTTCAATTTTTTAAAATTTTTCTGAAAAATGCTAAAATAGAAGTCTAACACCTTCAAAAAATTCAATTAATAAATTTAAAAAAAATGTTAAAATTGAAGTATAAAACAAGAAAAATACTCAATTTTCATGTCATACTCAAAATACTTCGTAATTGAAGACTAACACACACAAATTTCAATTTTTTCAAATTTTCTTAAAAATGCAAAAACAGAAGTCTAAGACCTTCAAAAAATTTAATTAAGATATTTTTCTAAACATGTTAAAATTGAAGTATAAAACAAGCAAAATACTCAATTTTCATGTCGTACTCAAAATACTCCGTAATTGAAGACTAACACAAACAAATTTCAATTTTTTTAAAAATTTCTTAAAAATTCAAAAACTGAAGTCTAACACCATCAAAAAATTCAATGAAGATATTTTTTTAAAAAATGTTAAAATTTTAGTGTAACACATGCAAAATACTCAATTTTCATATCGTACTCAAAATACTCCGTAATTGAAGACTAACACATACAAATTTAATTTTTTTCAAATTTTCTTAAAAATGTAATAACAGAAGTGTAACACCTTCAAAATATTTAATTAAGGTATTTTTTAAAATATGTTGAAATTGAAGTATAAAACAAGCTAAATACTAAATTTTCATGTCGTACGTAAAATACTCCGTAATTGAAGACTAACACACACAAATTTCAATTTTTTCAGAAATTTGTTAAAAATGCAAAAATTGAAGTCTAACACCTTCGAAAAATTAAATTAAGAATTTTTTTTGAAAAAAAGTCAAAATTGCAGTGTAACACAAGCCAAATACTCAATTTTCATGTCGTACTCAACATACTCCGTAATTGAAGACTAACACGAAAAAATTTCAATTTTTTAAAATTTTTCTGAAAAATTCTAAAATAGAAGTCTAACACCTTCAAAAAATTCAGTTAATAAATTAAAAAAAAATGTTAAAATTGAAGTATAAAACAAGAAAAATACTCAATTTTCATGTCCTACTCAAAATACTTCGTATTTGAAGACTAACACGCACAAATTTCAATTTTTTCAAAAATCTCTTAAAAATGCAAAAATTGAAGTCTAACACCTTCAAAAAATTCAATTAAGATATTTTTTTTAAAAATGTCCAAATTTTAGTGTAACACATGTAAAATACTCAATTTTCATATCGTACTCAAAATACTCCGTAATTGAAGACTAACACACACAAATTTCAATTTTTTCAAATTTTCTTAAAAATGCAAAAACAGAAGTCTAAGACCTTGAAAAAATTTAATTAAGATATTTTTTTAAACATGTTAAAATTGAAGTATAAAACAAGCAAAATACTCAATTTTCATGTCGTACTCAAAATACTCCATAATTGAAGACTAACACACACAAATTTCAATTTTTTCAAAAATTTCTTAAAAATTCAAAAACTGAAGTCTAACACCTTCAAAAAATTCAATTAAGGTATTTTTTAAAAAAATGTTAAAATTTTAGTGTAACACAAGCAAAATACTCAATTTTCATGTCGTACTCAAAATACTCCATAATTGAAGACTAACACACACAAATTTAATTTTTTTCAAATTTTCTTAAAAATGCAATAACAGAAGTGTAACACCTTCAAAAAATTTAATTAAGATATTTTTTTAAATATATTAAAATTGAAGTATAAAACAAGCTAAATACTAAATTTTCATGTCGTACGTAAAATACTCCGTAATTGAAGACTAACACACACAAATTTCAATTTATTCAAAAATTTCTTAAAAATGCAAAAATTGAAGTCTGACACCTTCGAAAAATTAAATTAAGAATTTTTTTTGAAAAAAAGTTAAAATTGCAGTGTAACACAAGCCAAATACTCAATTTTCATGTCGTACTCAACATACTCCGTAATAAAAGACTAACACGAAAAAATTTCAATTTTTTAAAAATTTTCTGAAAAATGCTAAAATTGAAGTCTAACACCTTCAAAAAATTCAATTAATAAATTAAAAAAAATGTTAAAATTGAAGTATAAAACAAGAAAAATACTCAATTTTCATGTCATACTCGAAATAATTCGTAATTGAAGACTAACACGCACAAATTTCAATTTTTTCAAAAATCTCTTAAAAATGCAAAAATTTAAGTCTAACTCCTTCACAAAATTCAATTAAGATTTTTTTTTAAAAATGTTCAAATTTTTGTGTAACACATGTAAAATACTCAATTTTCATATCGTACACAAAATACTCCGTAATAGAAGACTAACACACAAAAATATCAATTTTTTCAAATTTTCTTAAAAATGCAAAAACAGAAGTCTAAGACCTTCAAAAAATTTAATTAAGATATTTTTTTAAACATGTTAAAATTGAAGTATAAAACAAGCAAAATACTCAATTTTCATGTCGTACTCAAAATACTCCGTAATTGAAGACTAACACACACAAATTTCAATTTTTTCAAATTTTCTTAAAAATGCAAAAACAGAAGTCTAAGACCTTGAAAAAATTTAATTAAGATATTTTTTTAAACATGTTAAAATTGAAGTATAAAACAAGCAAAATACCCAATTTTCATGTCGTACTCAAAATACTCCATAATTGATGAATAACACACACAAATTTCAATTTTTTCTAAAATCTCTTAAAAATTCAAAAACTGAAGTCTAATACCTTCAAAAAATTCAATCAAGATATTTTTTAAAAAAATGTATAATTTTTAGTGTAACACATGCAAAATACTCAATTTTCATATCGTACTCAAAATACTCCGTAATTGAAGACTAACACACACAAATTTCAATTTTTTCAAATTTTCTTAAAAATGCAAAAATAGAAGTCAAACACCTTCAAAAAATTTAATTATGATATTTTTTAAATTATTTTAAAATTGAAGTATAAAACAAGCCAAATACTCAATTTTTATGTCATACTCAAAATACTCCATAATTGAAGACTCACACACACAAAGTTCAATTTTTTAAAAATTTCTTAAAAATGCTAAAATTGAAGTCTAAAACCTTAAATTAAGATATTTTTTCGAAAAAAAAGTTAAAATTGCAGTGTAACACTAGCCAAATACTCAATTTTCATGTTGAACAAAAAATACTCCGTAATTGAAGACTAACACACACAAATTTCAATTTTTTCCAAATTTTCATAAAAATGCAAAAACATTAGTGCAACACCTTCAAAAAAATCAATTATGATATTTTTGAAAAAAATGTTAAAATTTAAGTGTAACACAAGCCAAATAAACAATTTTCATTTCGTACGTAAAATACTCCGTAATTGAAGACTAACACACACACATTTCAATTTTTTAAAAATTTCTTCAAAATGCAAAAATTGAAGTCTAACACCTTCGAAAAATTAAATTAAGAAATTTTTTTGAAAAAAAGTTAAAATTGCAGTGTAACACAAGCCAAATACTCAATTTTCATGTCGTACTCAACATATTCCGTAATTAATGACTAACACGAACAAATTTCAATTTTTTAAAATTTTGCTAAAAAATGCAAAAATAGAAGTCTAACACATTCAAAAAATTCAATTAATATATTTAAAAAAAATGTTAAAATTGAAGTATAAAACAAGAAAAATACTCAATTTTCATGTCGTACTCAAAATACTTCGTAATTGAAGACTAACACGCACAAATTTTAATTTTTTCAAAAATATCTTAAAAATGCAAAAACTGAAGTCAAATTTAAAATTTTAGTGTAACACATGCAAAATACTCCATTTTCATATCGTACTCAAAATACACCGTAATTAAAGACTAACACAGGCAAATTTCATTTTTTTTCAAATTTTCTTAAAAATGCAATAACAGAAGTGTAACACCTTCAAAATATTTAATTTAGGTATTTTTTAAAATATGTTAAAATTGAAGTATAAAACAAGCTAAATACTAAATTTTCATGTCGTACGTAAAATACTCCGTAATTGAAGACTAACACACACAAATTTCAATTTTTTCAGAAATTTCTTAAAAATGCAAAAATTGAAGTCTAACACCTTCGAAAAATTAAATTAATAATTTTTTTTGAAAAAAAGTCAAAATTGCAGTGTAACACAAGCCAAATACTCAATTTTCATGTCGAACTCAACATACTCCGTAATTGAAGACTAACACGAAAAAATTTCAATTTTTTAAAAATTTTCTGAAAAATGCTAAAATATAAGTCTAACACCTTAAAAAAATTCACTTAATAAATTTAAAAAAAATGTTAAAATTGAAGTATAAAACAAGAAAAATACTCAATTTTCATGTCATACTCAAAATACTTCGTAATTGAAGACTAACACGCACAAATTTCAATTTTTTCAAAACTCTCTTAAAAATGCAAAAATTGAAGTCTAACTCCTTCAAAAAATTCAATTAAGATATTTTTTTTAAAAAGGTTCAAATTTTAGTGTAACACATGTAAAATACTCAATTTTCATATCGTACTCAAAATACTCCGTAATTGAAGACTAACATACACAAATTTCAATTTTTTCAAATTTTCTTAAAAATGCAAAAACACAAGTCTAAGACCTTCAAAAAATTTAATTAAGATATTTTTTTAAACATGTTAAAATTGAAGTATAAAACAAGCAAAATACTCAATTTTCATGTCGTACTCAAAATACTCCGTAATTGAAGACTAACAGACACAAATTTCAATTTTTTCAAAATTTTCTTAAAAATGCAAAAACAGAAATCTAACACCTTCAAAAAAATTCAATTAATATATTTTAAAAAAATGTTAAAATTGAAGTATAAAACAAGTAAAATACTCAATTTTCATGTCGTACTCAAAATACTCCGTAATTGAAGAATAACACAAACAAATTTCAATTTTTTCTAAAATCTCTTAAAAATTCAAAAACAGAAGTCTAACACCTTCAAAAAATTCAATTAAGATATTTTTTAAATTTTTTTTAAAATTTTAGTGTAACACATGCAAAATACTCAATTTTCATATCGTAGTCAAAATACTACGTAATTGAAGACTAACACACACAAATTTCAATTTTTTTAAAAATGCAAAAATTTAAGTCTAACACCTTCAAAAAATTAAATTAAGATATTTTTTCGAAAAAAAGTTAAAATTGCAGTGTAACACTAGCCAAATACTCAATTTTCAAGTCTTACTCAACATACTCCGTAATTGAAGAGTAACACGAACAAATTTCAATTTTTTTAAAAATTTCTTAAAAATGCTAAAACAGAAGTCTAACACATTCAAAAAATTCTATTAATATATTTTAAAAAAATGTTAAAATTGAAGTGTAACACAAGCCAAATAAACAATTTTCATGTCGTACGTAAAATACTCCGTAATTGAAGACTAACAAAGACAAATTTCAATTTTTTCAAATTTTCTTACAAATGCAAAAACAGAAGTCTACCACCATGAAAAAATTTAATTAAGATATTTTTTTAAATATGTTAAAATTGAAGTGTTAACACATTCCAAATACTCAATTTTCATGTCGTACAAAAAATACTCCGTAATAGAAGACTAATACACACACAAATTTCAATTTTTTCCAAATTTTCTTAAAAATGCAAAAACATTAGTCCAACACCTTCAAAAAAATCAATGATAATATTTTTGAAAAAAATGTTAAAATATAAGTGTAACACAAGCCAAATAAACAATTTTCATATCGTACGTAAAATACTCCGTAATTGAAGACTAACACACACAAATATCAATTTTTACAAAAATTTCTTAAAAATGCAAAAATTGAAGTCTAACACCTTAGAAAAATTAAATTAAGAATTTTTTTTGAAAAAAAGTTAAAATTGCAGTGTAACACAAGCCAAATACTCAATTTTCATGTCTTACTCAACATACTCTGTAATTGAAGACTAACACGAACAAATTTCAATTTTTTAAAAATTTTCTGAAAAAATGCAAAAATAGAAGTCTAACGCCTTCAAAAAATTCAATTAATATATTTAAAAAAAAAGTTAAAATTGATGTATAAAACAAGAAAAATACTCAATTTTCATGTCATACTCAAAATACTTCGTAATTGAAGACTAACACGCACAAATTTCAATTTTTTCAGAAATCTCTTAAAAATGCAAAAACTGAAGTCTGACACCTTCAAAAAATTCAATTAAGATATTTTTTATAAAAATGTTCAAATTGTAGTGTAACACATGTAAAATACTCAATTTTCATATCGTACTCAAAATACTCCGTAATTGAAGACTAACACACACAAATTTCAACTTTTTCAAATTTTCTTAAAAATGCAAAAACAGAAGTCTAACACCTTCAAAAAAATTAAGTAAGATATTTTTTTAAACATGTTAAAATTGAAGTATAAAACAAGCAAAATACTCAATTTTCATGTCGTACTCAAAATACTCCGTAATTAAAGACTAAGACACACAAATTTCAATTTTTTCAAAAATTTCTTAAAAATTCAAAAACTGAAGTCTAACACCTTCAAAAAATTCAATTAAGATATTTTTTAAAAAAATGTTAAAATTTTAGTGTAACACATGCAAAATACTCAATTTTCATATCGTACTCAAAATACTCCGTAATTGAAGACTAACACACACAAATTTCAATTTTTTCAAATTTTCTTAAAAATGCAAAAACTGAAGTCTAGCGCCTTCAAAAAATTTAATTAAGATATTTTTTAAAATATGTTAAAATTGAAGTATAAAACAAGCAAAATACTCATTTTTTATGTTGTACTCAAAATACTACGTAATTGAAGACTAACACACACAAATTTCAATTTTTTAACAATTTCTTAAAAATGCAAAAATTGAAGTCTAACACCTTCAAAAAATTAAATTAAGATATTTTTTCGAAAAATAGTTAAAATTGCTGTGTAACACTAGCCAAATATACTCAATTTTCATGTCGTACAAAAAATAGTCCGTAATTGAAGAATAACAAACACAAATTTCATTTTTTTTCCAAATTTTCTTAAAAATGCAAAAACATTAGTCCAACACCTTCAAAAAAATCAATTATGATATTTTTGAAAAAAATGTTAAAATTTAAGTGTAACACAAGCCAAATATACAATTTTCATGTCGTACTCAAAATACTCCGTAATTGAAGACTAACACGAACAAATTTCAATTTTTTAAAAATTTTCTGAAAAATGCAAAAGTAGAAGTCTAACACCTTCAAAAATTTCAATTAATATATTTTAAAAAAATGTTAAAATTGAAGTATAAAACAAGAAAAATAATCAATTTTCATGTCATACTCAAAATACTTCGTAATTGAAGACTAACACGCACAAATTTTAATTTTTTCAAAAATATCTTAAAAATGCAAAAACTGAAGTCTAATTTAAAATTTTAGTCTAGAACATGCAAAATACTCCATTTTCGTATCGTACTCAAAATACACCGTAATTGAAGGCTAACACACACAAATTTAATTTTTTTCAAATTTTCTTAAAAATGCAAAAACAGAAGTCTAACACCTTCAAAAAATTTAATTAAGATATTTTTTTTAAAAATGTTCAAATTTTAGTGTAACACATGTAAAATACTCAATTTTCATATCACACTCAAAATACACCGTAATTGAAGACCAACACACACAAATTTCATTATTTTCAAATTTTCTTAAAAATGCAATAACAGAAGTCTAACACCTTCAAAAAAATCAATGATAATATTTTTGAAAAAAATGTTAAAATATAAGTGTAACACAAGCCAAATAAACAATTTTCATATCGTACGTAAAATACTCCGTAATTGAAGACTAACACACACAAATATCAATTTTTACAAAAATTTCTTAAAAATGCAAAAATTGAAGTCTAACACCTTAGAAAAATTAAATTAAGAATTTTTTTTGAAAAAAAGTTAAAATTGCAGTGTAACACAAGCCAAATACTCAATTTTCATGTCTTACTCAACATACTCTGTAATTGAAGACTAACACGAACAAATTTCAATTTTTTAAAAATTTTCTGAAAAAATGCAAAAATAGAAGTCTAACGCCTTCAAAAAATTCAATTAATATATTTAAAAAAAAAGTTAAAATTGATGTATAAAACAAGAAAAATACTCAATTTTCATGTCATACTCAAAATACTTCGTAATTGAAGACTAACACGCACAAATTTCAATTTTTTCAGAAATCTCTTAAAAATGCAAAAACTGAAGTCTGACACCTTCAAAAAATTCAATTAAGATATTTTTTATAAAAATGTTCAAATTGTAGTGTAACACATGTAAAATACTCAATTTTCATATCGTACTCAAAATACTCCGTAATTGAAGACTAACACACACAAATTTCAACTTTTTCAAATTTTCTTAAAAATGCAAAAACAGAAGTCTAACACCTTCAAAAAAATTAAGTAAGATATTTTTTTAAACATGTTAAAATTGAAGTATAAAACAAGCAAAATACTCAATTTTCATGTCGTACTCAAAATACTCCGTAATTAAAGACTAAGACACACAAATTTCAATTTTTTCAAAAATTTCTTAAAAATTCAAAAACTGAAGTCTAACACCTTCAAAAATTCAATTAAGATATTTTTTAAAAAAATGTTAAAATTTTAGTGTAACACATGCAAAATACTCAATTTTCATATCGTACTCAAAATACTCCGTAATTGAAGACTAACACACACAAATTTCAATTTTTTCAAATTTTCTTAAAAATGCAAAAACTGAAGTCTAGCGCCTTCAAAAAATTTAATTAAGATATTTTTTAAAATATGTTAAAATTGAAGTATAAAACAAGCAAAATACTCATTTTTTATGTTGTACTCAAAATACTACGTAATTGAAGACTAACACACACAAATTTCAATTTTTTAACAATTTCTTAAAAATGCAAAAATTGAAGTCTAACACCTTCAAAAAATTAAATTAAGATATTTTTTCGAAAAATAGTTAAAATTGCTGTGTAACACTAGCCAAATATACTCAATTTTCATGTCGTACAAAAAATAGTCCGTAATTGAAGAATAACAAACACAAATTTCAATTTTTTTCCAAATTTTCTTAAAAATGCAAAAACATTAGTCCAACACCTTCAAAAAAATCAATTATGATATTTTTGAAAAAAATGTTAAAATTTAAGTGTAACACAAGCCAAATATACAATTTTCATGTCGTACTCAAAATACTCCGTAATTGAAGACTAACACGAACAAATTTCAATTTTTTAAAAATTTTCTGAAAAATGCAAAAGTAGAAGTCTAACACCTTCAAAAATTTCAATTAATATATTTTAAAAAAATGTTAAAATTGAAGTATAAAACAAGAAAAATAATCAATTTTCATGTCATACTCAAAATACTTCGTAATTGAAGACTAACACGCACAAATTTTAATTTTTTCAAAAATATCTTAAAAATGCAAAAACTGAAGTCTAATTTAAAATTTTAGTCTAGAACATGCAAAATACTCCATTTTCGTATCGTACTCAAAATACACCGTAATTGAAGGCTAACACACACAAATTTAATTTTTTTCAAATTTTCTTAAAAATGCAAAAACAGAAGTCTAACACCTTCAAAAAATTTAATTAAGATATTTTTTTTAAAAATGTTCAAATTTTAGTGTAACACATGTAAAATACTCAATTTTCATATCACACTCAAAATACACCGTAATTGAAGACCAACACACACAAATTTCATTATTTTCAAATTTTCTTAAAAATGCAATAACAGAAGTCTAACACCTTCAAAAAAATCAATGATAATATTTTTGAAAAAAATGTTAAAATATAAGTGTAACACAAGCCAAATAAACAATTTTCATATCGTACGTAAAATACTCCGTAATTGAAGACTAACACACACAAATATCAATTTTTACAAAAATTTCTTAAAAATGCAAAAATTGAAGTCTAACACCTTAGAAAAATTAAATTAAGAATTTTTTTTGAAAAAAAGTTAAAATTGCAGTGTAACACAAGCCAAATACTCAATTTTCATGTCTTACTCAACATACTCTGTAATTGAAGACTAACACGAACAAATTTCAATTTTTTAAAAATTTTCTGAAAAAATGCAAAAATAGAAGTCTAGCACCTTCAAAAAATTCAATTAATATATTTAAAAAAAATGTTAAAATTGATGTATAAAACAAGAAAAATACTCAATTTTCATGTCATACTCAAAATACTTCGTAATTGAAGACTAACACGCACAAATTTCAATTTTTTCATAAATCTCTTAAAAATGCAAAAACTGAAGTCTGACACCTTCAAAAAATTCAATTAAGATATTTTTTATAAAAATGTTCAAATTTTAGTGTAACACATGTAAAATACTCAATTTTCATATCGTACTCAAAATACTCCGTAATTGAAGACTAACACACACAAATTTCAACTTTTTCAAATTTTCTTAAAAATGCAAAAACAGAAGTCTAACACCTTCAAAAAAATTAAGTAAGATATTTTTTTAAACATGTTAAAATTGAAGTATAAAACAAGCAAAATACTCAATTTTCATGTCGTACTCAAAATACTCCGTAATTAAAGACTAAGACACACAAATTTCAATTTTTTCAAAAATTTCTTAAAAATTCAAAAACTGAAGTCTAACACCTTCAAAAAATTGAATTAAGATATTTTTTAAAAAAATGTTAAAATTTTAGTGTAACACATGCAAAAGACTCAATTTTCATATCGTACTCAAAATACTCCGTAATTGAAGACTAACACACACAAATTTCAATTTTTTCAAATTTTCTTAAAAATGCAAAAACTGAAGTCTAGCGCCTTCAAAAAATTTAATTAAGATATTTTTTAAAATATGTTAAAATTGAAGTATAAAACAAGCAAAATACTCATTTTTTATGTTGTACTCAAAATACTACGTAATTGAAGACTAACACACACAAATTTCAATTTTTTAACAATTTCTTAAAAATGCAAAAATTGAAGTCTAACACCTTCAAAAAATTAAATTAAGATATTTTTTCGAAAAATAGTTAAAATTGCTGTGTAACACTAGCCAAATATACTCAATTTTCATGTCGTACAAAAAATAGTCCGTAATTGAAGAATAACAAACACAAATTTCAATTTTTTTCCAAATTTTCTTAAAAATGCAAAAACATTAGTCCAACACCTTCAAAAAAATCAATTATGATATTTTTGAAAAAAATGTTAAAATTTAAGTGTAACACAAGCCAAATATACAATTTTCATGTCGTACTCAAAATACTCCGTAATTGAAGACTAACACGAACAAATTTCAATTTTTTAAAAATTTTCTGAAAAATGCAAAAGTAGAAGTCTAACACCTTCAAAAATTTCAATTAATATATTTTAAAAAAATGTTAAAATTGAAGTATAAAACAAGAAAAATAATCAATTTTCATGTCATACTCAAAATACTTCGTAATTGAAGACTAACACGCACAAATTTTAATTTTTTCAAAAATATCTTAAAAATGCAAAAACTGAAGTCTAATTTAAAATTTTAGTCTAGAACATGCAAAATACTCCATTTTCGTATCGTACTCAAAATACACCGTAATTGAAGGCTAACACACACAAATTTAATTTTTTTCAAATTTTCTTAAAAATGCAAAAACAGAAGTCTAACACCTTCAAAAAATTTAATTAAGATATTTTTTTTAAAAATGTTCAAATTTTAGTGTAACACATGTAAAATACTCAATTTTCATATCACACTCAAAATACACCGTAATTGAAGACCAACACACACAAATTTCATTATTTTCAAATTTTCTTAAAAATGCAATAACAGAAGTCTAACACCTTCAAAAAAATCAATGATAATATTTTTGAAAAAAATGTTAAAATATAAGTGTAACACAAGCCAAATAAACAATTTTCATATCGTACGTAAAATACTCCGTAATTGAAGACTAACACACACAAATATCAATTTTTACAAAAATTTCTTAAAAATGCAAAAATTGAAGTCTAACACCTTAGAAAAATTAAATTAAGAATTTTTTTTGAAAAAAAGTTAAAATTGCAGTGTAACACAAGCCAAATACTCAATTTTCATGTCTTACTCAACATACTCTGTAATTGAAGACTAACACGAACAAATTTCAATTTTTTAAAAATTTTCTGAAAAAATGCAAAAATAGAAGTCTAGCACCTTCAAAAAATTCAATTAATATATTTAAAAAAAATGTTAAAATTGATGTATAAAACAAGAAAAATACTCAATTTTCATGTCATACTCAAAATACTTCGTAATTGAAGACTAACACGCACAAATTTCAATTTTTTCATAAATCTCTTAAAAATGCAAAAACTGAAGTCTGACACCTTCAAAAAATTCAATTAAGATATTTTTTATAAAAATGTTCAAATTTTAGTGTAACACATGTAAAATACTCAATTTTCATATCGTACTCAAAATACTCCGTAATTGAAGACTAACACACACAAATTTCAACTTTTTCAAATTTTCTTAAAAATGCAAAAACAGAAGTCTAACACCTTCAAAAAAATTAAGTAAGATATTTTTTTAAACATGTTAAAATTGAAGTATAAAACAAGCAAAATACTCAATTTTCATGTCGTACTCAAAATACTCCGTAATTAAAGACTAAGACACACAAATTTCAATTTTTTCAAAAATTTCTTAAAAATTCAAAAACTGAAGTCTAACACCTTCAAAAAATTGAATTAAGATATTTTTTAAAAAAATGTTAAAATTTTAGTGTAACACATGCAAAAGACTCAATTTTCATATCGTACTCAAAATACTCCGTAATTGAAGACTAACACACACAAATTTCAATTTTTTCAAATTTTCTTAAAAATGCAAAAACTGAAGTCTAGCGCCTTCAAAAAATTTAATTAAGATATTTTTTAAAATATGTTAAAATTGAAGTATAAAACAAGCAAAATACTCATTTTTTATGTTGTACTCAAAATACTACGTAATTGAAGACTAACACACACAAATTTCAATTTTTTAACAATTTCTTAAAAATGCAAAAATTGAAGTCTAACACCTTCAAAAAATTAAATTAAGATATTTTTTCGAAAAATAGTTAAAATTGCTGTGTAACACTAGCCAAATATACTCAATTTTCATGTCGTACAAAAAATAGTCCGTAATTGAAGAATAACACACACAAATTTCAATTTTTTTCCAAATTTTCTTAAAAATGCAAAAACATTAGTCCAACACCTTCAAAAAAATCAATTATGATATTTTTGAAAAAAATGTTAAAATTTAAGTGTAACACAAGCCAAATATACAATTTTCATGTCGTACTCAAAATACTCCGTAATTGAAGACTAACACGAACAAATTTCAATTTTTTAAAAATTTTCTGAAAAATGCAAAAGTAGAAGTCTAACACCTTCAAAATTTTCAATTAATATATTTTAAAAAAATGTTAAAATTGAAGTATAAAACAAGAAAAAT
The DNA here is from genome assembly GCA_946800325.1 of Luzula sylvatica. Taxonomy (NCBI): domain Eukaryota; kingdom Viridiplantae; phylum Streptophyta; class Magnoliopsida; order Poales; family Juncaceae; genus Luzula; species Luzula sylvatica. The sequence continues at coordinate 35,617,531 of OX326959.1, read as the reverse complement.
AATCAATTTTCATGTCATACTCAAAATACTTCGTAATTGAAGACTAACACGCACAAATTTTAATTTTTTCAAAAATATCTTAAAAATGCAAAAACTGAAGTCTAATTTAAAATTTTAGTCTAACACATGCAAAATACTCAATTTTCGTATCGTACTCAAAATACACCGTAATTGAAGGCTAACACACACAAATTTAATTTTTTTCAAATTTTCTTAAAAATGCAAAAACAGAAGTCTAACACCTTCAAAAAATTTAATTAAGATATTTTTTTTAAAAATGTTCAAATTTTAGTGTAACACATGTAAAATACTCAATTTTCATATCTTACTCAAAATACACCGTAATTGAAGACTAACACACACAAATTTCATTATTTTCAAATTTTCTTAAAAATGCAATAACAGAAGTCTAACACCTTCAAAAAAATTAATTAAGATATTTTTTAAAATATGTTAAAATTGAAGTATAAAACAAGCTAAATACTCAATTTTTATGTCGTACTCAAAATACTCCGTAATTGAAGACTAACACACACACATTTCAATTTTTTAAAAATTTCTTAAAAATTCAAAAATTGAAATCTAACACCTTCGAAAAATTAAATTAAGAAATTTTTTTGAAAAAAAGTTAAAATTGCAGTGTAACACAAGCCTAATACTCAATTTTCATGTCGTACTCAAAATACTCCGTAATTGAAGAATAACACACACAAATTTCAATTTTTTCTAAAATCTCTTAAAAATTCAAAAACAGAAGTCTAACACCTTCAAAAAATTCAATTAAGATATTTTTTAAATTTTTTTTAAAATTTTAGTGTAACACATGCAAAATACTCAATTTTCATATCGTAGTCAAAATACTACGTAATTGAAGACTAACACACACAAATTTCAATTTTTTCAAATTTTCTTAAAAATGCAAAGAAAGAAGTCTAACACCTTCCAAAAATTTAATTAAGATATTTTTTAAAATATGTCAAAATGGAAGTATAAAACAAGAAAAATACTCAATTTTTATGTCGTACTCAAAATACTCCGTAATTGAAGACTAACACACACAAATTTCAATTTTTTAAAAATTTCTTAAAAATGCAAAAATTGAAGTCTAACACCTTCAAAAAAGTAAATTAAGATATTTTTTCGAAAAAAAGTTAAAATTGCAGTGTAACACTAGCCAAATACTCAATTTTCATGTCGTACTCAACATACTCCGTAATTGAAGACTAACACGAACAAATTTCAATTTTTTTAAAAATTTCTTAAAAATGCAAAAACAGAAGTCCAACACATTCAAAAAATTCAATTAATATATTTTAAAAAAATGTTAAAATTGAAGTGTAACACAAGCCAAATAAACAATTTTCATGTCGTACGTAAAATACTCCGTAATTGAAGACTAACACACACAAATTTCAATTTTTTCAAAAATCTCTTAAAAATTCAAAAACAGAAGTCCAACACCTTCAAAAAATTGAATTAAGATATTTTTTTAAAAAAATGTTAAAATTGTAGTGTAACACATGCAAAATATTCAATTTTCATATCGTACTCAAAATACTCCGTAATTGAAGACTAACACACACAAATTTCAATTTTTTTAAAAATTTCTTAAAAATGAAAAAAAATGAAGTGTAATTCCATCAAAAAATTCAATTAATATATTTTTTTAATTTTTTTTAAAATTGAAGTGTGACACATTCAAAATACTTAATTTTCATGTCGTACCCAAAATACTCCTTAATTGAAGACTAACACACGCAAATTTAAAGTTTTTGAAAAATTTCTTAAAAATGCAAAAACTGAAGTCTAACACCTTCAAAAAATACAATTAAGATAGTTTTTTGTTAAAATATCAAAATTGCAGTGTAACACAAGACAAATACTCAATTTTTATGTCCTACTCAAAATACTATGTAATTGAAGACTTTAACACATAAATTTCAATTTTTTTAAAATTTTTTTAAAAATGCTAAAACTGAAGTCTCACACCTTAAAAAAATTCAATTAAGATATTTTTTTAAAAAATGTTAAAATTGAAGTGTAACACATTCCAAATACTCAATTTTCATGTCGTACAAAAAATACTCCGTAATAGAAGACTAACACACACAAATTTCAATTTTTTCCAAATTTTCTTAAAAATGCAAAAACATTAGTCCAACACCTTCAAAAAAATCAATTATGATATTTTTAAAAAAAATGTTAAAATATCAGTGTAACACAAGCCAAATAAACAATTTTCATATCGTACGTAAAATACTCCGTAATTGAAGACTAACACACACAAATTTCAATTTTTTAAAAAATTTCTTAAAAATGCAAAAATATAAGTCTAACACCTTCAAGAAATTCAATTAAGATATTTTTTAAAAAAATATTAAAATTTTAGTGTAACACATGCAAAATACTAAATTTTCATATCGTACTCAAAATACTCCTTAATTGAAGACAAACACACACAAATTTCAATTTTTTCAAATTTTCTTAAAAATGCAAAAACAGAAGTCTAACACCTTCAAAAAAATTAATTAAGATATTTTTTTAAATATGTTAAAATTGAAGTATAAAACAAGCAAAATACTCAATTTTCATGTCGTACTCAAAATACTCCGTAATTGAAGACTAACACACACAAATTTCAATTTTTTCAAAAATCTCTTAAAAATTCAAAAACTGAAGTCTAAAACCTTCAAAAAATTTAATTAAGATATTGTTTTAAATATGTTAAAATTGAAGTATAAAACAAGCAAAATACTCAATTTTTTTGTCGTACTCGAAATACTCCGTAATTAAAGACTAACACACACAAATTTCAATTTTTTTCCAAATTTTCTTAAAAATGCAAAAACATTAGTCCAACACCTTCAAAAAAATCAATTATGATCTTTTTGAAAAAAATGTTAAAATTTAAGTGTAACACAAGCCAAATATACAATTTTCATGTCGTACTCAAAATACTCCGTAATTGAAGACTAACACGAACAAATTTCAATTTTTTAAAAATTTTCTGAAAAATGCAAAAGTAGAAGTCTAACACCTTAAAAAATTTCAATTAATATATTTTAAAAAAAATGTTAAAATTGAAGTATAAAACAAGTAAAATATTCAATTTTCATGTCATACTCAAAATACTTCGTAATTGAAGACTAACACGCACAAATTTCAATTTTTTCAAAAATATCTTAAAAATGCAAATACTGAAGTCTAATTTAAAATTTTAGTCTAACACATGCAAAATACTCAATTTTCGTATCGTACTCAAAATACACCGTAATTGAAGGCTAACACACACAAATTTAATTTTTTTCAAATTTTCTTAAAAATGCAAAAACAGAAGTCTAACACCTTCAAAAAATTTAATTAAGATATTTTTTTTAAAAATGTTCAAATTTTAGTGTAACACATGTAAAATACTCAATTTTCATATCGCACTCAAAAAATACACCGTAATTGAAGACTAACACACACAAATTTCATTATTTTCAAATTTTCTTAAAAATGCAATAACAGTAGTCTAACACCTTCAAAAAATTTAATTCAGATATTTTTTAAAATATGTTAAAATTGAAGTATAAAACAAGCTAAATACTCAATTTTTATGTCGTACTCAAAATACTCCGTAATTGAAGACTAACACACACACATTTCAATTTTTTAAAAATTTCTTAAAAATGCAAAAATTGAAGTCTAACACCTTCGAAAAATTAAATTAAGAAATTTTTTTGAAAAAAAGTTAAAATTGCAGTGTAACACAAGCCAAATAGTCAATTTTCATGTCGTACTCAAAATACTCCGTAATTGAAGAATAACACACACAAATTTCAATTTTTTCTAAAATCTCTTAAAAATTCAAAAACAGAAGTCTAACACCTTCAAAAAATTCAATTAAGATATTTTTTAAAATTTTTTTAAAATTTTAGTGTAACACATGCAAAATACTCAATTTTCATATCGTAGTCAAAATACTACGTAATTGAAGACTAACACACACAAATTTCAATTTTTTCAAATTTTCTTAAAAATGCAAAGAAAGAAGTCTAACACCTTCCAAAAATTTAATTAAGATATTTTTTTAAATATGTCAAAATTGAAGTATAAAACAAGCAAAATACTCAATTTTTATGTCGTACTCAAAATACTCCGTAATTGAAGACTAACACACACAAATTTCAATTTTTTAAAAATTTCTTAAAAATGCAAAAATTGAAGTCTAACACCTTCAAAAAATTAAATTAAGATATTTTTTCGAAAAAAAGTTAAAATTGCAGTGTAACACTAGCCAAATACTCAATTTTCATGTCGTACTCAACATACTCCGTAATTGAAGACTAGCACGAACAAATTTCAATTTTTTTAAAAATTTCTTAAAAATGCAAAAACAGAAGTCCAACACATTCAAAAAATTCAATTAATATATTTTAAAAAAATGTTAAAATTGAAGTGTAACACAAGCCAAATAAACAATTTTCATGTCGTACGTAAAATACTCCGTAATTGAAGACTAACACACACAAATTTCAATTTTTTCAAAAATCTCTTAAAAATTCAAAAACAGAAGTCCAACACCTTCAAAAAATTGAATTAAGACATTTTTTTAAAAAAATATTAAAATTGTAGTGTAACACATGCAATATACTCAATTTTCATATCGTACTCAAAATACTCCGTGATTGAAGACTAACACACACAAATTTCAATTTTTTTAAAAATTTCTTAAAAATGAAAAAAAATGAAGTGTAACTCCATCAAAAAATTCAATTAATATATTTTTTTAATTTTTTTTAAAATTGAAGTGTGACACATTCAAAATACTTAATTTTCATGTCGTACCCAAAATACTCCTTAATTGAAGACTAACACACGCAAATTTAAAGTTTTTGAAAAAATTCTTAAAAATGCAAAAACTAAAGTCTAACACCTTCAAAAAATACAATTAAGATAGTTTTTTGTAAAAATATCAAAATTGCAGTGTAACACAAGTCAAATACTCAATTTTTATGTCCTACTCAAAATACTATGTAATTGAAGACTTTAACACATAAATTTCAATTTTTTTTAAATTTTTTTAAAAATGCTAAAACTGAAGTCTCACACCTTAAAAAAATTCAATTAAGATATTTTTTAAAAAAATGTTAAAATTGAAGTGTAACACATTCCAAATACTCAATTTTCATGTCGTACAAAAAATACTCCGTAATAGAAGACTAACACACACAAATTTCAATTTTTTCCAAATTTTCTTAAAAATGCAAAAACATTAGTCCAACACCTTCAAAAAAAAATCAATTATGATATTTTTGAAAAAAATGTTAAAATATCAGTGTAACACAAGCCAAATAAACAATTTTCATATCGTACGTAAAATACTCCGTAATTGAAGACTAACACACACAAATTTCAATTTTTTCAAAAATTTCTTAAAAATGCAAAAATTGAAGTCAAACAAACACCTTCAAGAAATTCAATTAAGATATTTTTTAAAAAAATATTAAAATTTTAGTGTAACACATGCAAAATACTAAATTTTCATATCGTACTCAAAATACTCCGTAATTGAAGACAAACACACACAAATTTCAATTTTTTCAAATTTTCTTAAAAATGCAAAAACAGAAGTCTAACATCTTCAAAACAATTAATTAAGATATTTTTTTAAATATGTTAAAATTGAAGTATAAAACAAGCAAAATACTCAATTTTCATGTCGTACTCAAAATACTCCGTAATTGAAGACTAACACACACAAATTTCAATTTTTTCAAAAATCTCTTAAAAATTCAAAAACTGAAGTCTAAAACCTTCAAAAAATTTAATTAAGATATTTTTTTAAATATGTTAAAATTGAAGTATAAAACAAGCAAAAGACTCAATTTTTATGTCGTACTCGAAATACTCCGTAATTAAAGACTAACACACACAAATTTCAATTTTTTTCCAAATTTTCTTAAAAATGCAAAAACATTAGTCCAACACCTTCAAAAAAATCAATTATGATATTTTTGAAAAAAATGTTAAAATTTAAGTGTAACACAAGCCAAATATACAATTTTCATGTCGTACTCAAAATACTCCGTAATTGAAGACTAACACGAACAAATTTCAATTTTTTAAAAATTTTCTGAAAAATGCAAAAGTAGAAGTCTAACACCTTAAAAAATTTCAATTAATATATTTTAAAAAAATGTTAAAATTGAAGTATAAAACAAGTAAAATATTCAATTTTCATGTCATACTCAAAATTCTTCGTAATTGAAGACTAACACGCACAAATTTCAATTTTTTCAAAAATATCTTAAAAATGCTAATACTGAAGTCTAATTTAAAATTTTAGTCTAACACATGCAAAATACTCAATTTTCGTAGCGTACTCAAAATACACCGTAATTGAAGGCTAACACACACAAATTTAATTTTTTTCAAATTTTCTTAAAAATGCAAAAACAGAAGTCTGACACCTTCAAAAAATTTAATTAAGATATTTTTTTAAATATGTTAAAATTGAAGTATAAAACAAGCAAAATACTCAATTTTTATGTCGTACTCGAAATACTCCGTAATTAAAGACTAACACACACAAATTTCAATTTTTTTCCAAATTTTCTTAAAAATGCAAAAACATTAGTCCAACACCTTCAAAAAAATCAATTATGATATTTTTGAAAAAAATGTTAAAATTTAAGTGTAACACAAGCCAAATATACAATTTTCATGTCGTACTCAAAATACTCCGTAATTGAAGATTAACACGAACAAATTTCAATTTTTTAAAAATTTTCTGAAAAATGCAAAAGTAGTAGTCTAACACCTTAAAAAATTTCAATTAATATATTTTAAAAAAATGTTAAAATTGAAGTATAAAACAAGTAAAATATTCAATTTTCATGTCATACTCAAAATACTTCGTAATTGAAGACTAACACGCACAAATTTCAATTTTTTCAAAAATATCTTAAAAATGCTAATACTGAAGTCTAATTTAAAATTTTAGTCTAACACATGCAAAATACTCAATTTTCGTAGCGTACTCAAAATACACCGTAATTGAAGGCTAACACACACAAATTTAATTTTTTTCAAATTTTCTTAAAAATGCAAAAACAGAAGTCTAACACCTTCAAAAAATTTAATTAAGATATTTTTTTTAAAAATGTTCAAATTTTAGTGTAACACATGTAAAATACTCAATTTTCATATCGCACTCAAAATACATCGTAATTGAAGACTAACACACACAAATTTCATTATTTTCAAATTTTCTTAAAAATGCAATAACAGAAGTCTAACACCTTCAAAAAATTTAATTAAGATATTTTTTAAAATATGTTAAAATTGAAGTATAAAACAAGCTAAATACTCAATTTTTATGTCGTACTCAAAATACTCCGTAATTGAAGACTAACACACACACATTTCAATTTTTTCAAAATTTCTTAAAAATGCAAAAATTGAAGTCTAACACCTTCGAAAAATTAAATTAAGAAATTTTTTTGAAAAAAAGTTAAAATTGCAGTGTAACACAAGCCAAATACTCAATTTTCATGTCGTACTCAAAATACTCCGTAATTGAAGAATAACACACACAAATTTCAATTTTTTCTAAAATCTCTTAAAAATTCAAAAACAGAAGTCTAACACCTTCAAAAAATTCTATTAAGATATTTTTTAAAAAATTTTTAAAATTTTAGTGTAACACATGCAAAATACTCAATTTTCATATCGTAGTCAAAATACTACGTAATTGAAGACTAACACACACAAATTTCAATTTTTTCAAATTTTCTTAAAAATGCAAAGAAAGAAGTCTAACACCTTCCAAAAATTTAATTAAGATATTTTTTTAAATATGTCAAAATTGAAGTATAAAACAATCAAAATACTCAATTTTTATGTCGTACTCAAAATACTCCGTAATTGAAGACTAACACACACAAATTTCAATTTTTTAAAAATTTCTTAAAAATGCAAAAATTGAAGTCTAACACCTTCAAAAAATTAAATTAAGATATTTTTTCGAAAAAAAGTTAAAATTGCAGTGTAACACTAGCCAAATACTCAATTTTCATGTCGTACTCAACATACTCCGTAATTGAAGACTAACACGAACAAATTTCAATTTTTTTAAAAATTTCTTAAAAATGCAAAAACAGAAGTCCAACACATTCAAAAAATTCAATTAATATATTTTAAAAAAATGTTAAAATTGAAGTGTAACACAAGCCAAATAAACAATTTTCATGTTGTACGTAAAATACTCCGTAATTGAAGACTAACACACACAAATTTCAATTTTTTCAAAAATCTCTTAAAAATTCAAAAACAGAAGTCCAACACCTTCAAAAAATTGAATTAAGATATTTTTTTTAAAAAATGTTAAAATTGTAGTGTAACACATGCAAAATACTCAATTTTCATATCGTACTCAAAATATTCCGTAATTGAAGACTAACACATACAAATTTCAATTTTTTTAAAAATTTCTTAAAAATGAAAAAAAATGAAGTGTAACTCTATCAAAAAATTCAATTAATATATTTTTTTAATTTTTTTTAAAATTGAAGTGTGACACATTCAAAATACTTAATTTTCATGTCGTACCCAAAATACTCCTTAATTGAAGACTAACACACGCAAATTTAAAGTTTTTGAAAAATTTCTTAAAAATGCAAAAACTGAAGTCTAACACCTTCAAAAAATACAATTAAGATAGTTTTTTGTAAAAATATCAAAATTGCAGTGTAACACAAGACAAATACTCAAAATACTATGTAATTGAAGACTTTAACACATAAATTTCAATTTTTTTAAAATTTTTTTAAAAATGCTAAAACTGAAGTCTCACACCTTAAAAAAATTCAATTAAGATATTTTTTAAAAAAATGTTAAAATTGAAGTGTAACACATTCCAAATACTCAATTTTCATGTCGTACAAAAAATACTCCGTAATAGAAGACTAACACACACAAATTTCAATTTTTTCCAAATTTTCTTAAAAATGCAAAAAAATTAGTCCAACACCTTCAAAAAAATCAATTATGATATTTTTGAAAAAAATGTTAAAATATCAGTGTAACACAAGCCAAATAAACAATTTTCATATCGTACGTAAAATACTCCGTAATTGAAGACTAACACACACAAATTTCAATTTTTTCAAAAATTTCTTAAAAATGCAAAAATTGAAGTCTAACACCTTCAAGAAATTCAATTAAGATATTTTTTAAAAAAATATTAAAATTTTAGTGTAACACATGCAAAATACTAAATTTTCATATCGTACTCAAAATACTCCGTAATTGTAGACAAACACACACAAATATTAATTTTTTCAAATTTTCTAAAAAATGCAAAAACAGAAGTCTAACACCTTCAAAAAAATTAATTAAGATATTTTTTTAAATATGTTAAAATTGAAGTATAAAACAAGCAAAATACTCAATTTTCATGTCGTACTCAAAATACTCCGTAATTGAAGACTAACACACACAAATTTCAATTTTTTCAAAAATCTCTTAAAAATTCAAAAACTGAAGTCTAAAACCTTCAAAAAATTTAATTAAGATATTTTTTTAAATATGTTAAAATTGAAGTATAAAACAAGCAAAATACTCAATTTTTATGTCGTACTCGAAATACTTCGTAATTAAAGACTAACACACACAAATTTCAATTTTTTTCCAAATTTTCTTAAAAATGCAAAAACATTAGTCCAACACCTTCAAAAAAATCAATTATGATATTTTTGAAAAAAATGTTAAAATTTAAGTGTAACACAAGCCAAATATACAATTTTCATGTCGTACTCAAAATACTCCGTAATTGAAGACTGACACGAACAAATTTCAATTTTTTAAAAATTTTCTGAAAAATGCAAAAGTAGAAGTCTAACACCTTCAAAAATTTCAATTAATATATTTTAAAAAAATATTAAAATTGAAGTATAAAACAAGTAAAATATTCAATTTTCATGTCATACTCAAAATACTTCGTAATTGAAGACTAACACGCACAAATTTCAATTTTTTCAAAAATATCTTAAAAATGCAAATACTGAAGTCTAATTAAAAATTTTTGTCTAACACATGCAAATTACTCAATTTTCGTATCGTACTCAAAATACACCGTAATTGAAGGCTAACACACACAAATTTAATTTTTTTCAAATTTTCTTAAAAATGCAAAAACAGAAGTCTAACACCTTCAAAAAATTTAATTAAGATATTTTTTTTAAAAATGTTCAAATTTTAGTGTAACACATGTAAAATACTCAATTTTCATATCGCACTCAAAATACACCGTAATTGAAGACTAACACACACAAATTTCATTATTTTCAAATTTTCTTAAAAATGCAATAACAGAAGTCTAACACCTTCAAAAAATTTAATTAAGATATTTTTTAAAATATGTTAAAATTGAAGTATAAAACAAGCTAAATACTCAATTTTTATGTCGTACTCAAAATACTCCGTAATTGAAGACTAACACACACACATTTCAATTTTTTAAAAATTTCTTAAAAATGCAAAAATTGAAGTCTAACACCTTCGAAAAATTAAATTAAGAAATTTTTTTGAAAAAAAGTTAAAATTGCAGTGTAACACAAGCCAAATACTCAATTTTCATGTCGTACTCAAAATACTCCGTAATTGAAGAATAACACACACAAATTTCATTTTTTTCTAAAATCTCTTAAAAATTCAAAAACAGAAGTCTAACACCTTCAAAAAATTCAATTAAGATATTTTTTTAAATTTTTTAAAATTTTAGTGTAACACATGCAAAATACTCAATTTTCATATCGTAGTCAAAATACTACGTAATTGAAGACTAACACACACAAATTTCAATTTTTTCAAATTTTCTTAAAAATGCAAAGAAAGAAGTCTAACACCTTCCAAAAATTTAATTAAGATATTTTTTAAAATATGTCAAAATTGAAGTATAAAACAAGCAAAATACTCAATTTTTATGTCGTACTCAAAATACTCCGTAATTGAAGACTAACACACACAAATTTCAATTTTTTAAAAATTTCTTAAAAATGCAAAAATTGAAGTCTAACACCTTCAAAAAATTAAATTAAGATATTTTTTCGAAAAAAAGTTAAAATTGCAGTGTAACACTAGCCAAATACTCAATTTTCATGTCGTACTCAACATACTCCGTAATTGAAGACTAACACGAACAAATTTCAATTTTTTTAAAAATTTCTTAAAAATGCAAAAACAGAAGTCCAACACATTCAAAAAATTTAATTAATATATTTTAAAAAAATGTTAAAATTGAAGTGTAACACAAGCCAAATAAACAATTTTCATGTCGTACGTAAAATACTCCGTAATTGAAGACTAACACACACAAATTTCAATTTTTTCAAAAATCTCTTAAAAATTCAAAAAGAGAAGTCCAACACCTTCAAAAAATTGAATTAAGATATTTTTTTAAAAAATGTTAAAATTGTAGTGTAACACATGCAAAATACTCAATTTTCATATCGTACTCAAAATACTCCGTAATTGAAGACTAACACACACAAATTTCAATTTTTTTAAAAATTTCTTAAAAATGAAAAAAAATGAAGTGTAACTCCATCAAAAAATTCAATTAATATATTTTTTTAATTTTTTTTAAAATTGAAGTGTGACACATTCAAAATACTTAATTTTCATGTCGTACCCAAAATACTCCGTAATTGAAGACTAACACACACAAATTTCAATTTTTTCAAAAATTTCTTAAAAATGCAAAAATTGAAGTCTAACACCTTCAAGAAATTCAATTAAGATATTTTTTAAAAAAATATTAAAATTTTAGTGTAACACATGCAAAATACTAAATTTTCATATCGTACTCAAAATACTCCGTAATTGAAGACAAACACACACAAATATTAATTTTTTCAAATTTTCTTAAAATGCAAAAACAGAAATCTAACACCTTCAAAAAAATTAATTAAGATATTTTTTTAAATATGTTAAAATTGAAGTATAAAACAAGCAAAATACTCAATTTTCATGTCGTACTCAAAATACTCCGTAATTGAAGACTAACACACACAAATTTCAATTTTTTCAAAAATCTCTTAAAAATTCAAAAACTGAAGTCTAAAACCTTCAAAAAATTTAATTAAGATATTTTTTTAAATATGTTAAAATTGAAGTATAAAACAAGCAAAATACTCAATTTTTATGTCGTACTCGAAATACTTCGTAATTAAAGACTAACACACACAAATTTCAATTTTTTTCCAAATTTTCTTAAAAATGCAAAAACATTAGTCCAACACCTTCAAAAAAATCAATTATGATATTTTTGAAAAAAATGTTAAAATTTAAGTGTAACACAAGCCAAATATACAATTTTCATGTCGTACTCAAAATACTCCGTAATTGAAGACTAACACGAACAAATTTCAATTTTTTAAAAATTTTCTGAAAAATGCAAAAGTAGAAGTCTAACACCTTCAAAAATTTCAATTAATATATTTTAAAAAAATATTAAAATTGAAGTATAAAACAAGTAAAATATTCAATTTTCATGTCATACTCAAAATACTTCGTAATTGAAGACTAACACGCACAAATTTCAATTTTTTCAAAAATATCTTAAAAATGCAAATACTGAAGTCTAATTTAAAATTTTTGTCTAACACATGCAAAATACTCAATTTTCGTATCGAACTCAAAATACACCGTAATTGAAGGCTAACACACACAAATTTAATTTTTTTCAAATTTTCTTAAAAATGCAAAAACAGAAGTCTAACACCTTCAAAAAATTTAATTAAGATATTTTTTTTAAAAATGTTCAAATTTTAGTGTAACACATGTAAAATACTCAATTTTCATATCGCACTCAAAATACACCGTAATTGAAGACTAACACACACAAATTTCATTATTTTCAAATTTTCTTAAAAATGCAATAACAGAAGTCTAACACCTTCAAAAAATTTAATTAAGATATTTTTTAAAATATGTTAAAATTGAAGTATAAAACAAGCTAAATACTCAATTTTTATGTCGTACTCAAAATACTCCGTAATTGAAGACTAACACACACACATTTCAATTTTTTAAAAATTTCTTAAAAATGCAAAAATTGAAGTCTAACACCTTCGAAAAATTAAATTAAGAAATTTTTTTGAAAAAAAGTTAAAATTGCAGTGTAACACAAGCCAAATACTCAATTTTCATGTCGTACTCAAAATACTCCGTAATTGAAGAATAACACACACAAATTTCAATTTTTTCTAAAATCTCTTAAAAATTCAAAAACAGAAGTCTAACACCTTCAAAAAATTCAATTAAGATATTTTTTAAAATTTTTTTAAAATTTTAGTGTAACACATGCAAAATACTCAATTTTCATATCGTAGTCAAAATACTACGTAATTGAAGACTAACACACACAAATTTCAATTTTTTCAAATTTTCTTAAAAATGCAAAGAAAGAAGTCTAACACCTTCCAAAAATTTAATTAAGATATTTTTTAAAATATGTCAAAATTGAAGTATAAAACAAGCAAAATACTCAATTTTTATGTCGTACTCAAAATACTCCGTAATTGAAGACTAACACACACAAATTTCAATTTTTTAAAAATTTCTTAAAAATGCAAAAATTGAAGTCTAACACCTTCAAAAAATTAAATTAAGATATTTTTTCGAAAAAAAGTTAAAATTACAGTGTAACACTAGCCAAATACTCAATTTTCATGTCGTACTCAACATACTCCGTAATTGAAGACTAACACGAACAAATTTCAATTTTTTTAAAAATTTCTTAAAAATGCAAAAACAGAAGTCCAACACATTCAAAAAATTTAATTAATATATTTTAAAAAAATGTTAAAATTGAAGTGTAACACAAGCCAAATAAACAATTTTCGTGTCGTACGTAAAATACTCCGTAATTGAAGACTAACACACACAAATTTCAATTTTTTCAAAAACCTCTTAAAAATTCAAAAAGAGAAGTCCAACACCTTCAAAAAATTGAATTAAGATATTTTTTTAAAAAGTGTTAAAATTGTAGTGTAACACATGCAAAATACTCAATTTTCATATCGTACTCAAAATACTCCGTAATTGAAGACTAACACACACAAATTTCAATTTTTTTAAAAATTTCTTAAAAATGAAAAAAAATGAAGTGTAACTCCATCAAAAAATTCAATTAATATATTTTTTTAATTTTTTTTAAAATTGAAGTGTGACACATTCAAAATACTTAATTTTCATGTCGTACCCAAAATACTCCGTAATTGAAGACTAACACACACAAATTTCAATTTTTTCAAAAATTTCTTAAAAATGCAAAAATTGAAGTCTAACACCTTCAAGAAATTCAATTAAGATATTTTTTAAAAAAATATTAAAATTTTAGTGTAACACATGCAAAATACTAAATTTTCATATCGTACTCAAAATACTCCGTAATTGAAGACAAACACACACAAATATTAATTTTTTCAAATTTTCTTAAAAATGCAAAAACAGAAGTCTAACACCTTCAAAAAAATTAATTAAGAAATTTTTTTAAATATGTTAAAATTGAAGTATAAAACAAGCAAAATACTCAATTTTCATGTCGTACTCAAAATACTCCGTAATTGAAGACTAACACACACAAATTTCAATTTTTTTAAAAATCTCTTAAAAATTCAAAAACTGAAGTCTAAAACATTCAAAAAATTTAATTAAGATATTTTTTTAAATATGTTAAAATTGAAGTATAAAACAAGCAAAATACTCAATTTTTATGTCGTACTCGAAATACTTCGTAATTAAAGACTAACACACACAAATTTCAATTTTTTTCCAAATTTTCTTAATAATGCAAAAACATTAGTCCAACACCTTCAAAAAAATCAATTATGATATTTTTGAAAAAAATGTTAAAATTTAAGTGTAACACAAGCCAAATATACAATTTTCATGTCGTACTCAAAATACTCCGTAATTGAAGACTAACACGAACAAATTTCAATTTTTTAAAAATTTTCTGAAAAATGCAAAAGTAGAAGTCTAACACCTTCAAAAATTTCAATTAATATATTTTAAAAAAATATTAAAATTGAAGTATAAAACAAGTAAAATATTCAATTTTCATGTCATACTCAAAATACTTCGTAATTGAAGACTAACACGCACAAATTTCAATTTTTTCAAAAATATCTTAAAAATGCAAATACTGAAGTCTAATTTAAAATTTTTGTCTAACACATGCAAAATACTCAATTTTCGTATCGTACTCAAAATACACCGTAATTGAAGGCTAACACACACAAATTTAATTTTTTTCAAATTTTCTTAAAAATGCAAAAACAGAAGTCTAACACCTTCAAAAAATTTAATTAAGATATTTTTTTTTAAAATGTTCAAATTTTAGTGTAACACATGTAAAATACTCAATTTTCATATCGCACTCAAAATACACCGTAATTGAAGACTAACACACACAAATTTCATTATTTTCAAATTTTCTTAAAAATGCAATAACAGAAGTCTAACACCTTCAAAAAATTTAATTAAGATATTTTTTAAAATATGTTAAAATTGAAGTATAAAACAAGCTAAATACTCAATTTTTATGTCGTACTCAAAATACTCCGTAATTGAAGGCTAACACACACACATTTCAATTTTTTAAAAATTTCTTAAAAATGCAAAAATTGAAGTCTAACACCTTCGAAAAATTAAATTAAGAAATTTTTTTGAAAAAAAGTTAAAATTGCAGTGTAACACAAGCCAAATACTCAATTTTCATGTCGTACTCAAAATACTCCGTAATTGAAGAATAACACACACAAATTTCAATTTTTTCTAAAATCTCTTAAAAATTCAAAAACAGAAGTCTAACACCTTCAAAAAATTCAATTAAGATATTTTTTAAAATTTTTTTAAAATTTTAGTGTAACACATGCAAAATACTCAATTTTCATATCGTAGTCAAAATACTACGTAATTGAAGACTAACACACACAAATTTCAATTTTTTCAAATTTTCTTAAAAATGCAAAGAAAGAAGTCTAACACCTTCCAAAAATTTAATTAAGATATTTTTTAAAATATGTCAAAATTGAAGTATAAAACAAGCAAAATACTCAATTTTTATGTCGTACTCAAAATACTCCGTAATTGAAGACTAACACACACAAATTTCAATTTTTTAAAAATTTCTTAAAAATGCAAAAATTGAAGTCTAACACCTTCAAAAAATTAAATTAAGATATTTTTTCGAAAAAAAGTTAAAATTGCAGTGTAACACTAGCCAAATACTCAATTTTCATGTCGTACTCAACATACTCCGTAATTGAAGACTAACACGAACAAATTTCAATTTTTTTAAAAATTTCTTAAAAATGCAAAAACAGAAGTCCAACACATTCAAAAAATTTAATTAATATATTTTAAAAAAATGTTAAAATTGAAGTGTAACACAAGCCAAATAAACAATTTTCGTGTCGTACGTAAAATACTCCGTAATTGAAGACTAACACACACAAATTTCAATTTTTTCAAAAACCTCTTAAAAATTCAAAAAGAGAAGTCCAACACCTTCAAGAAATTGAATTAAGATATTTTTTTAAAAAATGTTAAAATTGTAGTGTAACACATGCAAAATACTCAATTTTCATATCGTACTCAAAATACTCCGTAATTGAAGACTAACACACACAAATTTCAATTTTTTTAAAAATTTCTTAAAAATGAAAAAAAATGAAGTGTAACTCCATCAAAAAATTCAATTAATATATTTTTTTAATTTTTTTTAAAATTGAAGTGTGACACATTCAAAATACTTAATTTTCATGTCGTACCCAAAATAATCCGTAATTGAAGACTAACACACACAAATTTCAATTTTTTCAAAAATTTCTTAAAAATGCAAAAATTGAAGTCTAACACCTTCAAGAAATTCAATTAAGATATTTTTTAAAAAAATATTAAAATTTTAGTGTAACATATGCAAAATACTAAATTTTCATATCGTACTCAAAATACTCCGTAATTGAAGAATAACACACACAAATTTCAATTTTTTCTAAAATCTCTTAAAAATTCAAAAACAGAAGTCTAACACCTTCAAAAAATTCAATTAAGATATTTTTTAAAATTTTTTTAAAATTTTAGTGTAACACATGCAAAATACTCAATTTTCATATCGTAGTCAAAATACTACGTAATTGAAGACTAACACACACAAATTTCAATTTTTTCAAATTTTCTTAAAAATGCAAAAATTGAAGTCTAACACCTTCAAAAAATTAAATTAAGATATTTTTTCGAAAAAAAGTTAAAATTGCAGTGTAACACTAGCCAAATACTCAATTTTCATGTCGTACCCAAAATACTCCTTAATTGAAGACTAACACACGCAAATTTAAAGTTTTTGAAAAATTTCTTAAAAATGCAAAAACTGAAGTCTAACACCTTCAAAAAATACAATTAAGATAGTTTTTTGTAAAAATATCAAAATTGCAGTGTAACACAAGACAAATACTCAATTTTTATGTCCAGCTCAAAATACTATGTAATTGAAGACTTTAACACATAAATTTCAATTTTTTTAAAATTTTTTTAAAAATGCTAAAACTGAAGTCTCACACCTTAAAAAAATTCAATTAAGATATTTTTTAAAAAAATGTTAAAATTGAAGTGTAACACATTCCAAATACTCAATTTTCATGTCGTACAAAAAATACTCCGTAATAGAAGACTAACACACACAAATTTCAATTTTTTCCAAATTTTCATAAAAATGCAAAAACATTAGTCCAACACCTTCAAAAAAATCAATTATGATATTTTTGAAAAAAATGTTAAAATATCAGTGTAACACAAGCCAAATAAACAATTTTCTTATCGTACGTAAAATACTCCGTAATTGAAGACTAACACACACAAATTTCAATTTTTTCAAAAATTTCTTAAAAATGCAAAAATTGAAGTCTAACACCTTCAAGAAATTCAATTAAGATATTTTTTAAAAAAATATTAAAATTTTAGTGTAACACATGCAAAATACTAAATTTTCATATCGTACTCAAAATACTCCGTAATTGAAGACAAACACACACAAATATTAATTTTTTCAAATTTTCTAAAAAATGCAAAAACAGAATTCTAACACCTTCAAAAAAATTAATTAAGATATTTTTTTAAATATGTTAAAATTGAAGTATAAAACAAGCAAAATACTCAATTTTCATGTCGTACTCAAAATACTCCGTAATTGAAGACTAACACACACAAATTTCAATTTTTTCAAAAATCTCTTAAAAATTCAAAAACTGAAGTCTAAAACCTTCAAAAAATTTAATTAAGATATTTTTTTAAATATGTTAAAATTGAAGTATAAAACAAGCAAAATACTCAATTTTTATGTCGTACTCGAAATACTTCGTAATTAAAGACTAACACACACAAATTTCAATTTTTTTCCAAATTTTCTTAAAAATGCAAAAACATTAGTCCAACACCTTCAAAAAAATCAATTATGATATTTTTGAAAAAAATGTTAAAATTTAAGTGTAACACAAGCCAAATATACAATTTTCATGTCGTACTCAAAATACTCCGTAATTGAAGACTAACACGAACAAATTTCAATTTTTTAAAAATTTTCTGAAAAATGCAAAAGTAGAAGTCTAACACCTTCAAAAATTTCAATTAATATATTTTAAAAAAATATTAAAATTGAAGTATAAAACAAGTAAAATATTCAATTTTCATGTCATACTCAAAATACTTCGTAATTGAAGACTAACACGCACAAATTTCAATTTTTTCAAAAATATCTTAAAAATGCAAATACTGAAGTCTAATTTAAAATTTTTGTCTAACACATGCAAAATACTCAATTTTCGTATCGTACTCAAAATACACCGTAATTGAAGGCTAACACACACAAATTTAATTTTTTTCAAATTTTCTTAAAAATGCAAAAACAGAAGTCTAACACCTTCAAAAAATTTAATTAAGATATTTTTTTTAAAAATGTTCAAATTTTAGTGTAACACATGTAAAATACTCAATTTTCATATCGCACTCAAAATACACCGTAATTGAAGACTAACACACACAAATTTCATTATTTTCAAATTTTCTTAAAAATGCAATAACAGAAGTCTAACACCTTCAAAAAATTTAATTAAGATATTTTTTAAAATATGTTAAAATTGAAGTATAAAACAAGCTAAATACTCAATTTTTATGTCGTACTCAAAATACTCCGTAATTGAAGACTAACACACACACATTTCAATTTTTTTAAAATTTCTTAAAAATGCAAAAATTGAAGTCTAACACCTTCGAAAAATTAAATTAAGAAATTTTTTTGAAAAAAAGTTAAAATTGCAGTGTAACACAAGCCAAATACTCAATTTTCATGTCGTACTCAAAATACTCCGTAATTGAAGAATAACACACACAAATTTCATTTTTTTCTAAAATCTCTTAAAAATTCAAAAACAGAAGTCTAACACCTTCAAAAAATTCAATTAAGATATTTTTTTAAATTTTTTTAAAATTTTAGTGTAACACATGCAAAATACTCAATTTTCATATCGTAGTCAAAATACTACGTAATTGAAGACTAACACACACAAATTTCAATTTTTTCAAATTTTCTTAAAAATGCAAAGAAAGAAGTCTAACACCTTCCAAAAATTTAATTAAGATATTTTTTAAAATATGTCAAAATTGAAGTATAAAACAAGCAAAATACTCAATTTTTATGTCGTACTCAAAATACTCCGTAATTGAAGACTAACACACACAAATTTCAATTTTTTAAAAATTTCTTAAAAATGCAAAAATTGAAGTCTAACACCTTCAAAAAATTAAATTAAGATATTTTTTCGAAAAAAAGTTAAAATTGCAGTGTAACACTAGCCAAATACTCAATTTTCATGTCGTACTCAACATACTCCGTAATTCTACTAACACGAACAAATTTCAATTTTTTTAAAAATTTCTTAAAAATTCAAAAACAGAAGTCCAACACATTCAAAAAATTTAATTAATATATTTTAAAAAAATGTTAAAATTGAAGTGTAACACAAGCCAAATAAACAATTTTCGTGTCGTACGTAAAATACTCCGTAATTGAAGACTAACACACACAAATTTCAATTTTTTCAAAAACCTCTTAAAAATTCAAAAAGAGAAGTCCAACACCTTCAAAAAATTGAATTAAGATATTTTTTTAAAAAGTGTTAAAATTGTAGTGTAACACATGCAAAATACTCAATTTTCATATCGTACTCAAAATACTCCGTAATTGAAGACTAACACACACAAATTTCAATTTTTTTAAAAATTTCTTAAAAATGAAAAAAAATGAAGTGTAACTCCATCAAAAAATTCAATTAATATATTTTTTTAATTTTTTTTAAAATTGAAGTGTGACACATTCAAAATACTTAATTTTCATGTCGTACCCAAAATACTCCGTAATTGAAGACTAACACACACAAATTTCAATTTTTTCAAAAATTTCTTAAAAATGCAAAAATTGAAGTCTAACACCTTCAAGAAATTCAATTAAGATATTTTTTAAAAAAATATTAAAATTTTAGTGTAACACATGCAAAATACTAAATTTTCATATCGTACTCAAAATACTCCGTAATTGAAGACAAACACACACAAATATTAATTTTTTCAAATTTTCTTAAAAATGCAAAAACAGAAGTCTAACACCTTCAAAAAAATTAATTAAGATATTTTTTTAAATATGTTAAAATTGAAGTATAAAACAAGCAAAATACTCAATTTTCATGTCGTACTCAAAATACTCCGTAATTGAAGACTAACACACACAAATTTCAATTTTTTCAAAAATCTCTTAAAAATTCAAAAACTGAAGTCTAAAACCTTCAAAAAATTTAATTAAGATATTTTTTTAAATATGTTAAAATTGAAGTATAAAACAAGCAAAATACTCAATTTTTATGTCGTACTCGAAATACTTCGTAATTAAAGACTAACACACACAAATTTCAATTTTTTTCCAAATTTTCTTAAAAATGCAAAAACATTAGTCCAACACCTTCAAAAAAATCAATTATGATATTTTTGAAAAAAATGTTAAAATTTAAGTGTAACACAAGCCAAATATACAATTTTCATGTCGTACTCAAAATACTCCGTAATTGAAGACTAACACGAACAAATTTCAATTTTTTAAAAATTTTCTGAAAAATGCAAAAGTAGAAGTCTAACACCTTCAAAAATTTCAATTAATATATTTTAAAAAAATATTAAAATTGAAGTATAAAACAAGTAAAATATTCAATTTTCATGTCATACTCAAAATACTTCGTAATTGAAGACTAACACGCACAAATTTCAATTTTTTCAAAAATATCTTAAAAATGCAAATACTGAAGTCTAATTTAAAATTTTTGTCTAACACATGCAAAATACTCAATTTTCGTATCGTACTCAAAATACACCGTAATTGAAGGCTAACACACACAAATTTAATTTTTTTCAAATTTTCTTAAAAATGCAAAAACAGAAGTCTAACACCTTCAAAAAATTTAATTAAGATATTTTTTTTAAAAATGTTCAAATTTTAGTGTAACACATGTAAAATACTCAATTTTCATATCGCACTCAAAATACACCGTAATTGAAGACTAACACACACAAATTTCATTATTTTCAAATTTTCTTAAAAATGCAATAACAGAAGTCTAACACCTTCAAAAAATTTAATTAAGATATTTTTTAAAATATGTTAAAATGGAAGTATAAAACAAGCTAAATACTCAATTTTTATGTCGTACTCAAAATACTCCGTAATTGAAGACTAACACACACACATTTCAATTTTTTAAAAATTTCTTAAAAATGCAAAAATTGAAGTCTAACACCTTCGAAAAATTAAATTAAGAAATTTTTTTGAAAAAAAGTTAAAATTGCAGTGTAACACAAGCCAAATACTCAATTTTCATGTCGTACTCAAAATACTCCGTAATTGAAGAATAACACACACAAATTTCAATTTTTTCTAAAATCTCTTAAAAATTCAAAAACAGAAGTCTAACACCTTCAAAAAATTCAATTAAGATATTTTTTAAAATTTTTTTAAAATTTTAGTGTAACACATGCAAAATACTCAATTTTCATATCGTAGTCAAAATACTACGTAATTGAAGACTAACACACACAAATTTCAATTTTTTCAAATTTTCTTAAAAATGCAAAGAAAGAAGTCTAACACCTTCCAAAAATTTAATTAAGATATTTTTTAAAATATGTCAAAATTGAAGTATAAAACAAGCAAAATACTCAATTTTTATGTCGTACTCAAAATACTCCGTAATTGAAGACTAACACACACAAATTTCAATTTTTTAAAAATTTCTTAAAAATGCAAAAATTGAAGTCTAACACCTTCAAAAAATTAAATTAAGATATTTTTTCGAAAAAAAGTTAAAATTGCAGTGTAACACTAGCCAAATACTCAATTTTCATGTCGTACTCAACATACTCCGTAATTCTACTAACACGAACAAATTTCAATTTTTTTAAAAATTTCTTAAAAATTCAAAAACAGAAGTCCAACACATTCAAAAAATTTAATTAATATATTTTAAAAAAATGTTAAAATTGAAGTGTAACACAAGCCAAATAAACAATTTTCGTGTCGTACGTAAAATACTCCGTAATTGAAGACTAACACACACAAATTTCAATTTTTTCAAAAACCTCTTAAAAATTCAAAAAGAGAAGTCCAACACCTTCAAAAAATTGAATTAAGATATTTTTTTAAAAAGTGTTAAAATTGTAGTGTAACACATGCAAAATACTCAATTTTCATATCGTACTCAAAATACTCCGTAATTGAAGACTAACACACACAAATTTCAATTTTTTTAAAAATTTCTTAAAAATGAAAAAAAATGAAGTGTAACTCCATCAAAAAATTCAATTAATATATTTTTTTAATTTTTTTTAAAATTGAAGTGTGACACATTCAAAATACTTAATTTTCATGTCGTACCCAAAATACTCCGTAATTGAAGACTAACACACACAAATTTCAATTTTTTCAAAAATTTCTTAAAAATGCAAAAATTGAAGTCTAACACCTTCAAGAAATTCAATTAAGATATTTTTTAAAAAAATATTAAAATTTTAGTGTAACACATGCAAAATACTAAATTTTCATATCGTACTCAAAATACTCCGTAATTGAAGACAAACACACACAAATATTAATTTTTTCAAATTTTCTTAAAAATGCAAAAACAGAAGTCTAACACCTTCAAAAAAATTAATTAAGATATTTTTTTAAATATGTTAAAATTGAAGTATAAAACAAGCAAAATACTCAATTTTCATGTCGTACTCAAAATACTCCGTAATTGAAGACTAACACACACAAATTTCAATTTTTTCAAAAATCTCTTAAAAATTCAAAAACTGAAGTCTAAAACCTTCAAAAAATTTAATTAAGATATTTTTTTAAATATGTTAAAATTGAAGTATAAAACAAGCAAAATACTCAATTTTTATGTCGTACTCGAAATACTTCGTAATTAAAGACTAACACACACAAATTTCAATTTTTTTCCAAATTTTCTTAAAAATGCAAAAACATTAGTCCAACACCTTCAAAAAAATCAATTATGATATTTTTGAAAAAAATGTTAAAATTTAAGTGTAACACAAGCCAAATATACAATTTTCATGTCGTACTCAAAATACTCCGTAATTGAAGACTAACACGAACAAATTTCAATTTTTTAAAAATTTTCTGAAAAATGCAAAAGTAGAAGTCTAACACCTTCAAAAATTTCAATTAATATATTTTAAAAAAATATTAAAATTGAAGTATAAAACAAGTAAAATATTCAATTTTCATGTCATACTCAAAATACTTCGTAATTGAAGACTAACACGCACAAATTTCAATTTTTTCAAAAATATCTTAAAAATGCAAATACTGAAGTCTAATTTAAAATTTTTGTCTAACACATGCAAAATACTCAATTTTCGTATCGTACTCAAAATACACCGTAATTGAAGGCTAACACACACAAATTTAATTTTTTTCAAATTTTCTTAAAAATGCAAAAACAGAAGTCTAACACCTTCAAAAAATTTAATTAAGATATTTTTTTTAAAAATGTTCAAATTTTAGTGTAACACATGTAAAATACTCAATTTTCATATCGCACTCAAAATACACCGTAATTGAAGACTAACACACACAAATTTCATTATTTTCAAATTTTCTTAAAAATGCAATAACAGAAGTCTAACACCTTCAAAAAATTTAATTAAGATATTTTTTAAAATATGTTAAAATTGAAGTATAAAACAAGCTAAATACTCAATTTTTATGTCGTACTCAAAATACTCCGTAATTGAAGACTAACACACACACATTTCAATTTTTTAAAAATTTCTTAAAAATGCAAAAATTGAAGTCTAACACCTTCGAAAAATTAAATTAAGAAATTTTTTTGAAAAAAAGTTAAAATTGCAGTGTAACACAAGCCAAATACTCAATTTTCATGTCGTACTCAAAATACTCCGTAATTGAAGAATAACACACACAAATTTCAATTTTTTCTAAAATCTCTTAAAAATTCAAAAACAGAAGTCTAACACCTTCAAAAAATTCAATTAAGATATTTTTTTAAATTTTTTTAAAATTTTAGTGTAACACATGCAAAATACTCAATTTTCATATCGTAGTCAAAATACTACGTAATTGAAGACTAACACACACAAATTTCAATTTTTTCAAATTTTCTTAAAAATGCAAAGAAAGAAGTCTAACACCTTCCAAAAATTTAATTAAGATATTTTTTAAAATATGTCAAAATTGAAGTATAAAACAAGCAAAATACTCAATTTTTATGTCGTACTCAAAATACTCCGTAATTGAAGACTAACACACACAAATTTCAATTTTTTAAAAATTTCTTAAAAATGCAAAAATTGAAGTCTAACACCTTCAAAAAATTAAATTAAGATATTTTTTCGAAAAAAAGTTAAAATTGCAGTGTAACACTAGCCAAATACTCAATTTTCATGTCGTACTCAACATACTCCGTAATTGAAGACTAACACGAACAAATTTCAATTTTTTTAAAAATTTCTTAAAAATGCAAAAACAGAAGTCCAACACATTCAAAAAATTTAATTAATATATTTTAAAAAAATGTTAAAATTGAAGTGTAACACAAGCCAAATAAACAATTTTCGTGTCGTACGTAAAATACTCCGTAATTGAAGACTAACACACACAAATTTCAATTTTTTCAAAAACCTCTTAAAAATTCAAAAAGAGAAGTCCAACACCTTCAAGAAATTGAATTAAGATATTTTTTTAAAAAATGTTAAAATTGTAGTGTAACACATGCAAAATACTCAATTTTCATATCGTACTCAAAATACTCCGTAATTGAAGACTAACACACACAAATTTCAATTTTTTTAAAAATTTCTTAAAAATGAAAAAAAATGAAGTGTAACTCCATCAAAAAATTCAATTAATATATTTTTTTAATTTTTTTTAAAATTGAAGTGTGACACATTCAAAATACTTAATTTTCATGTCGTACCCAAAATACTCCGTAATTGAAGACTAACACACACAAATTTCAATTTTTTCAAAAATTTCTTAAAAATGCAAAAATTGAAGTCTAACACCTTCAAGAAATTCAATTAAGATATTTTTTAAAAAAATATTAAAATTTTAGTGTAACATATGCAAAATACTAAATTTTCATATCGTACTCAAAATACTCCGTAATTGAAGAATAACACACACAAATTTCAATTTTTTCTAAAATCTCTTAAAAATTCAAAAACAGAAGTCTAACACCTTCAAAAAATTCAATTAAGATATTTTTTAAAATTTTTTTAAAATTTTAGTGTAACACATGCAAAATACTCAATTTTCATATCGTAGTCAAAATACTACGTAATTGAAGACTAACACACACAAATTTCAATTTTTTCAAATTTTCTTAAAAATGCAAAAATTGAAGTCTAACACCTTCAAAAAATTAAATTAAGATATTTTTTCGAAAAAAAGTTAAAATTGCAGTGTAACACTAGCCAAATACTCAATTTTCATGTCGTACCCAAAATACTCCTTAATTGAAGACTAACACACGCAAATTTAAAGTTTTTGAAAAATTTCTTAAAAATGCAAAAACTGAAGTCTAACACCTTCAAAAAATACAATTAAGATAGTTTTTTGTAAAAATATCAAAATTGCAGTGTAACACAAGACAAATACTCAATTTTTATGTCCAGCTCAAAATACTATGTAATTGAAGACTTTAACACATAAATTTCAATTTTTTTAAAATTTTTTTAAAAATGCTAAAACTGAAGTCTCACACCTTAAAAAAATTCAATTAAGATATTTTTTAAAAAAATGTTAAAATTGAAGTGTAACACATTCCAAATACTCAATTTTCATGTCGTACAAAAAATACTCCGTAATAGAAGACTAACACACACAAATTTCAATTTTTTCCAAATTTTCATAAAAATGCAAAAACATTAGTCCAACACCTTCAAAAAAATCAATTATGATATTTTTGAAAAAAATGTTAAAATATCAGTGTAACACAAGCCAAATAAACAATTTTCTTATCGTACGTAAAATACTCCGTAATTGAAGACTAACACACACAAATTTCAATTTTTTCAAAAATTTCTTAAAAATGCAAAAATTGAAGTCTAACACCTTCAAGAAATTCAATTAAGATATTTTTTAAAAAAATATTAAAATTTTAGTGTAACACATGCAAAATACTAAATTTTCATATCGTACTCAAAATACTCCGTAATTGAAGACAAACACATACAAATTTCAATTTTTTCAAATTTTCTTAAAAATGCAAAAACAGAAGTCTAACACCTTCAAAAAAATTAATTAAGATATTTAAAAAAAAAATTTAATTTAAGTATAAAACAAGAAAAATACTCAATTTTCATGTCGTACTCAAAATACTCCGTAATTGAAGACTAACACACACCAATTTCCATTTTTTCAAAAATCTCTTAAAAATGCAAAAAATGAAGTCTAACACCATCAAAAAATTCAATTAATACATTTTTAAAATATTTTTTAAAATCGAAGTGTAACACATTCAAAATACTTAATTTTCATGTCGTACTCAAAATACTACTTAATTGAAGACTAACACACGCAAATTTAAAGTTTTTGAAAATTTTCTTAAAAATGCAAAAACTGAAGTCTAACACCTTCAAAAAATACAATTAAGATATTTTTTGTGAAAATATTAAAATTGCAGTGTAACACAAGACAAATACTCAATTTTTATGTCGTACTCAAAATACTCCGTAATTGAAGGCTTTAACACATAAATTTCAATTTTTTCAAAAATTTCTTAAAAATGCTAAAACTGAAGTCTAACACCTTAAAAAAATTCAATTAAGATATTTTTTAAAAAAATGTTAAAATTTAAGTGTAACGCATTTAAAATACTCAATTTTCATGTCGTACAAAAACTACTCCATAAATGAAGTCTAACACACACAAAGTTTAATTTTTTCCAAATTTTCATAAGAACGTAAAAACAGAAGTATTACACCTTCAAAAAATTCAATTAAGATATTTTTTTGAAAATTTACTTAAAAATGCAAAAACAGAAGTCCAACACCTTCAAAAAATTCAATGAAGATGTTTTTAAAAAAATGTTAAAATTGATGTATAAAACGTGAAAAATACTCAATTTTCATGCCGTACTCAAAATACTCCGTAATTGAAGACTAACACTCACAAATTTCAATTTTTTCAAAAATCTGTTAAAAATGCAAAAACTGGAGCCTAACACCTTCAAAAAATTCAATTAAGGTATTTTTTAAAAAAATGTTAAAATTTTAGTGTAACACATGCAAAATACTCAATTTTCATATCGTACTCAAAATACTCCATAATTGAAGACTAACACACATAAATTTCAATTTTTTCATAAAATTCTTAATAATGCAAAAACAGAAGTCTAACACCTTAAAAAAAGTTCAATTAAGATATTTTTAAATATTGTTAAAATTTAAATGTAACACAAGCAAAGTACTCAATTTTCATGTCATACTCAAAATACTCCGTAATTGAAGACTAACACGAACAAATTTCAATTTTTTAAAAAATTTCTTAAGAATGCAAAAACAGAAGTCTAACACCTTCAAAAAATTCAATTGAGATATTTTTAAAAAAATGTTAATATTGAAGTATAAAACAAGAAAAATACTCAATTTTCATGTAGTACTCAAAGTACTCCATAATTGAAGTCCAACACACACAAATTTCAATTTTTTCCAAATTTTCTTAAAAATGCAAAAACAGAAGTCTAACACCTTCAAAAAATTTCATTAAGATATTTTTTAAAAAATGTTAAAATTGAAGTATAAAACAAGCAAAATACTCAATTTTCAAGTCGTGCTCCAAATACTCCGTAATTGAAGAGTAACACACACAAATTTTCAATTTTTAAAAACATTTCTTAAAAATACAAAAAATGAAGTCTTACTACACCTTCACAAAATTCAATGAAGATATTTATTTAAAAATTTTAAAATTGAAGTGTAACACAAACAAATTATTCAATTTGCATGTCGCACTCAAAATACTCCGTAATTGAAGACTAACACACATAAATTTCTGTTTTTTCAAAAAAATCTTAAAAATGCAAAAACAGAAGTCTAAAACCTTCAAAAAAGTTCAATTAAGATATTTTTTAAAAATGGTTAAAATTTAAGTGGAACAAAAGCAAAATACTCAATTTTAATGTCGTACTCAAAATACTCCGTAATTGAAGACTAACACACACAAGTTTCAATTTTATCAAAAATTTATTTAAAATGCAAAAATTGAAGTCAAGATGTTTTTTTGAAAAAATGTTAAAATTTCTGTGTAAAACAAGACAAATATTAAATTTTCATGTCATACTCAAAATACTCCGTAATAGAAGACTAACACAAACAATTTTCAATTTTTTCAAAACTTTCAGAAAAAAGCAAAAATTGAAGTCTAACACCTTCAAAAAATTCAATCAAGATCTTTTTTAAAGAAATGTTAAAATTTTAGTGTAACACATGCAAAATACTCAATTTTCATATCGTAGTCAAAATACTCCGTAATTGAAGACGAACACACACAAATTTCAATTTTTTAAATTTTTCTTAAAAATGCAAAAACAGAAGTCTGACACCTTCAAAACATTCAATTAAGATATTTTTTTTTTAAATGTTAAAACTGAAGTGTGACACAAACTAATTATTCAATTTTCAAGTCGTACTCAAAATACTCCATAATTGAAGAATAACACACACAAATTTCAATTTTTTACAAGTTTTCTTAAAAATGCAAAAAACAGAAATCTAACACCTTCAAAAAATTTAATTACGATATTTTAAAAAAAAATGTTAAAATTGAAGAATAAAACAAGAAAAATACTCAATTTTCGTGTCGTACTCAAAATACTCGGTTATTGAAGTCTAACACGCACAAATTTCAATTTTTTTAAAAATTTCTTAAAAATGCAAGAACTGAAGTCTAACACCTTAAAAAAATTCAATTAAGATATTTGTTAAAAAAATATTAAAATTCTAGTATAAAACAAGCAAAATACTCAATTTTCATGTCGCACTCCAAATACTCCGTAATTGAAGACTAACACACACACATTTCAATTTTTGAAATAATTTCTTAAAAATACAAAAAATGAAGTCTAACACCTTCAAAATATTCAATTAAGATGTTTTTTTTTAAATGTTAAAATTGTAGTGTAACACAAACAAATTATTCAATTTTCATGTCGTACTCAAAAATACTCCGTAATTGAAGACTAACACACATAAATTTCAATTTTTTCATAAAATTCTTAAAAATGCAAAAACAGAAGTCTAACATCTTCAAAAAAGTTCAATTAAGGTATTTTTTAAATATTGTTAAAATTTAAGTGTAACACAAGGAAAATACTCAATTTTCATGTCGTACTCAACATACTCCGTAATTGAAGACTAACACGAACAAATTTCAATTTTTTAAAAAATTTCTTAAAAATGCAAAAACGGAAGTCTAACACCTTCAAAAAATTCGATTAAGATATTTAAAAAAAATGTTAATATTGAAGTATAAAACAAGAAAAATGCTCAATTTTCATGTCGTACTCAAAATACTCCGTAATTGGAGACTGACATGCACAAATTTTCAATTGTTTCAAAAATCTCTTAAAAATGCAAAAACTAAAGTCTAACACCTTCAAAAAATTCAATCAAGATATTTTTTAAAAAAATGTTAAAATTTTAGTGTAACACATGCAAAATACTCAATTTTCATATCGTACTCAAAATACTCCGTAATTGAAGACTAACACACATAAATTTCAATTTTTCAAATTTTTCTTAAAAATGCAAAAAACAGAAGTCTAACACCTTCAAAAAATTCAATTAAGATATTTTTTTAAAATGTTAAAACTGAAGTGTGACACAAACAAATCATTCAATTTTCATGTCATACTCAAAATACTCCATAATTGAAGAATAACACACACAAATTTCAATTTTTTCCAAGTTTTCTTAAAAATGCAAAAAACAGAAATCTAACGCCTTCAAAATATTCAATTAAGATATTTTAAAAAAAATGTTAAAATTGAAGTATAAAACAAGAAAAATACTCAATTTTCAGGTCGTACTCAAAATACTCGGTAATTGAAGACTAACACACACAAATTTCAATTTTTTTTAAAATTTCTTAAAAATGCAACAACTGAAGTCTAACGCCTTAAAAAAATTCAATTAAGATATTTGTTAAAAAAATATTAAAATTGTGGTACAAAACAAGCAAAATACTCAATTTTCATGTCGCACTCCAAATACTCCGTAATTGAAGACTAACACACACACATTTCAATTTTTGAAATAATTTCTTAAAAATTCAAAAAACGAAGTCTAACACCTTCGAAATATTCAATTAAGATATTTTTTTAAAAATGTTAAAATTGTAGTGTAACACAAACAAATTATTCAATTTTCATGTCGCACTCAAAATACTCCGTAATTGAAGACTAACACATATAAATTTCAATTTTATCATAAAATTCTTAAAAATGCAAAAACAGAAGTTTAACACCTTCAAAAAAGTTCAATTAAGATATTTTTTAAATATTGTCAAAATTTAAGTGTAACACAAGCAAAATACTCAATTTTCATGTCGTACTCAAAATACTCCGTAATTGAAGACAAACACGAACAAATTTCAATTTTTTAAAAACTTTCTAAAAAATGCAAAAACTGGTGCCTAACACCTTCAAAAAATTCAATTAAGGTATTTTTTAAAAAAATGTTAAAATTTTAGTGTAACACATGCAAA
Organism: Luzula sylvatica; assembly: GCA_946800325.1. Lineage (NCBI taxonomy): Eukaryota > Viridiplantae > Streptophyta > Magnoliopsida > Poales > Juncaceae > Luzula > Luzula sylvatica. The sequence goes on along the minus strand of OX326959.1, from coordinate 35,586,141 downwards.
ATACTCAATTTTCATATCGTACTCAAAATACTCCGTAATTGAAGACTAACACACATAAATCTCAATTTTTTCATAAAATTCTTAAAAATTCAAAAACAGAAGTCTAACACCTTAAAAAAAGTTCAATTAAGATAATTTTTTGAATATTGTTAAATTTTAAGTGTAACACAAGCAAAATATTAAATTTTCATGTCGTACTCAAAATACTCCGTAATTGAAGACCAACACGAACAAATTTCAATCTTTTAAAAATTTTCTTAAAAATGCAATAACAAAAGGCTAACACCTTCAAAAAATTCAATTGAGATATTTTTAAAAAAATGTTAATATTGAACTATAAAACAAGAAAAATACTCAATTTTCATGTCGTACTCAAAATAATCCGTAATTGGAGACTAACACACACAAATTTCAATTTTTTCAAAAATCTCTTAAAAATGAAAAACTGAAGTCAAACACCTTCAAAAAAATTAAATCAAGATATTATTTTAAAAAATGTTAAAATTGTAGTGTAACACATGCAAAATACTCAATTTTCATATCGTACTCAATATACACCGTAATTGAAGACCAACACACACAAATTTCAATTTTTTAAAATTTTCTTAAAAATGCAAAAACAGAAGTCTAACACCCTCAAAAAATTTCATTAAGATATTTTTATAAAATTGCTAAAATTGAAGTACAAAACAAGCAAAATACTCACTTTTCATGTTGTACTCAAAATACTCCGTAATAGAAGACTAACACACACAAATTTCAATTTTTTCGAAAATTTCTTTAAAAGGCAAAAATAGAAGTCTAACAACTTCAAAAAATTCAATTAAGATATTTTTTTAAAAAAAGGGTAAAATTTAAGTGGAACACATTCAAAATGCTCAATATTCATGTCTTACTCCTAATACTCCGTAATTGAAGACCAACACGAACAAATTTCAATTTTTTTAAAAGTTTCTTAAAAATGCAAAATCCGAAGTCTAACACCTTCAAAAAATTCAATTGATATCTTTAAAAAAAAATGTTAAATTGAAGTATAAAACAAGAAAAATACTCAATTTTCAAGTCGTACTCAAAATACTCCGTTATTGGAGACCAACACACACAAATTTCAATTTTTTCAAAAACCTCTTAAAATTGCAAAAACTGAAGTCTAACAACTTCAAAAAATTCAATCAAGATATTTTTTAAAAAAATATTAAAATTTTATTGTAACACATGCAAAATACTCAATTTTCATATCGTACTCAAAATACTCCGTAATTGAAGACTAACACAAAACAATTTCAATTTTTAAAAATTTTCTTAAATTTGCAAAAACAGAAGACTAACACCTTCAAAAAATTTCATTAAGATATTTTTATAAAAATGTTAAAATTGAAGTACAAATAAAGAAAAATACTCAATTTTCATGTCGTACTCAAAATACTCCGTAATAGAAGACTAACACTCACAAATTTCAATTTTTTCGAAAATTTCTTTAAAATGCAAAAATAGAAGTCTAACACCTTCAAAAAATTCAATTAAGATATTTTAAAAAAACAGGTTAAAATTTAAGTGTAACACATGCAAAATACTCAATTTTAATGCCGTACTCAAAATAATCCGTAATTGAAGACTAACACACACAAAATTTCAATTGTTTCCAAATTTTCTTAAAAATGCAAAAACAGAAGTCTAACACCTTCATAAAATTCAATTAAGTTATTTTTTTTTAAATTGTTAAAATTTATGTTTGACACATACAAAATACTCAATTTTCATGTAGTACTCAAATTACTCCGTAATTGAAGACCAACACACACAAATTTCAATTTTTTCCAAATTTTCTTAAAAATGCAAAAAAAGAAGTCTAACACCTTCAAAAAATTCAATTAAGATATTTTAAAAAAATGTTAAAATTGAAGTATAAAACAAGCAGAATGCTCAATTTTCATGTCATACACCAAATACTCCGTAATTTAAGAATAACGCACAAACATTTCAATTTTTGAAATAATTTCTTAAAAATGCAAAAAAATGAAGTCTAACACCTTCAAAAAATTCAATTGCGACATTTTAAAAAAAATGTTAATATTTAAGTATAAAACAAGAAAAATACTCAATTTTCAAGTCGTACTCAAAATACTCGGTAATTGGAGACTAACACACACAAATTTCAATTTTTTCAAAAATCTCTTAAAATTGCAAAAACTGAAGTCTAACACCTTCAAAAAAATCCATCAAGATATTTTTTAAAAAAATGTTAAAATTTTAGTGTAACACATGCAAAATACTAAATTTTCATATCGTACTCAAAATACTCCGTAATTGAAGTCTAACACACAAAAATTTCAATTTTTAAAAATTTTCTTAAAAATTTAAAAACAGAAGTCTAACACCTTCAAAAAATTTCATTAAGATATTTTTATAAAAATGTTAAAATTGAAGTACAAATAAAGAAAAATACTCAATTTTCATGTCGTACTCAAAATACTCCGTAATAGAAGACTAACACACACAAATTTCAATTTTTTCGAAAATTTCTTTATAATGCAAAAATAGAAGTCTAACACCTTCAAAAAATTCAATTAATATATTTTTGAAAAAAAGGTGAAAATTTAAGTGTAACACATGCAAAATACTCAATTTTCTTGTCGTACTCAAAATAATCCGCAATTGAAGACTGACACACACAAAATTTCAATTGTTTCCAAATTTTCTTAAAAATGCAAAAACAGAAGTCTAACACCTTCATAAAATTCAATTAAGATATTTTTTTAAAAATTGGCAAAATTTATGTGTGACACATACAAAATACTCAATTTTCATGTAGTACTCAAATTACTCCGTAATTGAAGACCAACATATACAAATTTCAATTTTTTCCGAATTTTCTTAAAAATGCAAAAAAAGAAGTCTAACACCTTCAAAAAATTCAATTAAGATATTTTAAAAAAATGTAAAAATTGAAGTATAAAACAAGCAAAATACTCAATTTTCATGTCGTACTCCAAATACTCCGTAATTGAAGACTAACACACACACATTTCAATTTTTTCAAAACATTCTTAAAAATGCAAAAACAGAAGTCTAACACCTTCAAAAATGTTCAATTGAGATATTTTATAAAAATGGTTAAAATTTAAGTGTCACACAAGCAAAATACTCAATTTTCATGTCGTACTCAAAATACTCCGTAATTGAAGACTAACACACACAAATTTCAATTTTTTCAAAAATTTCCCAAAAATGCAAAAAATGAAGTCTAACACCTTCAATAAATTCAATTAAGATATTTTTTTTTAATTTTAAAATTGAAGTGTAACACGAACAAATTATTTAATTTTCATGTCGTACTCAAAATACTCCGTAATTGAAGACTAACACAAAAAGATTTCAATTTTTTCAAAAAATTCTTAAAAATGCAAAAACAGAAGTCTCACACCTTCAAAAAAGTTCAATTAAGATATTTTGTAAAAATTGTTAAAATTTAAGTGTAACACATACAAAATACTCAATTTTCATGTAATACTCAAATTACTCCGTAATTGAAGTCCAACACACACAAATTTCTATTTTTTCCAAATTTTCTTGAAAATGCAAAAAACAGAAATCTAACACCTTCAAAAAATTCAATTAAGATATTTTTAAAAAAATGTTAAAATTTAAGTATAAAACAAGAAAAATACTCAATTTTCATGTCGTACTCCAATTACTCCGTAATTGAAGACTAACACACACAAAATTTCAATTTTTAAAAAAATTTCTTTAAACTTCAAGAACTGAAGTCTAACACCTTCCAAAAATTCAATTAAGAAATTTGTTAAAAAAATATTAAAATTGTAGTATAAAACAAGCAAAATACTCAATTTTCATGTCGTACTCAAAATACTCCGTAAATTGAAGACTAACACACATAAATTTCAATTTTTTCAAAAAATTCTTAAAAATGCAAAAACAGAAGTCCAACAACTTCAAAGGAGTTCAATTAAGATATTTTTAAAATATTGTTAAAATTTGAGTGTAACACAAGCAAAATACACAATTTTCATGTCGTACTCAAAATACTCCGTAATGGATGACTAACACACACAAATTTTAATTTTTTCAAAAATTTCGTAATAATGCAAAAAAATGAAGTCTAACACCTACAATAAATTCTATTAAGATATTTTTTTAAAAATGTTAAAATTTAAGTGTAACACAAACAATTCATTCTATTTTCATGTCGTTCTCGAAATACTCCGTAAATGAAGACTAACACACACAGATTTCAATTTTTTCAAAAAATTCTAAAAAATACAAAAACAGAAGTCTAACACCTTGAAAAAAGTTCAATTAAAATTTTTTTAAAAATTGTTAAAATTTACGTGTAACACATACAAAATACTCAATTTTCATGTAGTACTCAAATTACTCCGTAATTGAAGACTAACACAAACAAATGTCAATTTTTTCAAAACTTTCTTGAAAATGCAAAAATTGAAGTCTAATACCTTCAAAAAATTCAATCAAGATATTTTTTTTGAAAAAATATTAAAATTGCAGTGTTACACATGCCAAATACTCAATTTTCATGTCGTACTCAAAATACTCCGTAATTGATGACTAACACACACAAATTTCAATTTTTTCAAAAATTTCTTAAAATTGCACAAACTGAAGCCTAACACCATCAAAAAATTCAATTAAGATATTTCTTAAAAAAATATTAAAATTTCAGTGTAACACATGCAAAATACTCAAATTTCATGTCGTACTAAAATACTCCGTAATTGAAGACTGACACACACAAAGTTCAATTTTTTCAAAATTTTCATAAAAATGCAAAAACAGAAGTATAGTACCTTCAAAAAATTCAATTATGGTATTTTTGAAAAAAAAAGGTTAAAATTTAAGTGTAACACAATCCCAATACTCAATTTTCATGTCGTACTCAAAATACTCCGAAATTGAAGACTAACACACACAAATTCCAATTTTTTTTTAAATTTCTTTAAAATGCAAAAATTGAAGTCCTTCAAAAATTTGAATTAAGATATTTTTTTGAAAAAAATTTAAATTGCAGTGTAACAGGAGCCAAATACTCAATTTTCATGTCGTACTCAAAATAATTCGTAATTGAAGAATAACATGAACTAATTTCAATTTTTTCAAAATTTTCATAAAAATGCAAAAAACAGAAGTCTAACACCTTAAAAAAATGCAATTATGATATTTTTAAAAAAATGTTAAAATTGAAGTTTAAAACAACAAAAATACTCAATTTTCATGTCATACTCAAAATACTCCGTAATTGAATACTAACACACTAAAATTTCCATTTTTTCAAAAATTTCTTTAAAATGCAAAAGTTGAAGTGTAACACCTTCAAAAAATTCAATTAAGATGTATTTTTTGAAAAAATGTTGAAATTGCGGTGTTACACATGTCAAATACTCAATTTTCATGTCGTACTCAAAATACTCCGTAATTGAAGACTAACACACACAAATTTCAATTTTTTCAAATATTTCTTAAAATTGCAAAAACAGAAGCCTAACACCGTCAAAAAATTCAATCAAGATATTTGTTAAAAAAATATTAAAATTTTAGTGTGACACATGCAAAATACTCAATTTTCATGTTGTACTAAAATACTCCGTAATTGAAGACTAACACACACAAAGTTCAATTTTTTCCAAATTTTCATAAAAAATGCAAAAATAGAAGTATAACACCTTCAAAAAATTCAATTATGGTATTTTTGAAAAAAAGGTTAAAATTAAGTGTAACACAATCCGAATACTCAATTTTCATGTCGTACTCAAAATGCTCCGTAATTGAAGACTAACATACACAAATTTCAATTTTTTTAAAAATTTCATTAAAATGCAAAAATTGAAGTCTAACACCTTCAAAATTTTCAATTAAGATATTTTTTTGAAAAAATGTTAAAATTGCAGTGTAACTCAAGCCAATTACTCAATTTTCATGTCGTACTCAAAATACTCCGTAATTGAAGACTAACACGAACTAATTTCAATTTTTTTTAAATTTTCATAAAAATGCAAAAACAGAAGTCTAACTCCTTCAAAAAATTCAATTAAGATATTTATAAAAAAATGTTAATATTTAAGTATAAAACAAGAAAAATACTCAATTTTCATGTCGTACTCAAAATACTCCGTAATTGAAGACTAACTAACACAAATTTCCATTTTTTCAAAAATCTCTTAAGAATGCAAAAACTGAAGTCTAACACCTTCAAAAAATTCAATCGAGATATTTTTTAAAAAAATGTTAAAATTTTAGTGCAACACATGCAAAATACTCAATTTTCATATCGTACTGAAAATACTCCGTAATTGAAGACTAACACACACAAATTTCAATTTTTTCAAATTTTCTTAAAAATGCAAAAACAGAAGTCTTAACACATTCGAAAAATTTAATTAAGATATTTTTTTTAAAATGTTAAAATTGAAGTACAAAACAAGCAAAATACTCAATTTTCATGTCATACTCAAAATACTCCGTAATAGAGGACTAACACAAACAAATATCAATTTTTTCAAAAATTTCTTAGAAATGTAAAAACTGAAGTCCAACCCCATCAAAAAATTCAATTTAGATATTTGTAAAAATAATATTAAAATTTTAGTGTAACACATACAAAATACTCAATTATCATGTAGTACTCAAATTACTCCGTAATGGAAGACCAACACACACAAATTTCAATTTTTTCCAAATTTTCATAAAAATTCAAAAACAGAAGTCTAACACCTTCAAAAAATTCGATTAAGATAGTTTTTTTTAAATTAAAAAATTGAAGTATAAAACAAGCATAATACTCAATTTTCATGTCGTACTCCAAATAATCCGTAATTGATGACAACCACACACAAATTTTCAATTTTGAAAAACATTTCTTAAAAATGCAAAAATTGAAGTCAAACACCTTCAAACAATTCAATTAAGATATTTTTTTAAAAATGTTAAAATTGAAGTGTAACACAAACAAATTATTCAATTTTCATGTCGTACTCAAAATACTCCGTAATTGAAGAATAACACACATAAATTTTAATTTTTTCCAAAAATTCTTAAAAATGCAAAAACGAAAGTCTAACACCTTCAAAAAGTTCAATTAAGATATTTTTTTAAAATTGTTAAAATTTAAGTGTAACACAAGAAAAATACTCAATTTTCATGTCATACTCAAAATACTCCTTAATTGAAGACTAACACACACAAATTTCTATTTTTTCATAAATTTCTTAAAAATGCAAAAGTTGAGGTCTAACACCTTCAAAAAATTCAATTAAGATATTTTTTTTGAAAAAATGTTAAAATTGCATTGTTACACATGCCAAATACTCAATTTTCATGTCGTACTCAAAATACTCCGTAATTGAAGACTAACACACACAAATTTCAATTTTTTCAAAAATTTCTTAAAATTGCAAAAACAGAAGCCTAACACCGTCAAAAAATTCAATCAAGATATTTGTTAAAAAAACACTAAAATTTTAGTGTAACACATGCAAAATACTCAATTTTCATGTCGTACTAATATACTCCGTAATTGAAGACTAACAGACACAAAGTTCAATTTTTTCCAAATTTTCATAAAAATGCAAAAACAGAAGTATAACACCTACAAAAAATTCAATTTTGGTATTTTTGAAAAAAAGGTTAAAATTTAAGTGTAACACAATCCGAATACTCAATTTTCATGTCGTACTTAAAATGCTCTGTAATTGAAGACTAACACACACAAATTTCAATTTTTTTAAAAATTTCTATAAAATGTAAAAATTGAAGTCTAACACCTGCAAAAATTTCAATTAAGATATTTTTTTAAAAAAATGTTAAAATTACAGTGTAACACAAGCCAAATACTCAATTTTCATGTCGTACTCAAAATACTCCGTAATTGAAGACCAACACGAACTAATTTCAATTTTATTAAAATTTTCATAAAAATGCAAAAACAGAAGTCTAACACCTTCAAAAAATTCAATTAAGATATTTAAAAAAAAAATTTAATTTAAGTATAAAACAAGAAAAATACTCAATTTTCATGTCGTACTCAAAATACTCCGTAATTGAAGACTAACACACACCAATTTCCATTTTTTCAAAAATCTCTTAAAAATGCAAAAACTGAAGTCTAACACCTTCAAAAAATTAAATCAAGATATTTTTTTTAAAAATGTTAAAATTTTAGTGTAACACATGCAAAATACTCAGTTTTCTTATCGTACTGAAAATACTCCGTAATTGAAGACTAACACACACAAATTTCAATTTTTTCAAATTTTCTTAAAATTGTAAAAAGAGAAGTCTTAACACCTTCGAAAAATTTAATTAAGATATTTTTTTTAAAATGTTAAAATTGAAGTATAAAACAAGCAATATACTCAATTTTCATGTCGTACTCAAAATACTCCGTAATTGAAGACTAACACACACAAAATTCAATTTTTTCAAACATTTCTTTAAAATGCAAAAATTGAAGTCGTAACTTTCAAAAAATTCAATTAAGATATTTTTTTCAAAAAATGTAAAAATTGCATTGTAACACAAGCCAAATACTCAATTTTCATGTCATACTCAAAATACTCCGTAATATAAGACTAACACAAACAAATATCAATTTTTTCAAAAAATTCTTAGAAATGCAAAAACTAAAGTCTAACACCTTCAAAAAATTCAATTAATATATTTGTTAAAATAATATTAAAATTTTAGTGTAACACATACAAAATACTCAATTTTCATGTAGTACTCAAATTACTCCGTAATTGAAGACCAACACACACAAATTTCAATTTTTTCCAAATTTTCATAAAAATGCTAAAATAAAAATCTAACACCTTCAAAAAATTCAATTAAGATATTTATAAAAAAATGTTAAAATTGAAGTATAAAACAAGCAAAGTACTCAATTTTCATTTCGTACTCCAAATACTCAGTAATTGATGACTAACACACACAAATTTTCAATTTTGAAATACATTTCTAAAAACAGCAAAAAATGAAGTCTCACCTTCAAAAAATTCAATTAAGATTTTTTTTAAAAATGTTAAAATTGAAGTGTAACACAAACAAATTATTCAATTTTCATGTCGTACTCAAAATACTCCGTAATTGAAGACTAACACAAGTAAATTTTAATTTTTTCAAAAAATTCTTAAAAATGCAAAAACAGAAGTCTAACACCTTCAAAAAAGTTCAATTGAGATATTTTTTAAAAATTGTTGAAATTTAAGTATAAAACTTGCAAAATACTCAATTTTCATATCGTACTCAAAATACTCCGTTATGGAAGACTAACACAAACTAATTTCAATTTTTTTTAAATTTTCATAAAAATGCAAAAACAAAAGTCTAACACCTTCAAAAAATTCAATTAAGACATTTTTTTTTAAAATTTAAAATTTAAGTATAAAACAAGAAAAATACGTAATTTTCATGTCGTACTCAAAATACTCTGTAATTGAAGACTAACACACACAAATTTCCATTTTTTCAAAAATCTCTTAAAAATGCAAAAACTGAAGTCTAACACCTTCAAAAAATTCAATCAAGATATTTTTTTTTTAAATGTTAAAATTTTTGTGTAACACATGCAAAATACTCAATTTTCATATCGTACTGAAAATACTCCGTAATTGAAGACTAACACACACAAATTTCAATTTTTTCCAATTTTCTTAAAAATGCAAAAGCAGAAGACTTAACACCTTCGAAAAATTTAATTAAGATATTTTTTTGAAAATGTTAAAAGTGAAGTATAAAACAAGCAAAATACTCAATTTTCAAGTCGTACTCAAAATATTCCGTAATTGAAGCCTAACACACACAAATTTCAATTTTTTCAAAAAATTCTTTAAAATGCAAAAAGTGAAGTCGTAACCTTCAAAAAATTCAATTAAGATATTTTTTTGAAAAAATGTTAAAATTGCAGTGTAACACAAGACAAATACTCAATTTTCATGTCTTACTCAAAATACTCCGTAATATAAGACTAACACAAACAAATATCAATTTTTTCAAAACTTTCTAAGAAATGCAAAAACTGAAGTCTAACACCTTCAAAAAATTCATTTAAGATATTTGTTAAATAATATTAAAATTTTAGTGTAACACATACAAAATACTCAATTTTCATGTAGTACTCAAATTACTCCGTAATTGAAGACCAACACACACAAATTTCAATTTTTTCCAAATTTTCATAAAAATGCAAAAACAGAATTCTAACACCTTCAAAAAATTCAATTAAGATATTTTTAAAAAAATGTTAAAATTGAAATATAAAACAAGCAAAGTACTCAATTTTCATTTCGTACTCCAAATACTCCGTAATTGATGGCTAACACACACAAATTTTCAATTTTGAAAAACATTTCTCAAAAAATCAAAAATGAAGACCTTCAAAAAATGCAATTAAGATATTTTTTTAAAAATGTTAAAATTGAAGTGTAACACAAACAAATTATTCAATTTTAATGTCTTACTCAAAATACTCCGTAATTGAAGACTAACACAAGTAAATTTTAATTTTTTCAAAAAATTCTGAAAAATGCAAAAACAGATGTCTAACACCTTCCCAAAGTTCAATTAAGATATTTTTTAAAATTTATTAAAATTTAAGTGTAACACAAGCAAAATACTCAATTTTCATGTCGTACTCAAAATACTCCATAATTGAAGACTAACACACACAAATTTCAATTTTTTCAAAAATGTCTTAAAAAAGCAAAAATTGAAGTCTAACACCGTCCAAAAATTCAATTAAGATATTTTTTTTGAAAAAATGTTCAAATTGCATTGTTACACATGCCAAATACTCAATTTTCTTGTCGTACTCAAAATACTCCGTAATTGAAGACTAACACACACAAATTTCAATTTTTTCAAAAATTTCTTAAAATTGCAAAAACAGAAGCCTAATACCGTCTATAAATTCAATCCAGATATTTTTTAATAAATACTAAAATTTTAGTGTAACACATGCAAAATACTCAATTTTCATGTCGTACTAAAATACTCCGTAATTGAAGACTAACACACACAAAGTTCAATTTTTTCCAAATTTTCATAAAAATACAAAAACAGAAGTATAACACCTTCAAAAAATTCAATTATGGTATTTTTGAAAAAAAAGGTTAAAATTTAAGTGTAACACAATCCGAATACTCAATTTTCATGTCGTACTCAAAATGCTCCGTAATTGAAGACTAACACACACAAATTTCAATTTTTTTTAAAATTTCTTTAAAATGCAAAAATTGAAGTCTAATACCTTCAAAATTTTCAATTAAGATATTTTTTTTTAAATGTTAAAATTGCAGTGTTACACGAGCCAAATACACAATTTTCATGTCGTACTCAACATACTCCGTAATTGAAGACAAACACAAACAATTTTCAATTTTTTCAAAAAATTCTTAAAAATGCAAAAACTGAAGTCTTAACACCTTCAAAAAAATCAATTCACATATTTTTTTTTTTAAATGTTAAAATTTAAGTGTAACACATGCTAAATACTAAATTTTCATGTCGTACTTAAAATACTCCGTAATTGAAGAATAACAAACACAAATTTCAATTTTCTCCAAATTTGCTTAAAAATGCAAAAACAGAAGTCTAACACCTTCAAAAAATTCAATCAAGATGTTTTTAAAAAAATGTTAAAATTGAACTATAAAACGAGAAAAATACTCAATTTTCATGTCGTACTCAAAATACTCCGTAATTGAAGACTAACACACACAAATTTCAATTTTTTCAAAATTTTCATAAAATTGCAAAAACAGAAGTCCAACACCTTCAAAAAATTTAATTAAGATATTTTTTTAAAAATGTTCAAATTGAAGTATAAAACAAGAAAAACACTCAATTTTCATGTTGTACTCAAAATACTCCGTAATTGAAGACTAACACACACAAATTTCAATTTTTTCAAAAAAAAATTTAAAATGCAAAAACAGAAGTCTAACACCTTCAAAAAATTCAATTAAGATATGTTTTTTAAAAATGTTAAAATTTAACTGTAACACATTCAAAATACTCAATTTTCATATCGTACTCAAAATACTCCGTAATTGCAGTATAACACACACAAATTTCAATTTATTCCAAATTTTCTTAAAAAAGCAAAAACGGAAGTCTAACACCTTCAAAAAATTCAATTAAGATATTTTTTTTTAAATGTTAAAATTGAAGTGTAACACAAACAAAATATTCAATTTTCATGTCATACTAGAAATACTCCGTCGTTGAAGACTAATTCACACAAATTTAAATTTTTTCAAAAATTTCTTTAAAATGCAAAAATTGAAGTCGTAACCTTCAAAAAATTCAATTAAGATATTTTTTTGAAAAAATGTTAAAATTGCTGTGTAACACAAGCCAAATACTCAATTTTCGTGTCGTACTCAAAAATTGAAGACCATCCGTCGGAGTCCAACTCGGGGCAATTCAACACCGATACCTTCTTCGTGGCCGATCTGAAATCTCACCCCGGCCCTTATGAATTGGGCGAGCGTCTATCTAGGGATATGATGTGATCATAGGAGTCTATGTTTATTCTGTTTTGTGAGAGTTTGTGAGTTGTTTGTTTGTTGATTGTGTGTGTCTTGGATATTTAGGTTATTGTGTGGTTGTGTTATGATTATTTAGGGATATTTCCATATCGTATTCTGAGACGTTTAATTTTTTTTTTTAATTATATCTTCTAAATTCTATAGTGCTACGTACGATATCGTATTTTTATGAAAATCACTCTGTTCGTTCTGAACTCACTTCATGTCCGTTCTGAACGCACTCACAGCATATTTAACCAATTATAAATATATATATTTCTCTAAACCGTAAAACATATACATGGTAAGGTTGCACAATGTGGTCCTTTCTACGAGCCCGTACATTCATAATTTCACTTCTTGAGGGGGAGCTCGTATTTAGGGGGAGCCTTCCGTGTCCGAAGTCTCGTTGGCCCTTTTGATCACTTTCAAAATGGGGGAGAAACGATCGTACGGAAAGTTCTCCATGAAATGCCGAAACTCTCCAAATCGACGGTGTTTTGAAATTAATCAAAAGGGGGAGTTTGTTGGTTCAAATTTCATAATAGTTTGATTATTTCAAAACACTGTCATTACTAACGTATACATCGAGAAAGTGTGTAGGATAACACAGGTACGACACGAATATGATGAAGAGCTTCGAAGTCACAAGAAGCACAAGAAAAGAAGATTATAAGGAAGGCTTTTGAAGCACATCAAGAATCAAGATGTTGAAGTCTTCCGTGAGTGGGATTCGCCACAAATAAACCATAGGTAAAAACCGAGTAGACCTCGAGTGCAATCATGTTCAAATAACAAAGAGTTCAATCCAGTAGTGTGTGCGTTCGAACGAACCGAAAGTTCGTTCTGAACGAACTTGACACATATCCAAAAATCTATTACTTGATTGAACCAACCTCATTACAGTATTTGTGTGCATTCGAACGAACAAAGTATTCGTTCGAACGAACCCTTAGTTCGTTCACTCACAAGTTAAGTGCGTTGGACGAACATCAATACTGGAATTGGACATAAAACAATGTATAATTGAGTTCGTTCGCACGGACATTCAAGAGTACAATTGCGTTATTTGAAACGGCTAGTTCAAATTCATGTTCGTTCAGAACGAAATATTGTGCGTTCCGAAAGAACTAGTAATTTCCTGTAGGGTTTCTATAGAGAGTATAAATAGAAACCTTCAAGGAGTTTTCTCTGACTTGTTCATACATTACACATTCAATACATATTCAATACACTTGAGAGAAAACCCTAAAAGCCGTGATAAGCTATATCCATTGAGTGCTTTGAGAAACCCTTCTAGATCATTGATCTAAGTTCTATGTCCCTCCACTAATCGTTTCCCACTCACGTGACCGATCACGTCGAAGTTCGATTAGTGAAAAGTGTAGTAGGCTAGTACAATAAACTTGTAAGAGACCTAGCTATAGATCGATAGAAAGCGTGTAAATCGATCTAGGCAAAACCTTGTAATCGAATGAGTTGGAATTCAATCGAACGCCATAAAGAGGCACAAGGCATTCCCGGAGACGTAGGTACTCGCAACTAATTGAGTCGGTCAATTAAGCGAGTAAATGGTGAGTTAAAGCTACATAGCAACCACCTACCGAACTTCGTTAAAAAACATCTTGTGTTCAAGTGTTTACGGTATCATCTATTTCATTTAAATTATTATTAATTCCGCATAGTAAATTAGGTAATTGGATAAAGTATTTGTACGGTAGATTACCGAATTTACCCCCCCCCCCCCCCCCCCCTCTAGGTTAGAATTAACCAACAGTACTCAAAATACTCCGTAATTGAAGACTAACACAAATAATTTTCAATTTTTTCAAACATTTCTTAAAAATGCAAAAACTGAAGTCTACCATCAAAAAAATTAATTAAGATATTTTTTTAAAATGTTAAAATTGAAGTATAAATCAAGCAAAATAATCAATTTTCATATCGTACTGACAATACTCCGTAATTGAAGACTAACACACACAAATTTCAATTTTTTCCAAATTTTCATAAAAATTCAAAAACCGAAGTGACACCTTCAAAAAATTCAATGATGATATTTTCGAAAAAAATGTTAAAATTGAGGTGTAAGTTGTAACACAAGCCAAATACTCAATTTTCATGACGTACTCAAAATACTCCATAATTGAAGACTAACACAAATATTTTTCAATTTTTTCAAAAATTTCTTAAAAATGCAAAAACTGAAGTCTAACACCCTCAAAAATATCAATTAAGATGTTTTTTTTAAAAATGTTCAAATTGAAATATAAAACAGAAAAATACTCAATTTTCATAAGTCGTACTCACAATACTCCGTAATTTAAGACTAACACACACAAATTTCAATTTTTTAAAAATTTCTTAAAAAAGAAAAAACTGAAGTCTAACACCTTCAAAAAATTAAATTAAGATTTTTTTTTTAAATATTAAAATTGCAATGTAACTTGTAACACAACCCAAATACTCAATTTTCATGGTGTACTCAAAATACTCCGTAATTAAAGACTAACACAAACAATTTTCAATTTTTTCGAAAATTTCTTAAAAATGCAAAAACTGAAGTCTAACACCTTCAAAAATATAAATTAAGATGTTTTTTTTTAAATGTTAAAATTGAAGTATAAAGCAAGCAAAATACTCAATTTTCATGTCGTACTCACAATACTCCGTATTTGAAGAGTAACACACACAAATTTTAATTTTTTCCAAATTTTCTTAAAAATGCAAAAACAAAAGTATAACACCTTCAAAAAATTCAATTATGATATTTTTGAGAAAAATGTTAAAATTGAGGTGTAACAAAAGCCAAATACTCCATTTTCAAGTCGTGCTCAAAATACTTCATAATTGAAGACTAACACAAACAAATTTGAATTTTTTCAAAAATTTCGTAAAAATTTAAAAATTGAAGTCTAACTCCTTCAAAAAATTCGATTATTATATTTTTTTGAAAAAAAGTTAAAATTGCAGTGTAACACAAGCCAAATACTCAATTTTCATGTCGTATTCAAAATACTCCGTAATTGAAGACCAACACACACAAATTTCAATTTTTTCAAAACTTTCTTAAAAATGCAAAAACTGAAGCCTAACACCTTCAAAAAATTAAATTAAGATATTTTTTGTAAAAATATTAAAATTGCATTGTAAGTTGTAACACAATCCAAATACTCAATTTTCATGACGTACTCAAAATACTCCGTAATTGAAGACTAACACAAATAATTTTCAATTTTTTCAAAAATTTCTTAAAAATGCAAAAACTGAAGTCTACCTTCAAAAAAATTAATTAAGATATTTTTTTAAAAATGTTAAAATTGAAGTATAAATCAAGCGAAATACTCAATTTTCATATCGTACTCAAAATACTCCGTAATTGAAGACTAACACACACAAATTTCAATTTTTTCCAAATTTTCTTAAAAATGCAAAAACCGAAGTAACACCTTCAAAAAATTCAATGCTGATATTTTTGAAAAAAATGTTAAAATTGTGGTGTAAGTTGTAACGCAAGCCAAATACTCGATTTTCATGACGTACTCAAAATACTCCATAATTGAAGACTAACACAAATAATTTTCAATTTTTTCAAAAAAATTCTTAAAAATGCAAAAACTGAAGTCTAACACCTTCAAAAATATCAATTAAGATGTTTTTTAAAAAAATGTTAAAATTGAAATATAAAACAGCAAAATACTCAATTTTCATATGTCGTACTCACAATACTCTGTAATTGAAGACTAACACACACAAATTTCAATTTTTTCAAAAATGTCTTAAAAAAGAAAAAGCTGAAGTCTAACACCTTCAAAAAATTAAATTAAGATTTTTTTTTAAATATTAAAATTGCAGTGTAAGCTGTAACACAAGCCAAATACTCAATTTTCATGACGTACTCAAAATACTCCTTAATTAAAGACTAACACAAATAATTTTCAATTATTTCAAAAATTTCTTAAAAATGCAAAAACTGAAGTCTAACACCTTCAAAAATATCAATTAAGATGTTTTTTTAAAAATGTTCAAATTGAAGTATAAAGCAAGCAAAATACTCAATTTTCATGTCGTACTCACAATACTCCGTAATTGAAGACTAACACACACAAATTTTTATTTTTTCCAAATTTTCTTAAAAATGCAAAAACAAAAGTATAACACTTTCAAAAAATTCAATTATGATATTTTTGATAAAAATGTTAAAATTGAGGTGTAACACAAGCCAAATACTCAATTTTCATGTCGTACTCAAAATACTCCGTAATTGAAGACTAACACACACAAATTTGAATTTTATCAAAAATTTCTTAAAAATTAAAAAATTGAAGTCTTAACTCCTTCAAAAAAAGTCGATTATGATATTTTTTTGAAAAAATGTTAAAATTGCAATGTAGCACAAGCCAAATACTCAATTTTCATGTCGTACTCAAAATACTCCGTAATTGAAGACTAATACACACAAATTTCAATTTTTCAAAAATTTCTTAAAAATGGAAAAACCGAAGCCTAACACCATCAAAAAATAAAATTAAGATATTTTATGAAAAAATATTAAAATTGCAGTGTAAGTTGTAACACAATCCAAATACTCAATTTTCATGACGTACTCAAAATACTCCGTAATTGAAGACTAACACAAATAATTTTCAATTTTTTCAAAAATTTCTTAAAAATGCAAAAACTGAAGTAACGAGCAAAATTGTTCTAAAAATACCCAACATAAAAATTAAGGTATCTTGTTTTGTGATGTTTTCATATGAGAGCCTGTCGTATACGAGTTGTATACTGGCGGGTTGCCACACCCTTTTCCATTTTTATGTTGGGGGTGTGACAAACACCTTCAAAAAAATCAATTCTCGTATTGTTCTAAAAAATACGAAAATCGATGTCCATAACGAGCAAAATTCTCAAGTTCCATGTTTTCATAAAAAAAACTCCAGAATTGAAGATGTACATACAATTTTTTATTTTTCTCAAAAAAATCGGAAATATGCAAAAAGTTAATGCTAACACCTTAAAAAAAATCAATTCTTATATTTTCCTAAAGATGCAAAATTAATATCTAAGACAAGCAAAATATTTAATTTTCATGTTATCTTCAAAAAAAATCGTAATTGAAGACTAACACAAGTAAATTTCTATTTTTTTAAAAATTTTGAAAAATGAAATAATTGACCTTCAAAAAATCAATTCTCATATTTTTGAAATAATAAATGTAGGAAACTTTCAAATTTTATGTTTTTCTCAAAAAATTCCGTAATTGAAATGAAACACAAATGCAAATTTCTAATTGTTGGAAAAAATCCGAAATAATGCATAACATGAAGTCTTAACACCTCCCGAAAAATTGATTTCATGTTTTTTTAAAAATATCAAAATTGAAGTCCAAAGCGAGCAAAGTACACAATTTTCATGTTTTTTTTAAAAACTCTGTAATGTAACTGAAGACTAACACATTCAAATTTCTATTTTTTTTTTCAAAAATTCCAAAATATCAAAAAATTGAAGTCTAAAACTTGATCTTATTAGCTCAGAAGTATATACCTATATAGGGATCACATATACGTTGCTTTTCAACAAAATCATTGTATTGGTCCAGAAATTTGGTGGGTTTGCCGGTCTCGAAAGGATACCGTGAGGAAAACAGACCCAATGATAGAACTGTAGAAAAAAGAATAAATTTGAACAAGAAAGTTGAGAATAAATTATAATTGTAGTAAGACAATGGAGGATATGGAGCACACACGCGCAATCAAAAGTTAAGAATTTCACATGATTATGCTCTTTAAATGTTACATTGACAATCGACAATAGGAACAAGAAAAGTTGGTCCATACCGAATAGATGTATCTTATGTAAATCAAACGAGGAATCGGTATATCACATGATAAACAAGTGTCCCTATACAATAGGAGTGTGGACACGGATAGATGTCATTTTCGAAATACAAGTGCTGAAGGATGAAAATATCATGCAAACATTATTGTCAGGGAAAATCAACAAGAGGATGAAAGGGGATCGATAAGGGCGGAGAAAAAGGGGTTTGAGAGGTTGTAAAAGGGATAGATCTAGGCTCTAAACTGTTGACGGAGACGTGATTCTAGGGTAACAGGCGGTGGAAGGCGATGGAAGGTGGTAGAAGCTTACGGAAGAAGATAGAGCGATGGAAACGAAGCGGCTGAGTGGAAAGAGAGAGAGAGAGAGAGAGAGAGAGAGAGAGAGAGAGAGAGAGAGAGAGAGAGGCGGTAATTGGATGTTATATACTCTAGGTCACAGAAATCGGGAATCAAAATCCAGGATTTCAAGTACAAATTCAATCAAAGGAAGGAATTGATATCCTGGAAATAAAAGTTAGTTTATATCAAGATTAATCTTAGTTAAGGATGCATAAGCAAGTTTAATATGAAGGTATTTAGGATTTAGTGATTTTTTGCTAGTGTAGGGCAAATACCTTCAAAACTTGCTTAAAATTGTAAAATCTTTTTTTTGCAATTAATTAAATAATAGACGTAGGACACAAGAGCCTACTCTATTTTTCTTCAAAAAAAAAAAAATCAACAAGAGGAAGAAGCAAGTAATGATGTATGTACCATATTTAATATCTGGAAAGAGAGATGCAAAGGATTTTTCAAGAAAAATTCATAAGGCACAACGATTTAGCGCAGGATATCAAAGAAGAAATCATAGAATACGGGAGGATCATGGTGAATACAGTTAATATAGAAAATATATAATAATTAAGTAGGGTTAAATCGGAGAATATCAAAAATCTGTAAATACCATTGTAAATACCACAGTACGCCTTTGTACTTTATTTAATCAAAATATAGTTTGGGTGCGGGGCTCAGAACCCGCCTCAATTAATAAAAAAAATATATATATATTTCCAGACCCATATATAAGATATAATGAAAAATTCTTTGAGAACTATTGGGATTATTTAAAAAGTGATAATAACATCATTGCACAACAGCAAAGTTCTTCTGAAGTTGGAGATTTTGGCACTTTATTAGTAACTCTAATACTAAAAAATGTGGGGTCAATAATTGTTAAGGAATTTAAGACCTATTCTGGTTGGTAGCGTGCAAACAATCATATAGTGGTCGTCACTAGATTGAAATTAGTTATTAACCAATTCAAAATAAAGCAACTCATTATTTTATTTAAGACATATACAAAAGTTTTTTGACATTATATCTTGGTGTTTCCTAATAAAAAATATGAATTGTTGTCAAAACTTGTTAGTTCAAGCGGTTAAACGCCTTGAAACCTTAAAGAGGTCATGGATGCAAAATCTGGCGAAACCGATTTCTAAGAGCCCGCCCTATATAAATCGGAAAAAAAAAAACGGATTGTTTACTTGATGTAAATATATGATTTGATTTTTTTGCATATACCATACATTTTTGATATCACTTTTCTTTCTAAAAATCTCAATTGATTGCTGCAAATAAGATATAATTAATTACTAATTTCAGTTCATTGACAAGTAATTTTGATATCATATTTGGCACACTTATAATCACGCCAATGGGTATTTTTATAAATAAATTAGGCCAACACTAAGTCTATCTTTTAAATTTTAAAACTTGTTGCAATACTGATCAGAATATAATTTTAACTAATATCATACATGTCTATGTTATATACTAGACCTAATTCGGCTAAAATAATGCAAACTCTTTCCAAAAAAAAGAAAATAAAATATGTGCTAAAAGCACACAAACTGCCAATACCAAAACTATCCTTTTTACAAAATTCTTCTACAAACAACCGAGGAGATCAAAAATTGCAAACAAAAACATAATAACAGCTGTTCCTTTTGTACACTTAAGTTGCAGCTGATTATTGCTAAAACAAATGCATAAAACAAACAAAAAATAATAAGGAAGAAAATTTACAAGAACGTACAAAACTGGAGTCTCCTATTTATGTAGCTTTGCTAGAAAATTTACAAACAACCGTTTTCTAAGTGCCGACTTGAATAAAGCATCATTTCGTCTAGAAATAGTTCATTGTGCTTGTCCCGACCTTATTTCATGAACGACACTAAATCCATCTATTACCAGTTTCATCTGTTACCCCTTTTTAATTTCCACATATTCGTCAATGTTTATCAAGAGTTCAAGACACACAAAGCACACATAATTGGCTATTTTATTTCGAGGAGGTGAACAATTGGCTACCTAAGGTAACAATTGGGGTACCTTCACCCATTACGGTTGTGAGACTCATCTCCATTTCGCTTATTCTTTCTATCTCCATTTCTACATCATTCATCGAAGGTCTTCTCTCGATAAATGGATTCAAACACCAAGAAATTACCCGCAAAAATTCCCCCATTCCTTTGGAGGTAAAATTATCGCCCATTCGTCGGTCTACTATTCGATTTATATCACTTGATTCTGAATAACTTTGTACCTAACAAAAAGTTAAGTATCGTGTAAAATTAGAATAAGAACAAACATAATTGGTAATAAGTGAAAACCTAAAAGATATCTGCAATTCTGCATGATGTTTCTGCGATTGGAATAAATAACTAGTCAAATTGCTTTAATTAAAGATAAATTATTTGGCGGTCCTATTTCATGCAATCAATGAATGAAGGCCCCGACAAAATAATGTCATCTCATCATTTATAGATGGTCACATTTGGCACTTTTTAATTTTAAGGGGATCGCATTACCTTTAAAAGCCAATGATGTGGCAAAATTTTGTTGGAGGATCCTTGCATTTAGTTCAGGGAGCCCAGTTCATTTATAATTTTTCTTCGTAAAACATGTTAAAACACATGAAAAAGAAAATGCACCTTACCAGTTGAATAATGGATTGATCGGAGCTAGCTTCCTTTCCGCTTACCAGTTCTACCAAAAATACACCAAAACTATATACATCACTCTGTGTTGTATATCTCCCCGTCTCCTTAACACTGCTCACCCAATAAGAAAAAATATTTATTCAAAAAATGTTCTGGTATTTTATAAAAAAAACGAATATGTGAATATTCATGATCTATGGGCAACAACTAGATCTCAATTTGATTACTTTTCATATTTTGCTTTAGTTTTTCTCTATATTAAACAATTTTTTATGCGTACTAATGTGAGAATTTATTCACATCTATTAAGAAGGAAAGAATAGTTACTTACATGGGATCAAGAAACGAGTCCTCAATTGAAGTTGTATAAGACGTACTAGTTCCAGCGAACCCACCAACCCGATCCAATAAGCTTTTCAAACCAGAATCCGCCACTTTCCCTATGAAATTCTCATCAACTAGCACATTTGATGTTTTAAAATCCATGTGTACCAATGGTGGACTCAATGAGTGTAAGTAACTCAACCCTAAAAGACAAGCACACGTCGTTAGAAAATAAAATTAAAAAACAAAAGTATATTGCTATGTTGATATGCATCTATTTCCTTGAATTGTTAATTGGCATAAAATGATCGAATTGGACTATATTGGAAATTACCAATACTTTTCTTCAAAAAGAAAATTACATAGTACTGAAAGAGGAACGTAATGCAATTTAAGCGGTTAAAAACTTAAAATACAGAACGGCCTTTTCATAATTAAAAAAAAGTAAGGGTAGTGAAAAGTACGATCTCACCTTTAGCGGTTCCATGAGCAATATTAAGCCTATGCTTAAATTCCAATTTTGTTCTTGAAACTTGACTTGAACCTTCAATACAAACAAAAGAAACAACAAATTAATCTTTGTTTTACAATTGAAAAGATCATTATATATTAAAGCATTTAAATTACAAAATTCACCATATAGATGAGTAGAGACACTTCCATTTGGTACATACTCGTATACAAGTATTTGTACATCATTTTCCTGCGAATACCCGAAAAGGCATACTATATTGCGATGCCTAATTGAAGATAGATAATTGACCTGATGAAAAAACATTTAAAAATTCACATAAATATAAAAGATCGCATAAAACATACAACTCAAGCACTAGATTTCCAAAGGAAAGTACTAATTTTTTCTCTATGATCACCTCTTCGATAAATTGTTGACTTGGAGGCGATAATCGTCTTTTTATGGCAACGATAATCCCATCATGAAGCAAGCCTTTGTATACATCTCCAAACATACCATGTCCTATCAAATTTATATCGCTAAAATTCTTCGTAGCAGCACTTAATTCCTCCAAAGTAAGGTGACAAGGCCCGCTCAACGGACTCATCATTGACAATTGTACCCCTCTCCCCCCAGCTGTAAAATTGTCAAAATTGGACGAAAAAAAAGAAATGAATATAAGCATATATAGGAACTACATATTATCGATCGATATACTGATCCAATACAACTATTATACTCAAATTCAAGGTAAAATTATAAAATTAAATATTTTGGGGAGGAACAAAAATACCTTGTACAGAGGGATCAGAAGAGCCGGTACCAGAACTCCTCGAAGTACTTCTCCTCCTAATCCGTCGTAGAATGAAAAATCGAATGAACAAAAATAGAAGGACCAAAATGCAAATGCCTCCGGCAGCACCAGCAATTACTGCTGCAAGCGCCTTTGTCATTTAATTCCCCCTCAGCACGGTTTTGCGAGGCCCGTCTCTTCTCACATTTATCCTAAGAAAAATTATATAATCGATGAGTTATGGACCAAATGTTAAAATGTAAATAAAAAGAAACTAAGGGACCTAAACCAGAAAAGAATGGGGATTTGGATCTAGAAAGAGAATTATGAGGAAAAACATGTATTCAATTCAATGCACCATTTACAAGTGCATTGAACCTTCAATGCAATATGAAAGCATAATAAGAGAGAAAAAAATTAAAGAGGCAATCATATGAGCTTTGATTGGGGACCTCAAAGAAGAAAGAAACTAAATGCAAGCAACATTAATTCAAATAGTCAAAATTCAACTAAAATAATTTGACTAATATAAATACATCTCATTGTTCATAAACAATACACAGAAATGTTTGAAATTTTGCATTTCACACCTTAAAGATTTTCGAATTGCGATGAGGCCTTATCTTCATTCGATCCTCATTCGAATTGATCAAAAGCTTTCTGTTTCTCTATATATTTCTCAAATTCCACCAAACTGACCAAAAATTGGAGCAAAGTTCTTTGAGTTAGAGAGAGAAACAGAGAAGTGGAAAGAGGAGAGAGAAGAGAGAGCAAAAGAAACTACAACTCAACTTCTTGTAGCTGAGCTGTACCCATCACACAAATGCACTTTAAACTGATATATAACTTAGCACATTATATATGTACAAATATGAATCTCTCTCTTTTTCTCTCAAATTAATATTTGGGTCTATTTGTTCCAATCATTGCCCAAATGGCGACAATATATTTCTTAAAGTACAGAGACACTGCGCCGTCACACAGTGTAAACAGCACACATACTCAATTCAGAACGAAATGAAATGAAATGCAAAAAAAAGTATGCACCTTTACACATTGGAGGCATCAAAGAGAAAGAATCCATTTCGGAGAAAGGCCTCTCCTTCTGTTGACAACCCATTAGAGAGAGAAAGAAAGGGAACAAAGAGAATGAAATGTAAGCAAAGCCAATAAGGGAATAAAGAATAGAATATTTAGAAATAGCATAGAATGAGGGATTTCTTTTTATGGGTTGAATTTTAAGGGGTCAGAGACTCTCAGAATGTTTGTATATCTCCAAATTGATTTTTTTTTCTTTTCGAATTCTCACAAATTTGAAGTATCAAAAACAAATTTAGAAAGAATAAAGGGGTATCTTCCTTTTATGTCTTGTGGGTTGTAAAGGGGTTATGATGGTCTTTTTGTGGGCCTCTTGTCTCTCTCTCTACTCTGAATTTGTTTTTGCAGATTATGAGAGAGAACTGAAGAATGAAAAAACCAAAATAATAGTTGTGAGAGAGAGAGAATGTTCTGTAGACTTGTGAGATCAAAAGTTGTTATCTCTGAGGAGACAGCTAAAGTTGACATTGTTCCTACCAGTAACAGTCCAGTAATTTATTTACTGTATAAACTGGAAGTATTAACAAAATTTAAATTAACTGCTCTCTCTCTCTCTCTCTCTCTCTCTCTCTCTCTCTCTCTCTCTCTCTCTTCTCTCTCTCCAATTTTAATTAGGGTTTGTTACATAATAACCCTTCAAATATCTACAATTCTCATACACTGATAAAATAAAGAAGAATATTAAAATACTTCAGTGAGACGCAATCTTATGAATATAATAATCTCAAAAAAATTAGATGATATAGTGTATATAATTTGAATTATAGTAATGAACATTAAAATTGGAATGTATAACGATTTTGCCAGGACATAAATGCTGTCTGATTAATTATATTAATTAATTGTTAAGGATATTTTTTGCATATGATAATTGTTAAGGAGATTTAGATATATATTGGGGGTTGGAGGGAGAAACTTATCAGCTAAAACAGTGCTATACAGCTGTATCAAACTTCATTTTATAATGTTTTGGTGTGCATATAGATAAATATTAAGCCCGGTTTGCTCCTCTCCATTCTTAAAAAATGGAAAATCCATTATCTTACTAATTTATTTAGATATCACATTCACATGTCACTAAAAGAGTACTTGTCTGCGCACAACGCAGCGAGTATGTTAATTATTTTTTTTATTGTAATACAAATTATACGTTTGTATGATAATATTGATAATATCATCTTGAAATAAAATTAATTAAACTCATTTATCTATGATTATGTATATATTTTCAAATTATTTTACATTATGACAACAAAAAAACTTATTTTTTAATCAAATAATAATACTTATATTAGTATATTGCATAATAATATATGAGGTATAACATAATTTTACGAAAAAAACATAACAACAATTATTATATCATTTGTTCATAATATTTCATACAATATCAAATACAAGAATAGTGAATCGCACGACATATGTAGTAACACATCATAATTATATAGTGCTAACAATTTTTATTTATTCAAAATGCAATGAAAATTACAAATTATAACAAACTTAATAGTGAAAGTAATTTTATAAACAATAACAAAATTTAATTTAGCATAAACATAAATATAAATTATTTTATATCATATTTTTTTTTTAAATTCATATTTTTAAAAATAACAATAATATTTAATAGGTGTTTATAAGTTCATGAAGTTATTTAGATATATAAACTATTTTTAAATTTTGATTAGTTTATTTAAATTTTAATATGAAAGTTGTTTGATAAAAACACAAATATAATCTACTTAGTATTATATGAAATTCTTAATAATTTTTAAAATAAAATAAATAATAATACTTAAAATTCTATTTATGTAAATATGATACTTAAAATTCTATTACGTAAATATACATTTTTTGTATTGTATTTTCTTACATAATATCTTTACACATTTAAATTATGAAAAATAGTATGTATAAACTATATTAATATGGATGTCAAAATAAAAAGAAAGTTGAAATGGACATATTTGATGGTTTTTTAAAATAAAAAATTTAAAAATAATATAAACATGTGTTGTATGTTCTATAGTATTACATATTAAGTTATTACTATTTCATCTTCGATTGCATTCACGTTTTATCATGTAATCTTATGTGAAATGATAAACAATTGAATACTTCTTTTAACGTGAATCTAACCAACGATAATAGTTCACGTCATTAATGTATGACGATGTGACCTTATAAAATATTTAAAACATGTTGTAAAATAACTAACACATAAATGATTATAAAAAATTAATGATTAATTAATAATCTAAATTTTGCCACATATATCATAATCTAATGGTTATAATGAATGTGATGATGTAACGCAATGAAATTACACAAAGTTGGATCCAAAATAAAAATATGGATAAATTATGTATTACAAAGAAACGACTAGATAAAAATTAGTTTGAACTTTGAAATTAGTTTGTATTTCTTATGTTTATAGTGCATTTATGTAAAGTGTGGACAAAATGGAAGAAGAGAACAAAAAAATATAAATGAAGAAGTATGTAAGTAATAAATTTATGTAATAAAAGAATGGAAATTTAAAAAAAAAAACCTAACTTTTTTCAATATTATAAAAAAACCCCTCATTTTCGAGAAACTCCAAAAAAAACCCTAAAAGCAAACTTTTCTTTCAAAAAAACCCCTATATGTGTTAAAGTTAACTCTTTCGGTGGTAACCTTTTTTTGGGACCAAAATACCCCTCTAGTTTTAAAATATATAATTTTTCTAAATAATGTTTTGTATTTTTGTATTTAAAAAGTCATAAATATTTCATAATTAATTAATTATATATTAACTCGTATAATTATATATCAGTTATATATTTGCAAAATCATACATCGTTTGACATATAATTTATATAACGAGTAACAAATAATTATACTTTCACAATCATACATCGTTTGATATATCAGTTATATATTTACAAAATCATACATCGTTTGACATATAAAATATCGCGGTCGGATTTTAGGCCGAGCGGCAAAAATATCGCCGGATATTTTAATTTATACTTTCACCTTTATAATTATACTTCTTTACAATGAACTTCTAATTAAAAACAATAGTATTTATATCTTTTTACTATACTTGTAGTAGAAATTTCTTAAGAAAAATATACAGCAAGGACACGACCCGTGCTCGACAGGCCAGATGTTCTCGGGACATATGTCAAGCCTAGCATGGAGGCGTGTTACGCACGACATCGGATAGAAAAATGTATAAAAGGAAAACGGCCCGCGCATGGATGGCCATATGTCCTTCGAACATCTGTTGTTATTTTTAAATTTTTACTATTATTTATATATATATTCTATACTATGAATTATAAACCTGTAAATATTTGTTATTTATATTTTTTCTATTATTTATGTATATTTATATGTTATGGATAAAAATATGTAAAATATTTTTTATTTATATTTTCTCTATATTATTGATTAAAAATATGTTGTTATTTATACATTTTTAAAACAACCCGCGCTCGGATGGCCAGATGTCCTTCGAACATCTGTCGTTATTTATAAATTTTTACTATTTTTATATATATATTCTATACTATGAATCAAAAACCTGTAAATATTTGTTATTTATAGTTTTTCTATTATTATATATATTTATATATTATGGATAAAAATATGTAAAATACTTTTTATTTATATTTTTTCTATACTATTGATTAAAAATATGTTGTTATTTATACATTTTTACCATTATTTATACATTTTCTATTGTTATTTATATGTTTTTTTCAATGTTTTAAATAGCGTGTAGCGGCACGCAGCGTTTTTGACGTTTAATTTAGCGGTTAGCATTAGCGTTAGCAGTCGATATAGCGCCGCTTAACCATCGCAGCGGAATTTGATCAAAATTACTATTTTTATAATACTACAATATGCATATATATATATATAATTTAGCGGCCAAATATTATAAATAAAATTATATCGAATACTTATTTATATCAACCTTACAAACTAACATAAATTAAAAATTCATCTCTAAGAAAAATATATTATTAATATTATAATTATTATCGTTATTGTTATTATTACTTTTCTTTTTATTTTATTATTATATTATTGTAATTATAATAATGTTAATAATAGTTGTTGTTGATCTTATTCTTCCTATAATAATAATAATTATTATTATTATTATTATTATTATTGTTGTTGTTGTTATTATTATTATTATTTAATAACAATAATTATTATTGTATAATAATAATATTAATTATTATTATTGTTATTATTATTGTTATCATTATTATTATTATTATTATTATTATTATTATTATTATTATTATTATTATTATTATTATTATTTATAATTATTACTATTATTTAATAACAATTATTATTATTGTGTAATGATAACAATGATTATTATTATTGTTATTATTAGTAATAACAATAATACTAATTATTATAATAATAATAATTATTATTATTATTATTATTATTATTATTATTATTATTATTATTTGTACTATTACTATTATTATTACTATCATTATTTTATTATTATTTTTATCATTACTATTGTTATTATTAGTTTTAACATTATTATGATTTTTATAATAATAATAATAATCACTCTATAGCACCGCTACGGCCGCTATATTTGAACGCTTCATGCTATAGCCGTCCGCTATGGCGTTGCAGCGGAACAAAACGCTACAGAGCTAAATTCCGAAGCGATGCAGCGTTTACCTCCTAAAATCCGCTAGCGCGCTATAGCGCCGCTGAAGCGCCGCTATTTAAAACACTGGTTTTTTCTATTCTTCATACATTTTTATATACAATGGATAAAGATCTTTGAATACTTGTTATTTATACTTTTTTCCTATTATTTATATTTTTTTTCTACACTATGGATAAAAAAAAATATTATCATTTATACCTTTTATTATTATTTAAAGATTAGTTGTTATTCATACATTTTTCTATATTGTGGATTAAAGATTAGTTGTTATTCATACATTTTTATTATTATTTATAATTTTTCTATGTTATGCAATAAAATTTGTAAATACTTGTTACTTCTATATTTTTCTTATTTATTTATATTATTTTTTATATTATGGATACAATATCAGTTATTGTTATTTATCCATTTTTACCTATAAATATTTGTGTAATTATAATTTATATAGTAAACAGGTATGAATATATAGTACAAAGGCATAAAAAATATTTAAAAGAATGTCCCAGTAGTGGACGCTGTCCGAAAAAATTGACCGTTCGGCCTAAAATCTGGCCGCTCCTAAATTGAAGGGCGCTCAAGATATTCGATCGCGATATTTTGGGTTGTGCGAGATATTGGCAATGACACGTGATGGTGAGTGTTTCTTAACGGCGCGTCGGGATGCATTTTTTTCGTGCAATAATCAGCCTCTAAAAAATTAACATTTTATAATAATACAATCGGGCGGATCCATGGACAAAAAATTAGAAAAAAATACGAACACAAATTCCTATCAATTTACCCAAACCCTTATTTTGGACCCAACTTTATGCAATTTGTTTGTGCCACATCACCACTTTTTTTTTTTAACCATGAGATTATGATATGTGGCAAATTTTAGTCCATTGATTAATCATGAATTTTTTATAAACATTTTTTGTTTGTAGCCATTTGAGTGTCCCTTATTTTACACTATGTTTTGAGGATTTTTAGAAATCCACATCATCATATATTAATGTGTGGACTATTATTATTGGTTAGGTTCATGTTATATTAAGTTTATTCAATTATTTATCATTTCACATAAAATTACATGATCAAATGTGAATCCAATGGATGATGAAAAGATTATATATGAAATATTAATAACTTAATATGTAATATTATAAACATACAACATATAGTAGTATTATTTTCAGAATTTTAATTTTAAAAGTTCATCAAATATATCCGTTTTATTTTTCTCTTTATTTTGACATCCATATTAGTATAGTTCATAACTACTTATTTCATAATTTGAATTTGTAAAATATTATGTAAAAATACAATGCAAAAAGTGTATTTTGACAAAATAAATTTTTAATTACTTCATTTACACAATAGAATTTGCAATATTAATATTTATTTTTAAAAATCATAACTATACTAATACCATAGAATAATAAGTTTATTATATTTTTGTTTCTAATAAAAGAAAATCATATTGCTTATTGAAAAATAATAGAAATAAAAAATGTTTATCCATCGAAATAATTTCTTAAATTTATAAACACTTATCAAATAATAATTTTATTTTAGAAATATAAAACTAAAAAAAATCATATGATATAAAATAATTTATGTTTATGTTTATGTTTATCCAAAATTAATATTGTCTATTATTTATTAAATTACTTTCACGATTAAGTTTGATATTATTTATAATTTTCATTACATTATGTAATTAATGATATGTTACTACACATGTTGTATGATTCGTTATTTGTATATTTGATATTGTATGAAATATTGTGAATAACAATGATATAATATTTGTTATGTTTTTTGTAAAATCATGTTATAACTCTTATATTATTATTATACAATGTCATTAATATAGTTATTATTTAATTAAAAAATTAAAATTTATTGTCATCATAATGTAAAATAATTGTAAAACATATATATAATCATAAACAAATTAGTTCAAATAATTATCTTATGAAATGAATTTATCAATATTATGTTATCATATTTATATATATGTACTTTGTATTATAATGAAAAACGTAATTAACATTCTCGCCGCGTAGCGTGAGTATGCTCCTGGTGATTATAAATGCTTGGATGGGTAGGTAGTGGGAGGTTATGTTAATCACAACCGTTTATTATAATTTAATAAATTATTGAAAATGTCTTGTTCGTTTTTTTTGTTTCCAATAATTTGTGTATTGATCAAGAAAATTTTACATTGTTTATCGGAAATATTGTGTACATAAATCTAATTCATCCATATTTTTAATAGTTTCAATAAAATAGACATCTCAGTATTTCAAAAAATGGAGAGTAGAAAATCAATTGAAATATGAAGTGAGAAATGTGTCTCAAAATGGAGTAATGATACATACCATGAATCTGTGACCACGAATTGACCACAACTGCCACGTGTCAGCTGCCGATTGGCTGCAGCTTTTGCACAACTTTTATGCAGTTGTGGGCAATTCGTGGTCACAGATTCGTGATATGTATCATTACTCCTTAAAATGCATGCACGAGACAGCTATTGTGGTAAGGAACAGAGGTCAAATGGTCCATTTGTTGACTACCATTTTGCATAAACACCTTGAAAAAAATGACTTGCATTTAAGCCCCTGGAAAATGTCATTTTCTAAATATTGCACTCGATAGACTCTCGGGAGACAAACTAAATTAAAGAGTAAAATGGAGGAGGCTCGGTGATCCTTCATCAATTAGTGTTAATGAGACTCCAATCCACAACCTCTCACAACATATGGTTTTTGTGTCTCGCACCCAACCAATTGGGATATGATCCCATTGACGACAAACTAAATTATAATTATAATAAATTGATAATACCAATAGATAAAACTGATTCATGAGCGATGATAATTACAACCAAGTGAATTGCTATTAACTAACAAATTGTTCATATTTTTTAAATGTGGCGTTATTACAAGATCTAACATGACTTAAATAAGAACGATTTTAATTTTTTTATCAAATAACCATTATATTATTTATAATGATTAATATGTATTACACTTATCTATTAGTGTTATTATTTTTCATAAATGATGCAAAAAAAAAATTTCATGTATATAAAAATATATTGTTATCCTTAATTTTTTTCGTCAAAAAAAATTATTCAAATTGTAACATGTCATATATATACATATGGAAAATAATGTATTTGGTTAGATTTGGTTCTTCATAATATTAGAGATAATATTTTTGCATGATACATGAAAGATAGAAACAATAATAAATATCGTAGTGGTCATTTGGTAATATCGCCATTTTTTGTAATCAATTCATATGAACTCTTGCAATGACGCTACCTTTTTTTAATGCTCGTATAAAATTTTAATTCTACCCTTAATGGATAATTTTTAAATTACAATCAATTAGACCGCTTGCATTTAATAAACATGTTTTCATCTAAAGAAAGATTAAATCCCTATTAATTTTACAATCAAAACAACAATCCTAATTACAAATAAGATAAACATATACATAATTTTTTATTGATAGTGTTATTACAAGAGCTAACACGATTTAATTAAGAGCAATTTTAAAAAAAATCTAACAAATAACTATTTTGCGCTCAGTTATAATGGATGTTATTTAGTATTCTTATTTATTAATATTATTATCTTCCATAAATTGTGCAAGAAAATATTCATTTATAGAAAATCATAATATATGCATTCTTTGACAATATAATCTATGAAAACAACTTATACAATTCTTCTTGAATTAATATATTAGAAATGATAAAAAATTTCAAATTTTAAATTACATATCCTTGACTAGCAAAGATAAAATATTTATTTCAAATATGAAGATCCAATATTGTTCATTAAGATTGAAGAATATATTTTGTATTATAATATTCATTATGAATTATCAAGAGAGAAGATACGAGTAACTTTATTTATGTTTTTATATGTGCTAGATCTCATTTCTTATATTAGGAATGATAATATTATTTACTTACAAATCAATAAATAATACTCATTATAAATAAGGATAAAATGATCATTTGTTTGATTTTTTTTAATTTCTCTTATTTAAACAATGTTATCTCTTGCAATAGCACCATCTTTTTTAATTACTAATATGTCCATGAATTTGATAGCCTTCCAAAAGTATAAAATTAGTTCAACAAAAATATAGATTTTTCATTGAAATTGTCATTTCTTTTACTTTCTTATTTTATATATGCACTCGCACATGTTAATTTTTTTAACTTGATTAATTCTTATTTGTAATAGGGGGATTTACATATTTACCCTTTCGTAAATTTGAAATTACATATTTACCCTTCATAAAATTAAAATATCATATTTACCCTTTCATAAATCTAAAATATCATATTTACCCAAAAAATAAAAACTATCCAATTTCTCCGTTAAAATTAACGGTCAACTATTTTATCCTTTACATATTTACCCTTCTAAAAATCCAAAAAATCATATTTACCTTTTTAAAAATAAAAATATCATATTTACCCAAATAGTATAACAATGTAATCTCATAGATAACAATACAATACAAAAAATACATCAATTCCAAAAAATAATCATTCTACCAATCTAAAATGACAAAAACAAGAATTTAAAAAATATAGATTCATTGCAAAAATATAATCATAACTAAAAATATTATTAAATTGTAGGGTGTGATTTTTTTTGGTCGAGTAAGTAAGAGTACGTACGTTATTTTTATTGTTGAGATGATAAATATGATATTTTTATTTGTAAAGAGGTAAATACAATATTTTGGATTTTTAGAAGGATAAATATGCAAAGGGTAAAATAGTAATATTAAATGTTGACCGTTAAGTTTAACGGAGAAATTGTATGATTTTTATTTTTTGGGCAAATATGATATTTTAGATTTATGAAAGGATACATATGTTATTTTAATTTTAAGAAAGATAAATATGTAATTTTAAGTTTAACAAAGGATAAATATGTAAATGCCCCTATAATTTATTAATTAAAAATCCGAATAAATTTTTCATTGTCATTAAAAAGAATATCGGCTTGTTTATTTATAGGCCTATGATTATCATCATCCTAGATTAATTATATAACTAGATATTTGTATATTCTAGAAATGTAAGTTTGGATATCATGTTGGTTCAATTTGTTGAAAACTACCAAAATAAAATAAAATAACAAAAATAACAAAAACAAGTCTCTATACAGTTGTGTGGTTGAGCCGTTGTTGTCCTAAATACACTAAATGGCTTATCTGCTTTCCAGATTCTACACCTAGAAAACTTTTCTCGAATATATTTTGCTAGCAAAGTCTCGTAAGGGACTATTTTCATTCCGAAAAAATATTTTATTCCATTATATATATTAAGAGAATACACAATCGGTCAAATAGAGATTAAACAAACTTTATTATTATGACATATGTTTTATTCCTGCATATTAATGCTATTAATGTCAAACGTAATTCTTCCATTAATTACATGACTCTATTTTAACTTTTAAGCATTATTTTTAATATTCTATTAACTCTAAGAATATTTAAATTTTAATTGTATTTATGAAATAATACAACATATTCAGTATTTTTGTAACTTCCATATATAGTTTATTTGTTTATATAAATTAGAAAAATACAAGCTACAAGTTTTATTATATAATAAGTTAAATATGTTCTCTTTCCTTCATAATTATAATAAAAAACAAACATAGCCAAATAATATTTTTGTAAGTAGATAAAAGTAAAAAAAAAAAAAAAAACAATTTAAACACATAGGGAAAAGAGAAATAACTAGTTTTACCATCATTACGAACATATTATTTGAAACACTTGCGCGTGCTAACTAACTTGAAATAATAATAAAACGTTACGAGTAAGAAATCTTTCGTCCACTATCTATATCAAAATACAGAGAAGAAGACAAATCAAAATTAAATCATTACACGTGAAATATATGTATCAAAGAAATATAAAATACATTATGAAAATATTGATGGCAATTAATTATGTAATAGCATATCAGTAAAAAAAAATAATCCATAATCTCTTATGAATCAGAGATAGCATCTTGTCCAGACAATGTTTTTTTTTATTTTCTTTCTCTTAGATGTCTCAATATCATCATCAAACATATCACTTGCTCATAAAATATATTATCTAGGTCTAACCCTCTCAAATCAAATTGACAACAAAAATATGTCATGTTCGATTGTGCATGTTGAAAAAACAACGTACATTTTCCCCTTGTTTTTGTTGGTTCAAAAATATTGGTGCATTTTGAAAAAAAAAGTATTGTTTTTTTCTTTATCTAAGATTAGATGCATCCATTCATCCAGTTGCAATAACAAAGCCTATCAGATCTTCGTAGAGAAGCAATCAAAAAGACATAAAACTTGTTCGGTAAAGGCTACAAAATTTCGAAAAAATGATCAAATTAAGTACAATTAATGGATTATACCATTTATCAAAGTTTTTTTCTCGGCTTTTTTAGGAACTTTTTTTAGTGGGACGAAAAAAACATGCTCTAAAATAGATTTTTGTGAACTTGAAACAGTCTCAATAATACTATATCTTGTTAAATTATAAGTTATGTATAAAGTTAGCAAAATTCCTCTCATCTCATGTCTCTACATCATCATTTTTAGATATTGTAAAAAACCCTTAAATTTACATATATAGTAATTCGAAAAAAAAAAAAAAAAATTTATTAATTTTGAAAATATCCTAAATTTTTGTAATATGTAATAATTTTAAAAAAATTACTATATGTTATATGTTATATAATTTTAATATTTCATTCAGTACAAATATTTGACTTTTATATTTTTTCCTTGAAAAACTATCATAAAATTATAAAATTATAATAAAACAACACCTTGAAAATATTTAAAAATAAAATGTCATGAAACCATTAAAAATACAGGAAAACTGAAATAAAAAAATAGATGTTTAAATAGATGTTTTTCTTTCAATATATTTTCAAGGTGTTTATTTATTATTGTTTATTTTATTAGTATTTGATGTTAGTTTTTTGAGAATAATGAATGAAGTATTAAAATTTTATAAACAAGATATGTAATAATTTTACTTTTTTGAAATCACTGCATGTTAATAAGTGTTTATGAATTTTCTTAAAATTAATAAAAGATAAAAAAAAAATTAATTATTACATTTGAGATTTGAAGCGTATTTTGGTAAATAAAAGTTTGGTATAGAGTTTTCTGGAGTTTATAAAAAGATAGGGGATTTGTTTATAATATCCAAAAAAAAGGAGGATATATACCAAAACACGAATGTGTGAACAATCACATAAAATAAACAGATAATCCAATTACATATTAGGGAAAATAAATCATGACAAACTCGAGTACTCCGGCGCAATTGCGCAGAAAAAAAAACTAGTTCAATACAAAATCTCTATAAACTCTTCTGCACTGTTTTTATACTTTTTATACGACTTTTCTGGAGATAAAAGATCTCTAGGAACACTATTGGTAAAAAAAAATAGCACAATAAAATGGGAAAGAGGAAAACGGGAAGTAAGCCAAGTTTCCGAAATGACACTATTCTCATATTTATCCTCGAAATTTTCCCCACCTATAATGCGACATGTTGTAAGTATTTGTGTATATCATTTGTTTTTATACCAATCATTCAAAACTTGCCGCGTGACCAGCGAAAAAAATTCTGTGAAAAAAATGTGTAAAATGTATCACTATTAGAAAGTTGGGAAATCTTTTAAGAACCCCCTAACTTTTTCAATATTGTAGAAAAAAACCTACACTTTTGAGGTACTCCAAAAAAATTCCTAAAAGCAAAATTTTCTTTTCAAATACCCCTACACAAGAGGTGTTAAACTTAAATTTGCTTGGGGTTCAAAAATTTTGGACCAAAATACCTCTCTAGTTCTGTAATAATAAATTTATTAAATCATCTGTGCTATTTTTATTATTAAAAATATCCACAATATTCATTTGATTATATTATGTAATATTTTTATTTTCTTTTAATATTTTATATACCGTATATCTTTTTTTTAAAACTAACATCAAATGATACAAAATAAGAAAGGATATAAAAAATAGCACCTAGAAAATATGGTGGAAAAAAATATTTAGTAGCTTGTTTTAATGTACATTAATTTTTCATATAGAGATTTTTTGATATATAGCATCCAGAAAAGCCCATTCGCAAAACTAGGCATGATATGTTTGAATTTGCGGAACCCGACAGTTGGGTGAAAGTGTTTAAATACGATTTATCTTCATCCCAGAACATGTGCATATACATACAAAAAATACTCATTCTAAATATATGATCTAATACAGGCTCCTTTAAAAAAATATGATATAATATATCATTAATATAATAGTAGATTAATTTGTTATTATTTGTTACTAGTTAAATAAATTATATTTCAAACGATGTATGGTTTAGTAAATATATAACATATATATAATTATACGAGCTAATATATAATTAATAAATTATTAAATATTTATGAATTTTTAAAATAAAAAATACTAAACATTATTTAGTAAAATTGTATATTACAAAAATAGAGGGGTATTTTGGTCACCAAAAAATTTAACTTTAACACCTACTAGCTTTTTCCCCGCGCAATTGTGTGGGAATCTTCGAGTTTGTAATAATTTAATTTTTCCTAATTTTTAATTGGATTCTACGTTTTTTTTTTTGTCTGATTGTTCACACATATGTGTTTCGGTGTATTTTTAACTCCCTAACTTTTTTGGATATTATAAAAAAAATCACTATCTTTTTGTAAACTCCAAAAAAACATCTCAAGCAAACTTTTATTTTCAAATATCCCCCTATGGATGATATTAAAAAAAAAATTAACCAAAATATCCTTCAATTTTCATATGTAATGATTAATTTTTTTATTTCTTATTAATTTTAAGAAAATTCAAAAACATTTCTAAACATGTAGTGATTTTAAAAAGAATGAAATTATTACGTATTGTGTTTATATAATTTTAATATTTTATTTATTATTCATGAAAAATTAACATCAGATAATAACAAAATAAACAATAACAAATAAACACATTGAAAATATATTTATAGAAGAATATATATTTAAACATCAACTTTTTTTTCGTTCTCCTTTTATTTTTTAATAGTTTCATGATTTTTTATTTTTTAAATATTTGCAAGGGGTTCTTTTAATATTGTTGTTTATCTTATTATTATTTAGTGTAAATTTTTTAGGAAAAAAATATAATAGTCAAATATATATAATTTATGAAATATTAAAATTATATAAATATAACATATAATAAATATTATTTTTTTATTATTATATGCTGCAAAAAATAGGATTTTTTTTTTAATTAATAAAAAATGATAATTTTTTTCAATTATTACATACGTATATTTAGGATTTTTTTACAATATCCCAAAAATTTAAGGTGTTTTATGAACATTTTCCTTATTTAATTGAGACAAAAAATATGAATGAACTTGGTCCATGGTGGACCAAGGTTCATGTAACTTTTAAATTACTTAGTTTACATAGATCATATTCAAATAAAAAGCAAGTATTTTGGATCTTTTGATCAAGATCAAATGGCCCATACTAAAGTGATGATGTGGCATTCTATAAATGCAAGTATTTTCTTAAAATTATTATATATATTAATATTAATATTAATAATAATTAATCACATTTTCTTGGAAACTGGTAAGAAGACCAAAAGGCCAAGAATAAATTATTAATGATATTATAAATTAGTAAGGATATTAATTGTATAATTGATATCCATGATAAGAAATCAATTCGAATTAAAATGAGAAATCAAATATAAAAAAGTGAGAAAATAACTTGATGACGTGGAAGCACCACAAAAGGGTAAATTTCCTAACTTTATACATACTATTAATAGGAGGTATTTGAAAAGAAAATTTTGTTTTTAGGAGGTTTTATAGAGTATCTCAAGAGTGAATGGGTTTTTACAATATTGAAAAAAGATAAGGATTTTTTTTTAATTTCCCAAGAAAATTGCCTCACAATTAGATAATTTAAAAAATAATAAAAGGAACTATGTGGTAGAACTTAAAAAGACTAAAGGTGTACATTTGCAATGATACAAACATAAAGAGTTACTTCATATTTAATCGATCATGATTCATGACAACCAAAATGATTTGTACGTATATGATTTGTCCTATCAATCTACTCTAATATTGAAAATATTTATTCTTTTCAAAATATTTTAGATAAACTTTACATATTTTTAGTTTAAAGGACAATTTTGATAAATATTTAGTTGTTGATGGGTAAACTTGATTTTATGTCCTAAAAATAACTTAGCATATAATCATTTTAGTTTAAAGGACAATTTTGACAAAATACCTTTTTATTTACATATGTAGTAATTAAAAAAAAAAAATTTAATTTTAGAAGTACTAAAAAATATTTAGCACATAATGATTTTAAGAAAATAATTACTATATGTTATATTTATATAATTTTAATATTTCATATATTATATATATTTGATTTTATATTTTTTTTTTCTAAAAAAACGAAAATAAAATATAAACAACAATATTAAAAGAACACCTTGCAATTATTTAAAAAATAAAACATCACGAAACTATTAAAAGAATACTTAAAAGGAGAATGAAAAAAAAAACTAGATGTTTAAACATATATTTTTCTATCAATATATTTTCAAGGTGTTTATTTATTGTTGTTTATTTTATTATTATGTGATACTAGTTTTTCATGAATAATAAATGAAATATTAAAATTATATAAACACAACATGTAATAATTTTATTTTTTTGAATTCACTACATTTTAAAAAATATTTATGAACCTTCTTAAACTTAATAAAAATAACAAAAAAAAATTTAATTACTACATATGAAAATGAAAGGGTATTTTAGTTAGGGATGTCAATGGTGTGGTTATTGCCCGAACCGATCCGAACCGTATCCGAAAAAATATCCGGATTCGAAAAAAATATCCGAATCCGAGTGGATCCGGATATGGATCTGGTTGCTAATTTTAAGATCCGGAACCGGATTCGATATTCGGTTTTGGTGCGGGAACCGGATCCGTGTTCCGGATCCGGGTATTTTTAGGATCCGGATACTCCAAACTATATTCGAGTATCCGAAACCGGATCCGGATACTCATATTACATATTATTTTATGTATTATATTTGATATTAGTTGAAAAATCATATACAAATTAATGATTTGTAAGTGATTTAACTCACAATCGTAAAATTATGTTTAAATATAATCATATTTATCGTTCATGTCACAAATTATATATATTTATAGCTAAAAAGTAAGTTACGTTATGATAACATAGTATTCGTTTTAATATCCGAAACAGAACCGTATCCGTATCCGTATCCGACAATATCTGAATCGTATCCGTATCCGTTTATTATCCGAACCGTATCCGGATCCGACAATTTGGATATGGATCTGGTATGACCACTATCCGAACCGGATCCGAACCGTTGACACCCCTAATTTTAGTCCCAAAAAAAAATTTAACACCATCCATGTTTAGTATTAACCCCTTTAGGGGGTATTTGAAAATAAAATGGATAGTGATATTGACAGGAAAAATAAATACTAGATACAGGAAATTTCATTTAAATTTGGCATGAATTAAAAATAAAATTACCATTTCAAGTCTAAATTTCCTGTTCCCAGTAATATTATTTTCTGTTAGGGGCTGTTTGTTTTGCAGTAAGTGTGTCGGTTAGTAGTTATACATACCGCAGTTTGCTAAAAAATATTGTTTGGCTTGATGAATTTATCAAACTCCTGCAGTGTCAGCTTCCACAAAACCCCCCTAATGCTGCAACTCGACTTCATCCCAAAACTACAAGGGTCCAAGATGCAGGAAAAGTAAATTGGCGGGAAAAATATTCAACTACCTCCACTCTTAA
Source organism: Luzula sylvatica (assembly GCA_946800325.1). Lineage (NCBI taxonomy): Eukaryota > Viridiplantae > Streptophyta > Magnoliopsida > Poales > Juncaceae > Luzula > Luzula sylvatica. The sequence continues at coordinate 35,545,464 of OX326959.1, read as the reverse complement.
TCATATTTTTGTTAGACAAGATTTTTATTAGACAAAGTAGATATATTTTTTGTTCAAAGGCATATTTGGGAAGTTTAAAATGAATCATTTTTTCACATCTTATAATTATTTGAGTTGATATGGTTTTTATTATAATGACAAAGAAGATATGATTTTTATTGGAGCAAACAAAAAAATAAAAAAAATTTGATTCCCTAATGACATATTTGGGCAGTTTAAAATGAATCTTTTTTTTTCTCATCTTATAATTTTTTTTTTTTCTATATGTAGTCTATATTTTTATCTCATTCCTTAACACTGTTGCAAAGGGAAATAAAATCAACAAGTCATTATATATTTGTTTTGGTCCTTCAGTTTTTTTTACCTCTAATATCGATTCATGAATTTATGTGTGATTTGTATAGGTTTCACGATGCTAATAGGGGACCAACGTACGGCTGCTTTAAATGCTTTTGTGGGAGGTTTTTTCGTTCTGATGCTTCTAAAAAAATTTGAAGGACGAGAAGCAAGCTTAATTTCAAGGGATATAATAAACAAAAGACATTCGGTCCGAAATTCTTACATAATGAGAGTGATTCATGAGTCTGATGTTGGATGTGTTGCTATGACCCGATTGAGAAGAAGTGTTTTTTTTTTTCGGATTATGTGATATCATGAAAAATAGAGAATTAATGTGGGATACATTGCACGTAACACTCGAGGAACAAATGGCCATATTTTTGCATGTCATAGCCCACGGTGTGAGAATTCGAGTCATTGCAAGAAATTTCATACGATCTACGGAGACCGTGAGTCGGCATTTTCGTCATGTTCTCCATGCAATTGGAGAACTAAAGTTAGATTATATAAACCCACCTGCGGCAACCACGCATAGGGTAATTACTTCAAATCATAGGTTCACACCGTTCTTTGATGATTGTATTGGCGCTTTAGATGGAACACATATACATGCTAGCGTGCGAGGCAATAAAGGTCCTTATTTTGGTCATAAGGGTTTCCCCTCCCAAAATGGTTTCGCTGTCGTGGATTTTGATCTTAGATTTACGTATGTTCTTAAAATTCAATTCTACTCTTCAAGAGGATTGGATTGATAATTACGCAATGAGAACATCATAGTAGGTGACAGTTTATTATATTAAATTGATTACGTAAGAGTTACTTTTTTATTGTAATGCAATGATATGATTTATTTATGACATTATATGTTTTGGATGGTTAAAGTTTTTTTGGTTAAATTAAAATCTTATTCAAATACTTAATGGTCAAATTTTATATGAAAATTTTAGTACATATAAATCTTGAAATCCCATAATTCAATTACATCAAACCAAACATACAAACTATAAATCTAGTAATTTTATTTTCGCGAATCCAAACATTAAAACTTAAAATGAAATTTCGGAAAGTCAACTTGCGGAAGGTTAATTTACTTCATGTAATTTCTAATACGGTCATCCAAACATGCCCTTAATATCATTACCCAAAAAAAATTTGGTAGAGAGTTTTTTTAGAGTTTCCAAAATAATAGAGGATTTTTATAATATCCAGAAAAATTAGGGTTTTTTTTTTAAATTTCCCATGTTTAAACTTTAAATCATCAAAACAGGTGTTCACCTTCAATAATGATACAATTTTGACAATAAATTTGATATGGACTTTTGGAAGGGGTATATATGGAACTGCCAAAAACATGCATAGACAGGTTGGTATTCTGTGTTAATTGGACATAGCCCATATCTTCTTGTATTGCCCGTATTAGGTACCAATGTTTAGAGGCATGCTTTTTAATTCGTTGCTTTCTACAAATGTCATGATGTGCCTATTTTACAACTCATATCGATCAGAATAATTGTGTTGGTTGAAAACATTAGTTTATTTCGATTTATCCCATTTTATTGAGAGATTTGTTTCATTTATTTACTAAGTGATTTTAGTGAAATCAGATAAGTTGATATGGCCGAGTTGGTCTAAGGCGCCAGATTAAGGTTCTGGTCCGAAAGGGCGTGGGTTCAAATCCCACTGTCAACATTATTTTATATTTATTTCTTGTTTTTTCATTACAACATGAGGAATTTGTTTTGCTGGTACAAGCTGGTACATAAAACTCGAACTCCATATATATTACACAAGGCTGGTACAACTTACAAGTATCCTATGTTATTCACACAGTTGGTTAATATTTAATTTAAGAACTAAATTCAAATAAATTAATATTTTCACTATTCAAAGTATTCTAGATTTGAGAGTATTATAATAGATCTTATCTTATTAGTTATTATTATTATTATCAAAGATCTTAATATTTAAGTTCAATTCAATTAGCCATCATGGAGGGCCTTAATTGTTGTAATTATCCTAATTAGGAGGGATGTGTTTGGTCAATTTAAAACAAGGCCACCCACTAATTTTTCTTAATTTTGCTTAAATATCAGATATTAAAAGAGCTTTCGAGTTATTAAAAGAATTAACTGATTTTCAAGTGGTTCATAATAAAATCAACAAGAAATGTAATCTTTTTTAGGACTAACCAACTTTAGGTGGTACTATTAGAATTAGATACATAAATACATAAACAAACAAACAAACAAAAAGGCAAACTCAAGGTACATATATAATACTCATTGCTGGTACCAGGTGGTACCCCTGTGAGTAGTTGGTCCAAAAATCAAGGAGTATATTACAGATACGGTTGGTACAATTAGTATAAAAAAATTCAAAATCTTCCACAAGCCCCTAAAAATTCTTATCTACCAAATAATACACACAATTTCGGTATTTTAATTAATCAGAATTTCAAGGTTACCTAATACTCAATAAAACCAACAAAGTTACCATATAGTCCATACAACTTCTACAAAACTACATTTAAGTCTTCAAATTCTTTTTACTACGCGACGCTTCTTGTCTCCATTGTCAAATTATACAAAGGGACAGTTGATTTTATTTACATAAATGAAAATATATTAAGATTTTCTTTAATTTGAATTCATTTATAAGAATTCGAACTGAATTCAACTCCGGGAGGTATCTATTCTTTAGAATATATATTCAACTTGCTATAAAATGCATTTGGTGACGAATTTTTGTTGGAGCTATAGGTTTTTGTGTTAATTTATGAATCTCGAAATTTCGGATATAAATTATGTTGTTTGTTAGAATTGTTTATTAATTATATATATTGTTTGTTTTGTATTAATATGGTTCATTTCGATAAAATATAAATTTTTCTTTGAGATGGTATTTATGAAAAAGGTAGAATCATAGGGATCTCGTTGCACTATTGTTTTTTTGTATTTAGGACTTGGATCTCATGGAAGGGAAAGATATATTGACCAGAATATTATTTTTTTTAGTTTAGGATAGCAAATGAGTATAAGTAATTACAGGGGTATTTTGTTTTGAATAATTCTCCGGTTCCTCTTTTTCCAGAATTTTCACGACTCGTCTCCGGCAATTTCTCTTTGTTTTGAAAAATGTCAAAAGTGAAGTCTCACAAAAATTCATGATTATGTGATATATTTTTCGTCTATACTTTCTTGTTTTATTTTATGTGAAGGTGCAAATATTTCATAGAATATGTATTAAATCAAAATTATCATTAATCAATTTTTATATTTATACATGCTGATAGCTTATATGCATTTTCATGATGTGTTTGTGAGATTAAGTATTTTTTACTTTTCACAATGTTATTCCAAGAATACTCTAAAAAAATTAGTTGTATATATAACAATTGATTCGATAAGTACATATCGCTTGTAATAACTGCGTATTATACGATATAAATATTTTTTAAAAACTACAATAACATAAAAGATACTTTCTTTGATGTAATTTAATATCTCTTATACTATTAATATTTATCAGTGAGTATACTATTATTCCAAAAAAATATCAAAATATCACATATACAGTATACTCCTCCTTTTTTGTTAAAAATATTTTAAGAATTTACATGACAGTGATATCATTTATTTAGTAGATTGATTTATAGGACATATCCTACCAAGTCTAATTATCCTAACCCGTTGAAGTCATGTTTGATTGACCCTAAATATATTAAAAAAAGAATATTGTGACATAACTATGACATGTTCTTGAGCTATGTTGATCGAAACCCTAGCAAACATGATTTGAGACCCAAACAATCCACGCCTATTTATTTCGATTTATCCCATTTAATCAGAGTTTGTTTTAGTTTAATTAATAATTAACTCGAATAAAATCAAACAAGTTGATATGGCCGAGTTGGTCTAAGGCGCCAGATTAAGGTTCTGGTCCGAAAGGGCGTGGGTTCAAATCCCACTGTCAACATAAATTTTAATTTTAATTTTTTCATTACAACATAAATGAATATTTTCACACAATTGGCTAATATTCAATTTAAGAACTAAATTCAAATAAATGAATATTTTCACTGAATCACTACTATTCAAAGTATTCTAGATTTGAGAGTATTATAATAGATCTTAATATTTAAGTCTTTAAAAATGCATAATTATAACAAGAACCACTTTTCAAACCAAAACTACACTTCTCAAAATTGAATTTCTCGTCTCTCCGCATAAAACTTACCACTAGAAACATTCTCGACACGTGCCAACGCTAACCAAACACCCGTATCGGCCCCTTCTTCGGTTTCCATATTCCCTTCCCAATTGGTCATTCGAGTCTTCACCCAACCAGGACAAAAACAATTCAAAAAGACCTTTTCGCCCTCCGATCTATCCCCCAATCTCCTCGCCACCAGCCGCGTGTACGCATTCAACGCGAGCTTGGATAAGGAGTAGTCCGTGTATATCTGTGGCCAACCTTCGCTTCGCCACGTGTCGTCTTTTACTTGGTCCAGAAATTTTGTTAGCATTTCTTCTATTAGTTCTTCCGATAACGATTCATCATTCGCGAGTTTCTCTCTCAAAATATTATCGCCAATTCTCTGCATTTTAATTTATCGATTTGAGTCTGAATTGTCGTGAAATTGTAAAATAGAACGTACGTTTCTTCGGCCGTCGAATCTACCGAGTCGTGAGCTCACGTTAATAATGTGGGCCCCACAAGGAGAAGGTCTCATTAGAGGTAACATCGTATCTATCATTCTTTTCGTACCGTGATAATTCGTCGCAATTACCGTCTCGGCAAATTCGACCGAATTATCCGCTCCTTTATTGAAATTCACACCTGCATTATTCACCTACAATAAGATAATCATTATATATTTCATCAAAAATATAATCTAATGTACACACAAAAGTTACCAAAATGTCGATACCACCGTGCTCGAGTTGGATCCAGGTGGCGAAAGACTGGACGGAGGTGACGTCAGCGATGTCCAATTGGCGAGAGTGTATTCTGAGGCCTTCGTTGCGTAGAATGTTAGCGGCCTCTTCTGCTCTGGCAGAATTGCGTGAGGTTAGAATTACTTGTAGTCCTTGAACTGCCAGCTGGCGTGCAATTTCGAACCCGATTCCGCAATTGGCTCCTGTTACTACTGCTGTCGTCTCGCTCGACCACCATCTGTGTATATGGGTAATTTGGTGAAATTGCTTTATTTTTTGTACTTCAGTAAATTCAAATAGACAATTGGTCGAACATGTCGTGATCACTAATAATGATTAATGGGAGTGTAAATATATCAAATAGCTCAACAACAAAAAAAAATGTATATTTCTTCGAACAGGTTGTGAGCATAAGAGATGGACATATATACACACCTATCTTGAGGAGGGTATGGAATGGTGCGTAGATGGGAGAGCTCTTGCAGTCTCTGAGCTTTTCTCTCCCTCGATCTCTCCTTCCCCTTCTTCCCCATTCCCTTGTCGGGTTTTGGGTTCTCAAATGACCGCCCGATTAGCTAAAGTCTTTTTTTTTAAGGGAAGAGAAGAAGCAACAAAACTCATAACGAAAATAATTTGGCCCATATATCTGTGTTCAAAAGCCCAATTAGAGGTCTTTGATTTTGCACATTAATCTTTTTTTCTAGCATATTATTTTATAGTTAATCATTTTACATATAACTTTCAGATTTAATTGATAATAATAACAATGAGTTTCATCTAACATTTAAGTAAAATGACTGCAATTTTCCAAGCTAGCACATCAGTAAACAAGGTTCCTCTATTTTTTCATTTTAAACATTCAAATAGCATATATTTATTACTTTTCACATTACCAAATATATAGTTAAACAACATATATTACAATCATGAATCAACTTATATCCACTAAATCAATCAGTAATAAATTATTATATTTTTTATGCAACCGAGCCCGCGAGTCACTGAACGAGTTAGTGAAAATAGTTTTAGTTGGTCTCGAAAGAAGGAGGACATTCTTGTTCATGACCAGGTTTCGAAACAAAACTGAAGCACCCAACGATGCACTTCATAGTCAAATCGCCGCAACCCATGATACAAGTTGGAGCGTTCATGAATCGCGGTAAGCACATCAAAGAGCACGCTAACGACTTCACGACGCATGTTATCATACAACTTTCAATATCATCCGGCATGCCATTTGCGTGCGATCGCAATGGAAACGCCGTTACGAGAAGAAAGAGAAGAACGGGAAGCAAAAGTTTATTTCTCAAATGGGCCATTTGAGTTTTTTTCTTGGCTTGTGAGAAAATCTTTAAATAATATGTAGTTTTAGAAATATTTGGTGCTATATCTATGCATGCATTTTATAGAGGGGATTAACCACATTTGTAAGGCAAAATTAGGGAGAGAAAAAGCATGAGTTCCTGATTTTTGGGAGGAGACGATTTTCGTGATGTTCAATCCAATAATGGATCGTATAGAGATCTCAACATTTTGGAGATGTATTTTTCGAACGAAATAGAAGTTTATATGAAGTTGAACCAGTAAAAAACTTAGAAAAAAAGTTGGGAGAACGTCGTGTCTTGGTTTTGGGCCTATCACGGCATATAAATCAGGTTTTGTTGTCCATGGAAAAATTCTAATCATTGATTTATTTAGCATTAATTTAGTCAATTATTGCGAAATATATAGATCCGGTATGCAAATGCTACAGAATATATATAATATAAGACAACTTCTCGGGCAAATACTTTTGTGAAAGTGATCAAGCAATAAAAAAAGTCTTGTTTTGACCTTAGTTTTGAATAAGATATTTTTTTTGAACAAGTTAATTAGATGGTTACTTGTGGTTTAAGATAATACTTTTTAGCAAAGAGCTTTAAACATCTCTAATTCACCAACAATTTTTTCTTATAAGAAAATTAATGCAAATTGAATAAATATTTGATCAATTCAATATTATATCTTGGCAATATTATATCATTGCATCATGACCGAGCCGGATATTTTGAGTGTCCTAGCCCGAGTTTGTACCGGTTATTTAAATTACAAAAAAAATAAATAATCCGTCATAAACAAAAACAATATATCAAAAAGATAATTGAACATGTTATTATTTTAAATAAGAACAAAATTCAAAATATCATATAGTCGAAATTATTTTCCACTCATTATTATTATTTTTTTTTTTTGAAAACTATCAAAGGCATTAAGGACAACACAAAAAATATATATATCATAGATAAAAAATATATATATAGTAATGATTAGGTAATAACATTTAAAAAAATACATAAAATTTTTAATATTTCAAGGTTTACAAAATATCTCTATTGTTGTATTATAATTATTATTTATTAAGTAATATTGAAAATACAAATAAATCATACAAAAATCCTAACGACAAATAACCAAAAAATATATAGTCGAGTAACATGACCTATGGAATTTTAATTATGTTATCTACCCATTATACATCACATGGGTTTTACAAGTTTTAATAACAAAAAGTACATATCTTTTGTGGAATTAATATATTGTTTTACTTTTACGAAACAAAGTTACTTTCATTATCATTTATAAATTACAATAATTGCCCAGTCCAAGAAGAATAAGCATCTTTTATCCTCCAAAAGTCTTCCGAATTTAAATTAATTAGAATAATTAGAATAATATTCGCGCTAAGCGGCGAGCTGATAATCATCTTTTTCGTTTTATTTTGAAATGATAATTTTTACGATGATAATTAATTATAATATTAGATTAAAATAAAATTGTTTCACATTATATTAATCTCATCATATTTTAGAATTAATTTAAGTATAACGAAGTATATATTTTACGATTATATAATGTTATGGTAGAAAATCACTCATTTTTTTTATCAAATTTCAATACACGTATTAATTCAAATAATAATATCTGGATCATACCACAAAACTTATATTAGGGTTGCTCACAATAGATAAATATAAATGAAGGATATACAGTTATAGATCAACTAGTAGATCGTACACATGAGAATAGATGAACGTACGCGTTCGTCGAAACGATTGGATGCACAATGAGATTGTGCAAATCTGACAGAAAATACATAGTCCGTCGTGACGGACTGGTGGTTTGTCAGGATGGACCAGTATGGTTTTCTGAAAGATTACACATAAATATATATAGTCCGTCATGACGGACTGGTTGGTCCGTCGTGACGGACCAAAGAGATTTTGTGTGCCAATCTGTGAGTATATCAATCATGACGGACTATGATTCGGTCATGACGGAGGTGCGTCATGACGACCAGTATGGTCCGTCATGACGGACTATAGAGGTAACGACTATATCAGTAATCGTGACTAGTGCGTCATGACGGACTATGGTGCGTCATGACGGACTGTGATCCAAATTCTGGATTGGCAATTTTTCTTAAGATACTCATTAATTCTCTAATTAATGGGACCATGATTATAGGATCAAGGCCAGCCTTTCTTCTTCTTCTGTATAAATTTTTGACATAGTTGAACTTGTGAGACTAGTAAGAAGGAGAAGAAAATAGATTGAGATTTGAGCAAGTTTGTGACAAATTTTAGGGGAATTTTCCGCAACCGAAAGACTTATAACTCGATATGGATACGAGTAGAGGAATCTCAACTGAGATTTTTTGTTGTGATCAAGCGAGAACAAAGTCGAGGAAGGTCGGAGACAAATTGGAGAAATTCCGGTTGTATACGACAAAGGAGCTTCGAGCAAGGTGTCGAATCGCGCGAGCGTGCACTACAACATATCAGTGTTATTGGGACAGGGAAAAACCGTCCCAATAAGGCCCCAAACCGTCCCAATAAGCTTTTTGGGACGGTTGGCCGTCCCAAACACCCCGTCTCAATAAAGGGCGTACCAAACTGGGATGGGCCGTCCCAAAAAGCTTATTGGGACGATTTCTTTTTGGGACGGGCAGTCCCAATAAGGATGTATGATGAGACAGAGTGCAGGACTGTACGTGACAGGTGTTTTGGGACGGGCTGTCGCAAAAGTCTTCACCGACGGCATCTTTACCGTCGGGCCGTCGCAAAAGTCTCCGTTGGGCCGTCGCAAAAAACTATTTAATAATTTAATTTAATAATATTATTAATTTAAATATATTTAAATATATTATTAAAATTAATATATATTTAATTATATTATTAATTTAAAATAATACATGTAATGCTTATTAAATAATACTTTCGTAAAAAAATTTAAAATACATTCAAACATATAATTCCAATCCCCACAAATTAACCTTTATCCAAACAAGCCCTAAATCCTATATTGAACTCTAAACATGAGACACGAATATGTATTTTTTAAATAACAACTAATTCACAAGATATAAACTAAATATATTTAACATCTACAAATATTAATTCCAAAAAAAAAAAATTGAAATAATATATCAACAGATTGTCAATCTTTATCCAACTAATTCACAGCACGGCTTGACTTTGCTCGGACTCCCCGCTTTTTCTCCAACGGATGAATAACCTAAATAAGCCCCATAAATAATTATTAACTATACATAATCTTTTATTCATTATTTCAATCATAATTAGAAACATAAAATCTGAATTAAAAAACAAATTATAAATACAATTGTAAAAACAGAATTAAAAGTAAAAAAATCCGAACTTATTCAAAAATAAAAATAAAACAGATTTATAAAAACTAAAAAAATATCCTATTTAAAAGTAAAAAAAAAAACAGAATTTAACTTTAAAAACATTGATTAAATATTATTTTAAAAAAGAAATTGTACAAAAATTTTTGCATAGGAATTTTTAAACTGTGATGTGTAGTATTTTTAAAGAGTGATTTTTTAAAAACAGTGCTGAAATTGCACAGAAATTAAATAAAAAAGAGATTTTAAACAGGGATTTTCTGCACAGAAATATTTAAAAATATTATTTCAAGACAGAAATGGCATAAAACTGCAAAAAAATATATTTAAGATTTTTGCAAAAATGTATTTCAAGCAGGGATTAAATGCAAAAACAAAATCTAGATTTTTATGATGATCCTATAAGAATTTAACAAAGAAAAGAACGTATACCTGCTAAAGAGAGCTCGCAAAAACCCGACGGCTCGCACAACAACACCAATCTTAGACTCCGAATCCAAGCACAAGACCCTAAATTGGTAAAATATAAACGAAAATCAAATAATAACAACATAAATTAAAGCCAACAAAAAGAAATCAATCTAATAACTTACCATTGTAGTAATAGAAACCCTAATCAACAAATCCAAGCAGAAACTTCAGCGAGAAGAGGGGAAGAGGGACTGAGGGGCGGGGCTGTGGACAGAAGAGGGGGCTGTAGTGAGGGGAGGGGCGGGGCAGGGGGCGTGGAGAAGAGGGGAAGATGGGGGGGGGGGGGGGGGGGGGGGGGGGGGGCTGGGCTGTGGAGAGAAGAGGGGAAGAGGGGTGAATGAGTAAAAGAGAGAGAAAAAGGGGCCAGCGGGGTTTTAAAATAAGGCTGCTAAACTTCACCGACGGGTCGTGGGAGCCCTATCAGCGACGGTCCGGATGGTCTGCGACGGGCTGTAGGAACGCTTCTGCGACGGGATGTGGGGCTTCAGCGGTAATGTTGAAATATGAAATTTGAAATTTTGATCTGCTAATGCCCGACGTCAAAGAATAGCACTTATTGCTACGGCCCGACGGTAATGTTGCGGTCGCTAAAGAACTCTTGGGACGGTGGAATATTGTTGGGACGGGCCGTAGGAAAATTTGGGACGGTATATTATGTTTGGGACGGCCCGTAGGAAGTTTTTGGGACGGTATATTATGTTTGGTACGGCCCGTAGGTAAATAGGACGACTATTGGGATGGTCCGTACCTATACTGACAACAATTTTGGGACGGTCCGTCCCAAATTGACAGATATGTTGTAGTGGTGGGACGTGCGTGTCGCCGAAATCGAAGTGGACAAGAGCAAAACAACTACGCAATCAACCCGTCTTCGTGATCAATTTCACGCGGTATGAATCTCTATGAATTAAGAGTTAATTTCATAGGTAGTTGCATGTAGTTTAGGATTTGTACTTTCGGATCCAAGACTTGGTCCTCGGGATCGGGTCGGACCGATCCTCACAATCCATTGTACGGTACTCGGTAGTGACGCCGATACCCAACAATAAAAACGTTGAACCATACATCATATACATTCAAGACACATAATTAATTATATAGTTTTGATAAACAAAACAATGAACATTATAACCAACATATATTTTGTCATTTAACATATATTTTGTCATTTAACAATATAATTTAGCAAAAAAAATAGAATCAATATAGTTAAAACAAATATTTTGTCATTTAACATCAAATATTATTTTTAAATGTACAACTTAAAAAATAACAATAATATTTGAAATATGTTTATAAATTTAAAAAGTTATTTAATTTTTAATAGGTAAATAATCATTTTCATTTATGTTAAATTTTGAAATTTTTAATATAAAAGTTGTTTAAACAAAAACATAAATATAGCTACTTAGTAGTATAAAAATCTGACTATTATTGATTTTATAAAAAATATTAATTTTTAAATATTAATACTCATTCTTTTGCATTGTATTTTCTTACATAATGCCTTCGCAAATTATAAAATGCGTTACACGTGAACTATATTAATATGAATGTCAAAATAAATAGAAATTTCAAATGAATATACTCGACGGGTTTTTGAAATAAAAGTTCTTAAAATATTATTAGTTTAACTTATACCAAAAATATTATAATCGTTCATATATATATATATATATATATATATATATATATATATATATCAATGTTTTAAATAGCGTGTAGCAGCACGTAGCGTTTTTGACGTTTAATTTAGCGGTTAGCGTTAGCGGTCGATATAGCGCCGCTTCACCATCGCATCGGAGTTTGATCAAAATTATTATTTTTATAATACAACAATATGCATATATATATATATAATTTAGCAGCCCAATAGTATAAATAAAATTATATCGAATGCTTATTTATATCAACCTCACAAACGAACATAAATTAAAAATTCATCTCAAAGGAAAATATATTATTATTATCATTATTATTATTATTACTACTTTTATTTTTATTTTATTATTATATTATTGTAGTTATAATAATGCTAATAATAGTTGTTGTTGATCTAATTCTTCCTATAATAAAATAATAATAATTATTATTATTATTATTATTATTGTTATTATTATTATTATTATTATTATTATTATTATTATTATTATTATTATTATTTATTAACAACAATTATTATTGTAGAATAATAATATTAAATATTGTTGTTATTATTATTATTATTATTATTATTATTATTATTATTATTTATTACTATTACTATTATTCAATAACAATTATTTTTATTGTGTAATGATAATAATGATTATTATTATTGTTATTATTATGTAATAACAATAATAGTTATTATTCTTATTATTCTTATTAATATTATTATTATTATTATTATTATTATTATTATTATTATCATTTGTACTATTACTATTATTACTACTTTATTATTTTATTATTATTTTTATTTTACTATTGTTATTATTAGTTTTAACATTATTATGATTTTTACTATAAAAATAATAATAATAATAATAATCACGCTATAGCACCGCTACGGCCGTTATATTTGAAGGTTTCATGCTATAGCATTCCGCTATAGCGTTGCAGTGGAACAAAACGCTACAGAGCTAAATTCCGAAGCGATGCAGCATTTACCTCCTAAAATCCGCTATAGCGCTGCTGAAGCGCCGCTATTTAAAACACTAATATATATATATATATATATATATATATATATATATATATATATATATATATATAGGGCTAGGTTCAATGGCCAACTCGGTCAACAACGTTTATTTCTCACAATATATACATCAAAATTAAATTTTAACCGTATAGATGTAATCTATATCATTTAGATATGTCGTAGAACAAATTTTGTTTCGTTTGCATTTTTCTATCTAACAAAATCGATAAGTTATCTTCACAACCGTCTATTTCGGTATTTTTTTGGATTTCGATGAAAGAAAAGTCGAAACATTGTAAAAATTAATCTAAAGTCTATCTATATAATTTAAATTAAATCCAATGAAAAAAATTCGAATTTTAAAATTGATTTCATGACGAATCATGTCGTAAATATTGTCATCCGTCAATATCTTTACGTATCGTGATGGAGATGATAAAAATAATTATTTTTCATGAAATTAAATCTATAACATTCCTAAGTGGTGTATATCACATATATGCGGTTGGATTTTTATTTTCATGTATATATTGTGAGAAATAAATGTTGTTGGCCGAGTTGGCCAAACAAGGGTGTTGGCCATTGAACCTAGCTCATATATATATATATATATATATATATATATATATATATATATATATATATATATATATATATATATATATATATGTATTTGTTAATTGGATGAGAGCGAAAGAGATCATATGGAAAACTTAAAAAAATATATTAAATAACAAAATTGTATAATTTGTGTGTGTCAAATCAAAAACAAAAATTCAAATTAATTGTTATGTGGACATAATATTTAATATCAAGTGTCCGATTTTATTTGTACAATTTGGATTTAAAATATCAAATATGACATGACTTAAGGAGATGGTTTAAAAGTTGTTGTAAAATAATGACACATAAACGACGACACAAAATATGATCTTCAAAAAATCTAGCAATAAATTAATGGTTGAGATCAAACACACCACTACATTCAACGGTTCAAATTAATACTTACAAATTAACATACAAAAAATATGTCATAAATGATCAAATCTAAAATATGACGAAACCACGTCACAAAATCGAATGGTCAATAATCATGAATAATCATGATAATATGAATTCATACAAAACAAAAAAATAAATACAAAATAAAGATATGGATAAATTTAAGGTAGTCCGTCGTATTCAATTCAATATTAGTCTCTAAGATTTACAATATGCAAATCCAGGATGAATGCACAATTTTTTGTAGCATTAGCATAATAATAGTGGAATATTTAGCAGGAAATGTTCTTTCTCTGCTTGTCTTTTGAGGATTCTGATAGTCGGGATATCTATAATGTTCTGCTTTCTAAAGAATTCTATCAAAATACCCTCCCGATTGTATTTATTCATAAATTGCACGAACACTTTTTTTTTAGTTTCTTATTTTTCCTTTTTTCTTAGACGCCTAAACTCTCACATCTCCACATTATTCAGAAACATTCCGACACTAAATCGAGCCCACGCTTCCCAACGGATTTGAATGTCCTAAAAGCGCTCGTAATATACAAGAATACCCCCCTCCCATATATCTAATAAAAAATTGGCACGACCTACCCTAAATTTGAGTAATCTCACATCATATACACTCTCTAATATGTATGTTGCAATAGTTTTTTCATTTATGTTTTATGATTTTATACTCTAGATACAAACAGTGTCTCTAACACATTTATTATCACTTCATGAATCTGGGGGCATTGTTGATCATGATTTATGTTTGATCTTTTTTTGGATGTTCGCTTTTTATGTAGGAGAGATGGCCAAGTGGTCTCAGGCGTAGCATTGGAGCTGCTATGCTGGCTTTTGTTTACCGAGGGTTCGAATCCCTCTCTTTCCGTTTTTAATAAAGTCAAAAAAAAAATTGAAAAAAATTAACCTTGTTTTTTTTTTTATATTTTCGTTTTGGACAAATCACTGTAAGTTGTTTGCGCCTACAAACTAATCGACATCTTTGACAAATTTTACGAACTGGCGCTCTAATTTCATATTTCTGAATTTCTTATCTTTTGTCTTCATCTCATTCTTTAGGGGAAATAAGACTCGTTTGCTCCATCTTTGCTAGGATTCTTATTTGGAATATTTCCTTTTTCCTGTTTTATTATGGATTTCGCTTACAATTTCCCAAAAGTCATTTGGCTAGTAGAGATTTGAAATTAGTATGTATTAATATATTTTTATGAATTTCTTTATTATATTTGGTTTGTACATTATATGATAAAATAATGTAATACAAAAATTTCATGACATATTTGGTGAGCCTATGATTATTATCAAAATTTAAATACATTTTTTTATTTTCGTGGAGGGGACAATTTTTTTTCTTTCCTACAAAAAAAATTATAGGTTAAATATTCTATAAAAAGAAATTGATTGTTCATTCTTTCATTCATTTTTCTGAGAGGAGAAAATACTGATCTCTTCTAGAGCTTTTGGTAGTAACTTTTCTTTTCGATAAAATCTCTTAGTAATAATTTAACAAGTATATTTTTCTTCCCTTTTCTTTCTTTTGTTTTGGCTGGGTTTGATACTTCAACCATATTTTGCTTACATAATTTCATATTTTCTTGTTTTAGATATTTATATCATGTTCAAATTCTTTTAACAGAAGATTTCATGAAAAAAATTCCAATAGGTTTTGTTATATTAAATTTTTTTAATAGAAAATAGCATGTTACCTTTTTATTAGAATTATTGAAGTTGCATATTTTATATTTCAATAACTGGAATAACTAGGATAATATTCACGTTGCTGAGCTTATTTTTTTTCCGACTTTTTTAATTTGGAATTGGTATTGGTTCGTTTGTCTTACGAGAGAAATGATTGTTCCGTATGTAATGGTAAAGGAGACTAAGAGATTTTGGGGATGGGTAAAAAATGATTTTATGATACGTAACATGACTTAATAATGAACAATATTAAAAAGAATCAAATTAATAATTATTTTATCTTCATTTATGATGATTATTATTTATTATTTTGTATGTAAACAATATATATTATCATTGCTAATGTAAAAATAAAATCTAACAAAAATGAAAACATAAATAAATAAAATTACTCGTACATGATAATGAATATTATAACACAAAGTAAAAAAAAAAATGCTCTTCAATTTTCAAAATTGAAAAAAAATTGTATTTGATATTCCTATTTGGGGAAAAAAATTGGTAGCCAGTGAGATCCAATTTAATATTTGAAAAAATATTGTTTCTAATATATTGATTCAATAAAAACTGTGTAAATTATTGTTAAATCTTATGATCGTTTACTATTGAAAAGATTGTCATTTTATATATATGAAAGATTCTCTTACATGATTTATGGAATGTATTAATGTTACTAAATAATATCACTAAATAATAATCATTATAAATGAAGACAAAATAATTGTTTTTGAAAATGTTTTTTAATTTTTTTTTTGTTAAATCAAGTTAACTCTTACTATGACATCATCCTATATTTTTTTAAATATAATCATCCAGGATGATAAAAAGTGATGTTTTTTAATGTGATATGTCATGGATAATGGAAAACGTGTACTTTCATAATTTTTGGTTCAGTCCAACTAGTTCACTTCCTTGGCCACTATTTTTTTTTTCTCTCTCCCAACCCCACTTTTCTTCATTCATGACCCTAGAGCGAAAAACTCAAATATAACCAAATCATATTCTTAAAACTTAATCAAACTTAGTTTCAAATTGAGTCATTAACACAACAATCATTTCAATTCTAGTCATAGGAAGACAGTGACGAATTTATTAAGAGACTAGAGAGAACAGATGTCTCTCCTAAATTTTTGAACGATGGTATATATATATGATTTTGCCAACGTATTTTTCAATAAAACTAGAAAACTATATATTATCGCCTTCCCAAAAAATTTGTAAATTTCTCACAGTAGCCCTCCACCTCCAATTGATTTGGACAAGATCCGCCACTATACGAAGGTTCATTAATTAATAACTGTAGATAACGCCAACAGAACAAAAACACAATCATAGAAAAAACAACCAGCAAATATCATTACAAAATTATTTAGCTCCACACTAATGAATACTACCAAATTATTTGAAGAATTGGAGTATCAAATCAAATAATCTAAATTAATCACGCGCACCAACAACACCATAACCCAGCGAGGGGGTGTTTAGCACAATATATCATAAGTCTTGGATTCGAGTCTCTTTGGTATTACTGACGAAAATATGAAATCAAATATATTCATGATTCGTGGATTAAATTTTTTTCAACAAAAAAAAATAATCACGCTTAAATTGTTGTGTCTTTGTAATTATATTTTGGCATATTACTTGTTTGTCTTGTTTTTAACGGTTAGATATTGTAATGTAATTTGATTTACTAACAAGTGTTTGTTCTTTTTAAACTTATTTTTATGTAATTATTTTTGTATCGTTATATTTCAAGAAATTTTACGCAATCCCTTATACCATTTTTTAAAATCGACCCTAATATTAAAGCGCTTCTGTTTGATTCAATGTCCACAAGAAAAAAAATATATGAAAAGTTTTATTTCAATTTTTTTGACGTTCAAAATTTATATAATTCTTCCAAATAATATAGATTAAAAAATCTACATGATTAGGAAAATCCAATAATTATACGCAACACCCACTTCAGAATTTGTTAGATATAATAATTAATGCATTCTGCATTTTGCTATTAATATTACATCTAGATTAGCTTCTACCAAATTAAAAAAAAAAACAAAACAAAGAGAATCTATGCTACACTGCTGCGGATTTTTTAAATTTGTTATTAATAAAATATTAAACCTATCATTTTTTGGACAAAGAAACGAGTAAATGGAAAAGATTCGGTGGTCCTCCATCCATTGATGCCAATGAAAATTGAATCAACAATCTCTCACAACATATGATTTTTTTTATCTTACACTCAACCAACTGAGTTATGGACCCATTGATTATTAGACATATTATATTAAACATATCATAAGAGTAATCATTCAAAATACATATTTTAGATATTTTTTTTCTCTCCATATACATATTATATTACATAGTTTACCGTTTATCGTTATATATTTAAGTGAAAGGAAAATTAAAATACTAATCTATATCATAAGAGTCAAATATATATTTTAAAAATAAATATGTTTGTACTAAAGAAAGAATAAAAAAAACTGAATTTTGACAATAATTATATGCCTTCTGAATTCTGATATTGGAGGATACTTTGCAAAGGATAAACTAATTTTAAAGTAAATATTTTCTCTAAAAAACTGAATTTTTCTCCAATAAATCTTTTGTTAAAAATAAATATTTTTGTACTAAAGAAAGCTAAATTAATTTTAAATTTTCTATTAATTTATATATAATTTGTTTGAAAAAAAATACCAATATAACCTACTGAGTATAATATGAGATTTTTATAGTTATAGTTTTGAAAAAATAAATAATAATACTTAAAAATTCTATTTTGTAAATACGCATTTTTTGCATTTGTATTTCCTTACATAATATATATACAAATTCAAATTTTGAAATACAATTTGTATGAACTATGGTAATATGGATGTCAAAAATAAAGAGAAAATTGAAACAAATATATTTGATGGGATTTTAAAATTAAAATTCTGAAAATAATACTAATATATTAATACATTATGTTTGTTGCAGAATATTATATATTAATTTATTAGTATTTTATATATAACATTTTCATCTTTCATTGTATTTAAATTTGATTACGTAATCTAATGTAAAATGATAAACAATTGAATAGATTTTGTCTAACGTGAACATAACCAATAATAATAATTCACGTACTAATTAAGATTAAGATGATGTGATTTTGTAAAAACAATCAATACATGTCGTAAAATAATAAACAAAAAAATTATGATTATAAAAATCAATAGTTGATCATGGTCTCCCATATAATTACACAAAACTGAATTTAAAATATTGATGCCACACAAAATTATGAGTAAAGTAAAAATGTAATTATGAGTTTAGTAATTATATTGATGCCACACAAAATAATTACACAAAACTGAATTCAAAATAAAGCAAGAGTAGATTCTCGCCATCTATATTTCATTTTGTTTTTCTTCGGACTTTAACTCTAATTTTATTAGTTTGTAAATTTTTTGTTATTGATTTTGAAAACGAAAACAAATTAACATTCGAAATATAAAATCATGAACTACAATTGACTATTTCAGAATCAATCAAATTAACATTTGAAATATAAAATCATGAACTACAATTAACTATTTCGAAATCAATTTTTTCTGTCCTGACTAATATCATTCTAACTTAATGATGATGTTCGACAATCATGAAATAGCAAGGAATAGAGGAATAAATAGTTTAATCCTTCTTATTCCTACCAAACAAGATGAGTAGAACAAGGAAAAAATAGGCAGATTAGTAGAATTGGATTCTTACAGGTAAAACATGGAATTGGGTTATTCCATGGATTAAGCATTCTTTTGTGACAAAAATACCCTTGTATATTCCTTTCCTTGTTGGCGTGGATTAAATGGTAATATATATATATATATATATATATATATATATATATATATATATATATATATATATATATATATATATATATATGGGGGATAGGATCAATGGCCAACACTCTTGTTTGGCCAACGTCGGCCAACAACACTTATTACATTAAATCTAAATATTATAATCGAATCTTAACCGTATAGATATGTTTTATATCATTTAGATATGATGTAGAATAAATTTTATACAATTTTGATTTTTGTATCTAACAAAACCGATAACATATTTTCACAACCGTTCATTTCGGTAAATTTATAGATTTCCATGAAGGAAAACTCGAAACTTAGTAAAAATTCATCTTGAGCCTATCTATATGATTTAAAATACATCCAAACCAAAAAAAATCGAATTTCAAAATTTATTTAATGATGATTCATGTTGTAACTATTTCCTACCGTTCAATTTTTTAAAGTATTATGATAAGTATGATAGAAGTTTTTATTTTTCATGAAATTGAATCTACAACATTCTCAAATGATATAAATCATATTTATACGGTTGAAATTCGATTTTAATATTTAGATTTAGTGAAATAAATGTTGTTGGCCGACGTTGGCCAAACAAGAGTGTTGGCCATTGATCATATATATATATATATATATATATATATATATATATATATATATATATATATATATGAGAGAGAGGCTAACCTACTTAATTAAGTACCAAAGATTTGGTACTTAATATTTTTTAACCATTGAGATTTGTGCATTTAATGATGTCCACAAAATTTCATGATCATCATGAAAAAACATAAATCTCAATGGAAATCTAATGGTTAAAAAGCATTAAGTGCAAAAACTTTGATACTTAATTAAGTAGGTTAGCCTTCCTCTATATATATATATATATGGAGGCTAAACTACTTAATTAAGTTCCAACATTTTGGTACTTAATGTTTTTTCACCATTGGATTTGTATTGAGATTTGTGTATTTAATGATGTGCACAAACTTTCATGATCATCATGAAGAAACACAAATCTCAATACAAATTCAATGATGGAAAAACATTAAGTACCAAAATGTTGGTACTTAATTAAGTAGTTTAGCATCCCATATATATATATATATATATATATATATATATATATATATATATATATATATATATATATATATATATATATATATATATTGTTCTTTCCCATTTGCTTACGTGGATTAAATTATAATATATATATTTTATATCTTCTCCCTCCAATGAATAGTTCAAATGAAATTATAATTTGAACCGTTATTTTATTATTATTATTATTATTATGGTACTTGTTTTAATTAATTAAAATAATTCATCTTATCATGGTACTTGTTTTAAGCTTCTTAACTTGTTAAATTATGAACAATGATAGTTTGGTCATTAATTATTATTTATATCTTTTAAATCAATAATCTTATTCCATTAATATTAACGAACGTTATTGGAATAAAGTTGAATATACACTATTTTATATTCCGTTATTTCTCTATTTCTTGTGTTGCCGAACAAGCCCAATATATTTACCCATTACAAATTAGAAAATAGAAATAATAAAATATTCTGACAAAAGAAGAAATATTTTTTCTTCCTTTCCTCATAATAATTGATAGGATTTCTGGAAGTCTCCTGTTTCTTCTAACTGGAGGAGATACAAGGCATCCTAACGGATCTAAATCAGACAAGATCCAGATTTACAGGTCGGACGGTCTTACTTTGCTTATTAAAACCTCTTCAAAATATCTTTAGTAAAGTTTTGTAAAATATCATTATAATAAATTAAATATAATTATTCCCACGGTTCCACCACGTCTAACAATTTAATAACCAAAATTGAGGATGCCTAGTTTGCATCAAATATTTAATATCCAAATATACTATACTTTTCTTTTTATAGAAGCCCCTACGACTTTCATATTCAAAATATACACCCTAAAATGTTTACTAGTATAACAAAAATTCTATAAATCCAAAATCAATATAACTGATAAAATTATTAATGAATTTTTATTATTACGTTCTCAATCTGAATCTTTTTTTCTTCATAGTAGAAAAGAACCATTCTAAATATTAATGAATTTTGATTGTTTTGATCTGTTCAAGGTATTAGTCTTATATGAACGTTGGATTCATAAAAAAAACATATAAATTACATCAATAACTAAATGATAGGCCATAATTATTTATCATAAATAAAAATGAGAAATTTACAAATAACCCCCTAATTTTTCTTGAATTTACAAAAAAAAAACCGTAACTTTTGAGAAACTTGTCCAAAATATCCAACTTGCCCCCCCCCCCCCCCCCCCCCCCCCCCCCCCCCCCCCAACTAAAATTAAATACTAGAATAATATTAATTTGTCAAGATATTTTCAAGAATATTTTTTATATCATATTTTTATTTAATTTTAATTTTCTAGGATAAAATATATAATAAATAAAAGATTAAAATTATGTATATGAAATATAGTTTTTTTAAATTAGTATATGTTAAAAAATATTTATAGTGATTTTAAATTAATAAAATAATAAAAAAAATGTGTTTATTAAATTTAAGGATGACAAATAGAGGGGTATTTTGGTCCAAAAAAATTATAATACGATGAAATATCCCTATAGGGGGGATAATTGAAAAAAAAAACCTTGTATGTAGGGTTATTTTTTGAGTTTCTCAAAAGTTAGGAGGTTTTTTGTAAATTCAAGAAAAATTTGGGGGTTATTTGTAAATTTTCCATAACTAAATGATATGCGATAATTATTTATCATAAATAAAAAATTGTTAGTAAAAACAATTATCAACGTAATATTATTATATTGTTCAAACCATTAAATTTTCAATAATAAAAAATAAAACTTGAAGTTCTAAATAATTACCCTGTAAAATAATACTATAAATAATTGAAAGTAAAATCAATAAAAATAAAATTATATTTTTATGAAGTTGACGTTGAAATCATTTTTATAATTTGATTAAAAAATATGATAAATCATTTGAAACGGACAACTAATTACAAATCACAATAATTTCAAAGTATTTAGGGACAACCTGATTTGAGCGATTATGTGTTTTTTTCGAACAAGTCCAACGTTTCATTGTCTTCAAGAATTGTGGAATTATTATTTTCAACGTTAATATTTTTCATTTATTTAATAATTTATTTTCCGTTGGTTGAGTGTTTGATACAAAAAAACATATGTTATGAAAGGTTGTTGATTAAAGTTTCATTGACATCAATAAATACAGGACAAGCGAGATTTTTTCATTTATTTTCAAAATATAACATATAATGTTCTAAATGAAAATTGTTAAGTCTACGAGGGTATATGACAAAATATTACCATACCTAAATTTGAATTCACAAGGCCCAAAATGCAAAATATCTAGTCAAATATGGACAACTATTTTACTGATATAAAATAAAATAAATAAAGGCGGTGTATTAATTATTATTATTATTAATTATTAATTATTATAAAAGGGAAAGATGGGGAGGCATACAATATAAGGCGGTCACCACACCACACCGTTTCTGAACCAAAGGAGAGGAATATAAAGAGAGGAGTGCGTCGTCCTTAAACTGCTCCCATCTTCTCTTCACAGATCTTCGATTTTCATATACTTGGTTCACCCTCTTCGCCTTTTGGGTTTGATTTATAGCTGGTAAGCTTTGAGAATCTTCAATTCGTCAGAAAGATCGAGTCTTTTGTTATATATTTGGGAGTAAAGTTTTGTTTTTTTGAGGTTTAAGTAGAGAAAAAGTATAGAAAATTAGGTTCTGGAGTGGATTGAGATTGCATATGTAGTAGATAAATCTTTAGAGAAGTAAAAAAATTGAGATTTTACTGGCTATTTTTTTTTGGATCTATGGGGTTCTTCTTCAATTTGTGTGAAAGATGTGAAAAGCCAGAAAAAGATCCCTGCTTTTCTTGCTCTTTACTTTATTTATGAGCAAGTTATTAGTGGGTTATGTTTTTAACGTCGGTCCCTTTTTGTGATACAGTACATAGTGAGAGTATGTAGAGGAAATTAGAAATTGAGAGAAAAAAAAACATAGAAAAAATAGAAACTTTTGTGATTTTGTTACTGAGAAAAATTGTTTTATCTAATATACTTCTAATTGATATGTTTGCAGAATTAATGGAGAAGTGTTTAAGATATGGGGGAATTGAGAGATTATTCTCTTCTGATTGTGCGACCGAAGCCAGATATAGTAATTGGACGAATCAATCAAATCCTTGCTCAGCTCAATTAATTTGCCCTCAGCCAAGAAGAAGTTTTAATTCCCGTTCCCCAATCAATTTTGATTCTTTTGGGTAAGTTTTTAACTTTTAAGTCTTTTCTTAAATTTACATGTTAAAGAAAGATTTCCACTTTTCAATTTTAAAGATCTTTCTGATAATTCAGTTTAGTTGTGCTTAACTTGTTTTCTTCTTCTTTGTGCAGATACACAGATTTCAACCTTGATATTTTAGACATAATTAGATCTGAGGTATAATTTCTTCATCTTTGAATAATAAACATCTACAAAATTTCAATTTCTTTTATTTCGGAATTCTAATAATTTATCTCTTTTCCTATTTTTTCAGGACGATTCAGAATCCGAATCAGAAACTAACAACGAGACCGACTTTTTCTATTGCGAATCGCCGCCAATTAGATCCACTAACCCGTTAGTTAATGACCCCGAGTTTCAATACATGGAAGCTTTTTACGTTTCCATAAAATCCTCTTCGAGTGCTCTCAAAAGACCGTCTCGATCTTATTCCCCTTCGTTCACGTCGGGACCCAAAATGATAATCGACGGTTTCTCTTGCGGGGGTTCTTGCGACAACTCGAAATCGGGACGCGTTTTGTCTGCTTTCGCCTAATTTAATCAGAAATTAAAAATTAATGTGTACATCTTTTTTCTTGTCTATATATTGTATTTTCTTTTTCGTTCGAAAGAAATTTGTCGAGCAAGTTGTCCTTTTCTTTTGTTGTATATATAGAGAGTAAATTTCTTGTAGAATTTAGTTTGTGAGAAGAGAGTGGTGAAGATTTAGATTATGTATAGAAGTGTTTTACTTGTGTTGTATACATATGAAAAAGGGTTTGAAATGAAAATTTTAAAATTTTAAACTAATGAATTGAAAATTTTGAAATTGGAATGGTAGGTATGGATATTGAAATCATGCAACGTGAGCCTCATACCTAAATGATAGATTAGGTAAGATTAGATGAGATATTTAGGGGAAATGAGGTGTGCAAGATGAGCATTAAGGGAAAATATACCTGTCCCCCAACAAACTCATCCTGATATTCTGGATGACAAAATGGATTGATTAGAATTTTTAATTTACTTTATTAAATGTTAATTGACATATTTAATTAATACGTTAATAATTTATAATAATATATTAATATTAGTAAATATTAATTGATGTGTAAATTCAATTAAACTATCAATTCAATTGTTAATTGATTCAATTAATAATATTAATCAACTCACATAATTCATTTTTATCATCTCATCAATAGTGTTTTTGCTAGTTCGAGGGGCACCATATCAAACCCCATTGAATAAATGAATGAATGAATGGGATGAGGGGGGAGGGGTAGGCGTGGCGACCTCAACTTCGTGGTGGTTTCATTTTCATCGAACTTATTTAATGCACGTAAGTAATTTAATGTGAGGTAATGGTTGTGTTTTACCAAATTTTGTAGCCACATAATGACATCACATAACATGGATATTTTTGAGATCTCTTGTGGTGAGTAATTAATAATTAGGGTTGTTTGATTCGAGTAGTTAGGGATCCTTGTGTATTTTCGGTGCATGTCAATTTTTTGGCGTTGATAATTGATATTTGTAGCCGACGGTTTAATTATCGCCTTATATATATATATATATATATATATATATATATATATATATATATATATGATGTGCACAAAATTTCATGACCATCATGAAAAAACACAAATCTCAATGCAAATCCAATGGTTAAAAAGTATTAAGTACCAAATATTTGTGATAGTTTTGTTGTTTTTCTATTATATATATATATATCTTCGTGATAGTTTCGTTGTTTTTCTATTTTTTTTAGCTGTACAAATATAAAAGAGATAGAAAAAATATAACAATAATATTTATGAAGTTGTAACTTGACAAATGACAACTAAGGGATCAATATTTTTTAACAAATATAATTATAGATCATACATATAGAGGTTATGAGTTACATTAAAAAAATATATACATGGTGAAAAACGATCGTTTGTTTGTTGGGTACCATTCAAAAAAAATTATAAATCATTCTATATATTTTTAATGTATATTTGACTTAATATGAATGATAATTTAATTTACATTTTGCGTTATACTTCATATAAATAACAGTACGAGTATGGTGCACCGGCTCAACTCGATTCGAAAGTCAACTCGAACTGGCTGGACTTATTGTAGAATTAAAGTTCAACATAAAAATTTAATTTTAAGCTCGTCATTTTTTTTTTGAGAATAAATGAAGAACTCCCGTTGCCCTCCATTCATTGATCTATTTATTGATGTTAATGAGACTTGAACATACAAGTTCTCACAACATATGATTTTTTTATTTCAAACAGTCAACCAACTGAATTATGACACACTGGATTAAGCTGAACTTATTGTGAACTGATTTTAAGCTCAACTTATTTTTAATTGAATTGGTTCGGCTCATTATCATTTTAGCTCGAATATCAAAATAATTTGAATTAACTAAAGAAGTTTGCCAAGAAAATAAAATATAGTTTCAACATTTTAACAATATAGACTACAAAATCAAAATTACCAAATATCACAATACTTAGATTGGACCTTTGGCCCTATTTATATGATGCTGATCGGATTCGAACATACTTAATTAAGAATTAATTGCATAAAAAATAATTAGGTGATAATTCGAGTTCGAATTTATTTTCAGTTTAATCTGGTCTAGTTCAAGCTTTGCTCGGCTCGATAAACTCCGAACCGACTTGGAGGGAGTTATGATATATAGTTAGAGAGAGGCTAACATACTTAATTAAGTATCAAATATTTGGTAATTAATGTTTTTTAATCATTGGATTTGCATTGAGATTTGTGAATTTAATTATGTGAACAAAATTTCATAATCATCATGAAAAAACACAAATCTCAATGCAAATCCAATAATTAAAAAATATTAAGTATCAAATCTTTGATATTTAATTAAGTAGGTTAGCCTTCCTCGTATAGTTAAATGATAATTTCTTATGCTATTTGTTTCATATTGGATAAAAAAAAAATCAAAATTCGAATGCAGAACAATAGTTAATGAATATGAATCATCTTATTTTTATTAGTATATTGAAATAAATTAGGACTTCAAATAGGAATCTTATGAACAATGTAGATTGGGATTTAGATATTAAGTCATCCAAAATCTCATTTGTGGCTACTTGGACTAGTCTCATGTTCATATTGAAAACAACATTAATTAACCTGTGAGTAGGGCTGCAACTTTAGCTCGTGGCTCGTGGCTCGCTCGAGCTCGACTCGATAATAGTTCGATAATAGCTCGCTCGATATTAACTCGAAATTAAACGAGCCGAGCCGAGCTAGCTCGAACGTTTATTGAGCCGAGCTTGAGCCAGACTCAGCTCGCTTGTATTAAGCTCGAAAAGAATTTGGGCTCGATTTAAAAAATTAAATATTTTTATCATAATTAATTCATATTATATATATTATTATAATTAAAAAAAGTTATAAAGAAAAACTTTATCTCCATAATAATTTCAAGTCAGGTTACAACTTAGGTCCTAAAAAAGAATATTAAATAAGGGAGACAAATTAATAATACCAAGTCCAAATCCTATTTTTTTATGTTTTGTGTCGTATGTTTGATTTATTATTATTATGTTTTAAGATATTTTGGTATTTAGAATATTTTTTGTTTATTCGCAATTATTACAATCTTTTTAATTAAAATTCAAGTTGTTTTTTTAATTGAGCTACTGTTGAGCCGAGCCGAGCTAGCTCGAATTAGAACGAGCCGAGCTTGAGCTTGATATTTTAGCTCGAACCATAATTCTAAACGACCCGGGCCAGCTCGAATAAGTTCCGAGCCGAGCTTGAGCTTGACACAGCTCGCTCGAGCTCGGCTCGTTTGCAGCCTTACCTGTGAGTGTTTCGCCGGTAATGCGAAATGATGCAATTCATTTTTTTTTTTTTTTACTTTTTTAAAATCAACGGATAAGGTAAAAAAAAAAAAATGAATTATTCTGAAAATTTAAAAAATAATAGAAATGAAATGAAATTTTTGGAATTTTTTATATATAACCTCGGTTTTTACAATTTTAGTGGGAAATGAAATGAAATATTTTTTATATATGTAAAAAATAACCCGATTAAATTTGTAAAAATAATTATTTTCATCGTCTTAGTGGGAAAACAAGATTTTTACAATTCAGTTGGCGAAACAATTTTTTCTTCTTATTTTTAGATGTAAAGAAATTTCAAAAATAAAAATAAAAATTTTGTTCCGCCAAACGAAACAGTTATTTTTATAAATTTAATCAATCTGACGTTATTTTTGCAAATTCCATCACGCCGAGGTTATATATAATAAAAATATAAACATTTGACCTACAAAAGAATATATCATAAATTATAATTTTCTTTCAAAAAAATAAAATATTATCCTCCTCTATGATTTCCTCAAAAGTTATATGATACTTTAATATTTCATGAGGGGAGCTATGATATTTTGTAGGGTTACATACATGTTATTGAGATCAACTTAAATAATGTGACATGACCCAGTTGGTACTTAATCAGAAAGAATGCATTAATTTCAAAGAATGGGTCTCTCGTATGTTGACTAAGTTTCATGGACTTTTCAATTTTCATTGTGTTTGCTTGCACTCTTTGATTTTGTTGCGAAAACGTCCTTTTCTTGAATACAATTTCTAATTTCTAATTTATATTTGAAAAACTGAGGATGAATTAAGTATCAAAATTTTGATACTTAATATTTATTTCACCATTAAATTTGCATTGAGATTTGTATTTTTTCATGATCATCATGAAAATTTATGCACATCATTAAATACACAAATGTCAATGCAAATTCAATGGTGAAAAAATATTAAATACCAAAATGTTGATACTTAATTAAGTAAGTTAGTCTCCCTCTGAAAAACATGTTATATGCCCATCAGCCCACGCATTATATCTACGCAAAAAAAGGACTATTGTTACAAAAAAATTCAAAAAGTACACGCTAGTATATATTGAAAGAGAAAACATTATATTGTTAAAAGATATTTTTTTATGTTAATGAAATTTGAATTCGCAATTTATCATGACATATAATTTTTTTTTTGTCAAACACTCTAACTAACTAGATTGTGAGTCATTAACAATCACTTTACATAATGGAATTTTTAAATTACATAACTATTGAATTTCCAATAACATTTTTTCTACACAAAATACATCAGTCAATATATCAGGATATAAAAACTAAAAAAAAATCCTAATATAAAATTAAAAAAAAAAAATCCGAATATATTGTTTATTTATGTAAATTGTAATACTAATTACTAATACTAATTATAGTCCTCATTGTGATTCGTGACAATGTATGGGGTCTTTTGCAAATTCCCACTTATACTTTTGGTAGGGACATACCATGTGCAAATCTGATAGAAGAACATGCCATTTGTTTGGCAATTGCCATTTGATTTGATCTTTATTTTTTCTCCATTTAAATCTCCAGGAAGTTCCTGTTCAAAGAAAGAGAAACTGAAATTCGTTTTCTTTTTGTTGTAAGGTGTTTTAGGTTAAATTAACAAAAGTATCCGAAATAGCAAAATTCAATTGTGTCACATAAATTGGCTATTTGTATGACACGTAAATTCAATTTTTTTTTAACAATGTTTTGTATGACACATAATTCGTCACGAGTCATGTGATATTTTTTTTTCTCCACAAATACTTTTTTTTGTTATTTTGACCGCCTATCCCACACGTCGATCAAAAAATATTCTACAAAAAAAAAAAATTAGTAAAAAGTTATACCAATCGTTACTCATGTAAAAAATATATAGAATTAGTTTAAAAATATATTGCATACATATAAACATGATGATAAATTTTATCATATCGAGCACTCGAGACAAAAAGAGAATCACGGCTAGCCCTCGACAAGTGAACCAACTGGCACCTCCATGCGAGACAAATCCGCCAGCTTTCAGTTCAAGATCCGAATTCTCCTTCCTTCTTCCTGGTCCGTCCCTCAATAGTTTGATTTGTCTATCATTGTTCTCTTCTTCCTCATCAGAGTTTGTATGTCAGGAATAAATAACATGTATTGTATTTAAAAAATATATATATAACATACATCTGAAAAGATATAAATATAATAGATGTAAAAATATACAACATGTATTATACCTAAAAGATATATGTCATACGTTTAAACGGTATATGATACAATTAAAAGTATATAAAGTATAAAAAATATATATGATACATCTAACGGCTATAAAACATAAATTTATATTATACCTCTAAAATATATATGTTATATTTAAGAATGTACGAAACGTAAAGATATGTCGTACACAGGACCGGCCCGATATTTTTTGGGGCCTTTGACATAAAAGTTAAATAAATATTAATATTATATTTAACCATAAAAAAATTTCAAATATGAAATTAATACAATATATAGTAAAAGTTATCACATGACTAACAATTATTATTTAAATATTTTTTACATTTTGAAGCAAATACATCAATTAAATTTAAATAATCTTGATATTGGACAAAATCATTTTCAATTATTATATTTGTTAATTCATTTAATTTTTTTTTTTGAGACCATCAATTTACACTACATACATATTAAAATAATTTGGTGAGCGTTTAACATACTAAAAAAATTTACCCTACATACGTACAAAAAATAAAAAAATAGGACATTTTTTATGGGTCTTTGAAATATGTCACATTTGAATCATGTCTAAGCCGAGCCTGGCCCTACACGAAAAAAAATGTATTAACATATATTGGATTTAAAAATGTATAGGAGCTATATGATATGTTTAAAAATATATAAAAACAGAAATGAGATCGATATGCGCTAAACATGCATTGAGTAAAATTTAGCATCCGTGCACAATCTTTTCTCAAACATAAAATATCTAAAAATATGAGAAATTTTAATAGACATGCTGTAAAGAAAATGATGGTCAACTCTCAATATTGGTTTGAACTTTGAAGATAAACACGCATCAAGTTTTAGTGGAGATCTTTTTTTTTCTCCAGAAGATAAGAACTATAAACAAATAATTAAATGCACGTTGAATAGAATCATGCGCGTCGGAATTGAAAGGAGCATAGAGCCACAGAGGGCACAAATTGGGGAGGAGAATTGCTTCCTTAGAAAGAGAAGAATCGACATGCCCCTAATTAATCATAGGCCCCTCTATTAAAAGAGAGAGAATTACTAAACTCCTCTCCCGTTTGCAAAGAAAATCATGTTTACTTTATCCATGGGATACGTTGACTATTGATTTTATGAATTTTAATATCAAAACCATTTCAAAAAAATTAAATATTTTCTGTGTGGAAGCATCCAATTTAATAAATTTATTAAGAGATGGTTTAATATATATTGTTTTTGTTTGCTACAAAAAAGTTTACGTCAATCTTTCATAACCGAGTTGGTTGAATGTGAAACACAAAAAATCATACGTTGTAAAAGATGGTGGGTTCAAACCTCATTGACATAAATGAATGCAGGATATATGAATTTTTTTTATTTATTATCAAAATAAATTTATAAATGACCGCGGGGTGGGAAAATAAATTTTAAAAACTATTGATATTGTGTAATAGTGGAATCACATATTTCATTTGTCATCCATGTTTAGATCAGGACAGACAAAAAATTGCGAAATTTGACATTCGTTCGAACTCAGCTCGAAGATTGCTCAAAAAAACTCGTTTGAAAATGGCTTGAACGAACTCGAGCCGAGACAGCTCGAGCTCGACTCTAGGTTTTTTTTCTCGAGCCGAGTCGAACCAGCTCGAACACTTTTACATATGAACTCAAAAATACTGATTTTTTTTTCGAGCCGAGTCGTACCAGCTTGAGTTTGAACATAACCGAGCTCGAGCTGAAAAACTCGTTTAGACCCCTAGTTCGAGCCGAGTCGGAACCGAACTCGACCCGTGTGTTTATTCGTTGGAACTCAACATTTACCGGCCCTATTTTAGATATATTCTAGATATCTCTAAATTGGCCATTGTGGCATATTTGAATCACGAAGTATACAATTTTTTATGCAAAAAAAATTTACGCTCCATGCACGTGTCATCAATAGAAAAAAGATACGTGACAATTTGATTTTTTTTTTTAATTTTCACCGTATTTTGTGTATTTTCGAAACACACACCACATTTTATCCAGGTTTTATATTTTTTAATATATGATATATTATTATTTGTTATATTTTTTAGATGTATAATATATTTTTATTAAATACAAGAAATTATATATTTTTTACATGTATGATATATTTTATTTATTGTATCTACTAAGATGTATCGTATATCTTTTAGATATATAATTCTTTTTTTTAATACAATGCACGCTATATATTTGTATGTTGTATATTATACATTTATGTATGGATGATATATTTTTCAAGATATAAATATTTTTTACACTAACAAAAATTTGTATAATTTGTTTTAAGCTAGATTATATCTTTTATTTAACAATTTATATTTTTGGGGAAATGTGTTTGTAGTGCATAAATACAGTAAAATTGACAAAATACAAACTGTTACGAATCACATTTTTATTGATGACGTGCACATGTGAATGCATTCCCATAAAATAGATTAGTCGAATGGTTTATATGTTTTTATTTTTGAGCAATTTCAATATGCTACAAGTTATTATCGGTGACGGTACCTAGATCATATCATAAATTCCGAAAATTCAGGCATGTATTATTTTAATACTATTACTAACATGTGAAATCATTTTTTCTTAGAATATGGTTTAGTGCAATGATTTTAGATGTTTATAATTTAGCGTTGAGGAATTTATTTGAGATAAAGACTTAGGAATCACTATTTTTTATAAAATTGTAGAGCTCAATCGATTCCATCAATATATAATTAAAAAAAAAATCATATTTCTATTTTTCTTTTAAAAAAATAATTATTTCGATTAAGATGATTCTCCTTTTAAAACCTTCATATATGAAATTGTTTAAAATGTTCTCTCTTTCTTGAACTCCATGTTGATATTGTTTTTGCCTTCAATTTATTTTTATATGAGCATGTGAAGAGGGATTATTGAAGAAATTGTATCTTTCATTCTAGCGTATATTTATAATAAATGATTATATCTTTGAGTAATGACATATACTAAAAATATC
The DNA here is from genome assembly GCA_946800325.1 of Luzula sylvatica. NCBI lineage: Eukaryota > Viridiplantae > Streptophyta > Magnoliopsida > Poales > Juncaceae > Luzula > Luzula sylvatica. The sequence continues at coordinate 35,512,316 of OX326959.1, read as the reverse complement.
TCAACTTAGTGGGAGATTTCTCCTAATGAAAAAAAGTACACAAAAATTTTCTATCTAATGACTTGAACCATATTTTCTCATAATATATGAATTTGTGTGTTTCATATTCAACAACTAAAATATGAGACCATTATTTAATTTTCATGTTAAAACTGACGATATTAAACCATAGACAATTGATTGCGTTTAACACATGTTATATACATTAATAAAAGTGGAGAATATTTTCCTGTTAAAAATATAAGATTTGGGAGATACATATTATATTCACATATAATAATTGTAGAGGTATAAATTGGGTTCCCTCTCCATTAATAAAAGGCAAAATCACTATCTTAGTGGATTATACTCTTAATACTTTTCATCGTAAGAAGGCAAAGGATTCCTCGATGGAGAAAAAACTAAGCAAAAGACAAACAAAAAAGTTCATGAATTTGAAATTCCACCACAAAAAGTGCCTTGTTGATTGAATAATGTATTGCTTGCCTGCTTGGGTCCTCGGAAACTTTGGACATGGAGGGCTTATTTGGAAGAATATCCAATTATAGATTTGAGGGATACTGTATTCGTTTGTCCATGAATTTGAAAATTCAAAAAATCATGTTTGTCGTTTGATTAGTTGTATTTTAAAATTATATATACAAAAAAAATCTTGTTTCATTATTTGATGAAATTTCATGGTTTTGAATTTTAATTCTAGTTATTTATAAGATTAAAAAAATTAAATCATTCACAAAATATGACCCGTAGAAAAAAAAAGTATACACAATAAATATCATGGTCGTGTCAAGGTTTTATAATACAAAGTCTTGATAGGTTAAGGCCCATTTGCATTCATTTATTAAGATTGGGCCAGACCCATAAATAAATATCATTAATAATTTGATTTTGATCATTTCGAAAAAATTATTGTCCTTACTGTTTTATTACACCTAAGACCATGATCACAAACATATGTCATTTACCTATTTGTTTTTTAAAAGAATACCAAAGGTATTCGAATATTTTATAAATAATGGTTAATTATTTACATGAAAAAAAGAAGAATAAAAAGAAAAAGTAGGAAAAGAAAAAGTAACAGAAAAGCTAAAAACTACGGCAAAAACAAGCCGGAGTTATATTATTTTGGAGGATTCGCCTTTCTCCAGTGTTGTGCCGTGATGCACGCCCTTTGTGCTACTTGCATGGGAGTTGATGATTTCCTGCTGAAAATCCTAGCGTTTCTTTCCTTCCATATTTTCCAATTTATGGCTACCCATATTAGGTCCCAGTCTTGCTTGAGTAACCCCCGCAACTTCGATCTATGAAACTCCCAAGTTTGGAAGAGATTCGGTTGTGGCACGAATCGTATTGTCATATTCGTCGCATGGCGTATTAAGTTCCACACCGCTCGTGTGAATGTGCAATGTGCGAAGAGATGTATCGCCGATTCTTGTTCTCGTGCACATAATTTGCAATTTCCATCATCATTGGGCCACCCCTTTTTTTGTAGCACATCGCATGTGTTTAGTCGTTCTTGAAAGGCGAGCCATAAGAAGATCTTAAGTTTAGGTGGTATTTTGAGGGCCCAAATCTCTACCTTGTCATTTTGACAAAATGCCCGGGTTTATTAGAAAGTGGTATCTGCTATGGACACTAAACATTCCATTGGGGGACCATTTCCATGTTAGGCCATCGGGTGTAGTATCAATCAACGATTGATAGGTCGGTATTAACGATTGTAGAGATTTAAGGAAAAAGGATAGTGCGTTTGGCGGGTAGTTCGCGAAATCCTGGGTATTCGCTATGCCGTATAGCTTATTTAGAGTCGTAGCCCACAACTCATTTTGTTTGTTGTCTAGGTTCCAAAGGTGTTTTATTAGCAAAGCGTCATTTTTTATTTTGAGATTCGGTATGGCTAATCCTCCATTTTTCCTCGGAAGGCATACCTTATCCCAACGTATTAGACAATTACCCGGGTTGCATTTGTCATTTCCTTTCCACAAGAAGGCACGCATGATCTTGTTTATCTCGAGTATCACCCAACTTGGGATTTTCATGACTTGCATCCAAAAAGTAGGAATGGATGCAAGTACCGATTGGATGAGAGTTAGTCTTCCTCCTAGAGAGAGGAGTTTGGTTTTCCACGATGCTACCTTGTCTTGGAGCTTTTTAATTAGCGGTAGGAATATTATTTTTTTCGGCTTTTTAAGGGACAGGGGGGTTCCGAGTTATTGTATTGGTATTTCTTTTTTTTGGCATCTTACTATGCGTCGTAATACCTCATCCAATTCGTTCTTAATGTTGAGTGTGGAGAAGCTCGACTTTTCCCAATACGGCTAGTCCCGTTAATTTTGTAAAAATATCTATGGCCTCGGTTACTATTTTTAAGTTATTAGGACACGCTTCTACGAAAAGTATTGTGTCATATGCATATTGGAGTACCTCCGTTTGTAGGTGTGATGAAGTTGTTAGGAGTGGTCTTATTTTCTTTATGATTTCTTGTAGTGTATCTACCACTAGGTTGAAAAGTAGGGGAGATAAGGGATCACCTTGTCTAAGCCTTCTTTGATGAAAGAAATAAGGAGATAACTCACCATTAATTCGGATAGCGGATGATGAGGAGATCAATAGGTTGTTTACCCATGATATCCATTTCGGTGAAAAACCTCTTACTCGTAGGAGCTCTCGCAAGAATGGCCACGACACATTGTCGAAAGCCTTTTTAATATCTATTTTGAGCATTATCGCGGGGATTCTATTTACTTTGTAGGCGTGTACGTATTCTCTTGCTACAAGAAAAGAGCCCATCGTCGATCTTCCTTTAATGAACGCCGATTGATTGATGTGTAGTAATTTGGGCATAATCGGTTGTAGTCTACTTGCCATGATCTTGGTTATTAACTTAATTGGTACATTGATTACGCTTATTGGTCGAAATTCCCCAATCGTTTCGGCTCCCATTATCTTTGGAATTAGTGTAATGTTTGCTTGATTTATCCTCCATAGGTCAAGTTTGTTGTTTTGGAAATCTTTTATTAGTAGTAGGAATTTTCCTTTATTTCGGGCCATAGCGTTTGGACAAATTCACCCGGTAGCCCATCCGGTCCCGAGGACTTTCTTTTTTTAAATTTTGTTATCGTATTCTTAACTTCTATATCCGTGAAGTCCTCGATTTGAGATTGGAGTTCATTTGCGAGTGTTGATTGGCCGAAAAGGGTGTTCATGTCGGCCTCCAATCTCGGCGAGGTTGCACCGAAAGAGTTTTTGAAGTGTTCATAGAACGTGTTCAAAATGAGTATCGGTTCTTTTATTTGTATTCCTTGCTCCGTTATGGAGGCGATGAAGTTCCTATTTCTTCTCGATGTTGCCATCGCATGAAAATACGCGTTGTTGTGATCTCCAAACTTTATCCATTTTGCCGAGCACCTTTGTTGACACTTTATTTCCGATTGGATCGCCATATCTTGGACTTTTGTTTTAAGATCAATTCTTAATTTTATTTCATAATTGGATAGGTTCCTGCCCTCCTCAATTTGGTCCAACATTTGGATACCTATTTTGCATGTTTTCAAAATTTCATCGTAATTTGCGATATTTGTTTTAGCCCATTCGGTTATTGCCTTGGATGCTTTTGTTAGACTGACTATGAATCTCTTAGCCGAGTTGCTGTTTTTTGGTAGTTTGTTCCACTGTTCTACGAAGATATTTTTTGCTTCATTCACATTTAGCCATGATCGTTCTAATTTGGATATTCCACCTCTTGTTGTTTTTGGAATGGATATTGTTAATTTTAGGGGGGCGTGATCGGATGTTATCGTAGGTAGTTCTTTTGTTTCGGCAATTGTGTTTAGATTTAAAAAGTGGTGTGAGATTAAAGCTCTATCTAGCTTGGATAGAGTTGTCTGCGGTTTCTTACTGGACCATGTGAAGTCTCTATTTGCAAGGTTTACCTCTAATAAATTCATTGTGCTTATAAAGTCATTAAAAGCCAATATGTGATTTGCTAGGTGACTTCGTCCTGTTGATTCACTTGATGATCTTATCAAATTAAAATCACCTACAACTATCCATGGTAAGTCATTTGGATTAATTTTCTTTAAGTCATCAAGGAAATCAATTTTTTCAAGATTGTTTGTCGGACCGTATACGTTGTAGAGAATAAACGTGAAACCACTTGATAGTGTTAACATTGTTGAAATAGCATATGTTTGTTCTAATTCATCTATCATGGTGAAATCGTCCGACCATGCTGTTAGTAAACCTCCTCTACTATTGGTTGCATTTTTTTCTGAAAATTTTTTATGTTCGGGGGGCAGACCTTTTTCATATCAAAAAAACTAGTGTCATTTAGTTTCGTTTCTTGCATACAAAAAATATTACACTTAGCTTCTCTTGTGGTGTCTTTTACTAAATTACATTTAGTAGCCCTACCAAGACCTCTCACATTCCAAAATAAAATCGCTAGAAAATTAAAGAGTTTTAACTGCATTTTAAACAAAATAAGTAAAGTGCCCTAATGGCTCGCCAATCTTGGCTCTAGCTTGATCCCGAGATCGCTGCTCAGAGGATCCCCTCCTCCTCGTAAACCTCGTTTTCATTCCTGTGATCTACTTTATCAATGTAGTCATCTTCGTAATCTGAGATTTCTGTAACAGAAATTGAAGATTTAAATTTGCAAAAATTTATTGGGGAGATAGTAGTGATCATCATGTCACTGTTGCATCTGTTTGGTTCAGTTTCCATGGGGTATATACATTTTTTTGTACGAGGCCCTACATCCGAAATGCTTGGTTTTTTTTTCTTTGTTGTTCTCAGCCCAGTCCATATTTTATTGATTAAAAATTTTGGTTTTAAAAGACAACAAGGTTTTTTTGTTTGTTTTGGGCCCATGTTTGAAACTTCCTCAATTGGGCTAGTTTCTAGCCCACAATACATTCTAATTTTTTCAATTATTTTTTTATCCAAGCCATTTGGATTCTGAGCCTCTTTTTCTAGGGCTTTGATGTATTCATTTGGTTTAACTTTGGGAGTAATTTTTGATTGCTTTCTAACTTTGGATACTTTGGATTTATGCTTCATCAGAGAGCCATCCGCAAATTTCTTATATTTAATTATTCTAGTTGACTTTCTTTTGTTGACACTAAAATCTAATTTTTTGACTTTTGTGGTTTGCTTTTGTATTGTTACTTCTTTGATATTAATTTGAAATTGATTAGAGGGAGAAGTGGATAGTAATTTGGTTATACCTTCATTATGGGCCGCCTCTTTGTATTCCATGCGTGGTGGGCCCTGGCTTGAGATAATCATTTTCCCCCTTTCTTGACGGGTCAACATATGTCCCCTCGGATTGTGTGAGGCACTTCCTCTTTCTCTCCCTTCGCCATTAATGCTCTGCGAGCCCAGCACTCCTGTATTAAATGCCTTGTTTCTTTTGGTTGCTGCATTAATGCTCTGCCATCCTTCCCCCTCATGCTTGTCGTCTGTACTGTGAGTTTGATTGGGACATTCTTTTCTCTCCTTGTCTCGTCCTGCAGTCGTAGCTCGGCGTACAGCTAGTGCGGCCTCGTCAGTAAGCACTAAATGCCCCCCTACTGTACCCGGGCACATGATTGATGGGATTTTTTCCTGACCCGTTACAACAATCGAGGCCGGTACTTGTCCGGCGAACTTGTTTGGCTCCGGGTCAGACATGGCCGGCGCCATTTTCGCTAGCTCTTGCAACCTGTCCGCCATGTGCTTGTTCTGTGCATTCGTGAGATTACCGGCGAATATAAAAGGTGTGAGGCTGTCTTTCTCCGCCAATGGGGGCGCCACGTTCCAGAGTTTGTGGAGGATTGTGCTCCATGAGGGTCTATCCGTCGCCTTTTCTCGTTTCCTTACCGGATTCCCATCAGAAGTGATTGAGTCGTTTATGTCTGCGTCGACGCCTCCGCCTATGACTCTAGGGGTTGAGGATGAGGAGGCATCGGATTCGTATTCCATGTGGTCTGGAGTAGTGTCAGGGGGCCTGTGGATATAGTGTCGCTCATCCAGCACCGTGATTGGTTCGACTCCAATATCTACTATGAAACCATCGACGAGAGTTCCTATCTCTTATGGAACCCACGCCAGCATGTGGCTGGCCACCACAATGGACAGTGTTGATAGCGATTCGATGTTCATTAGGGGTTCATGATCGATCAGAATCCCAAAAGATCGTACGATGTTCTCGATTTCTTTTTGGCACCAACATTGGGGCGGGAGGTTGTGCAAGTCTACCCACACCAAATGGTTATAGTAAATTACCTCGGCTCTAACCGCCTGTGTCCATGGATAACAAACGAAACCCTCCTTTTGAATGGTGCCGTTTCGTTAGCGATGAAATCCTTTCGATCCATTCCTTCTGGCAGTTTTAGCAAGTATTTGCTGTTATACCAGTACGTTAGTTGGAATGGTGATTGCCAGTTCTTACATTCATGCACCAAGAGACGCATTGTAGTAAGGTCATGATTTTCTAACCATTTCCCATTAATTATTACTGCTCTATTTAAATCTCTGAGTTCGGCTTTATGCGCGGCATCTGCTTTAATGCACACATATGCTTTCTTGACCCTGTCTTTTGGCATTACCTCCTTTGCCGGTTTTCCTTGTGGCTGCATGGCATTTATGGCAGAGAATTTCTTAATTCGCGTTGGGCAAGCACCATACAGGTGACCCGTTTTATAGCAGTGTGAGCAAGCTCTCGCTCTTCTACAGGAGCTTAAATCATGGCCATAGCGCACACATTTAGGACATAGACCTGCCCACGAGGAGTGTCTCGGATCTGGTGGAAAGGGGGGGGGGGGGGGGGGGGGGGTTGTTGGGGTGGACTCCGGGGGTGGGTTCGTGTAGAGGGGTCTCTTACCATTCTGATTGGTGGCCACTGCTTGTGCGTATGATGGCTGACTAAATCCCGGTGGGTGCTGTGCCTGACCGGAGCCCTGTCCACGATCCGGTAGCCTCCCTTGCATGGCTTGCTGTCCTCTCTTCCTACGCGGGTGTGTAGAGATTCGTGATTGCATGTTGAAAGCTTTTGGTTTGGAGCGATAGTTGTTTTGGTAAGTTTTGTTGGTGTAAGTGGTGCAGGGTTTGTAGTGAGGTGGGTTGGTTCTTATATATTGTATTTGGTTCCAGCCATCTCCTATATGTACCTCTTTCCTCTTTACTCTCCATTGCTGACCTCCAGTGTTAGGCTTCCTCTATTGCTGCCCTCCAGTGGTAGGTTTCCTCCAAGCCTTCGATCGCCATGGAATCGCCATTGATGATATCTATCGGTTGGTGATTGTAGTCTTGGAAAATACGCTGTTCATTTACCTATTTGTTGTGTAATGTAAATAAACTTTGGGAAATTTTAGTTTGTCCCCCACAACTTCTCTTTTCCATCATCTATGCGTATTTCGAAAAAAATTAGTGAGATAATTAGTAATTCAATTAACACACAAAAACGAATTAATTTTTAATTTCAACGTACCAATAAATGTAAATGCCAATTGATCGTTAATCCATTTTTACATATAATTTTGTTGTTAATTTGATATTAATTGAATTAGTAATTAATCACTAATTATCAATATCACGATATCAAATAACAATAGCAGTGATACAAATCATGAATTGTGAAGACATAATATATGGCTTCGTAAACCTTTTTAACTTATTTACTATGTTCAGCGGGCTATGTAAGATGTCCGCTGGCCAAATCAATTTGTGACAATAAATATGCAAAAATCTCAAAATATCACTTATACTTCGGGGGGTGTCAACTATTAGGATCCGATTTGGATAGTGGTCATGCCAAATATGTATTCGTATTATTTTTCGGATACAAAACTATTCGGTGATATTAATTGGATACATACAGATACAATTCGAAAATCGTCAGACATTGCCATGGATACCTATACAGATTTTTTTGGATCATAACATAATAGTTTTTAAAAATATATATACTTTGTAAATGAACTATCCAAATTATTATATTGAAATGTAAGTTTATGGCTACGAATTTAAATCATTCACAAATAATTAATTATTTACGTTTTAAACAACTAATATCAAATATAACACATGAAAAATTCAAATCCGGATCTGAAAAGTAATTCAAATCCGACACTAAAACCGTATACTAGATCCGGATCAGATCATAATATTTTTTTCAGATCTAAATTTTTTTCCGGATACGATTTGGACTTCCACCTGTTGAACATCCCTATTTATGCTCCTGAAAAATAGGATATTATAGATACTCTGTAAGGCTGCAAATCTCAAAAACAAAAGCTAACATCAGCATAATATATGAAGATAAAGTGTAATTTACTATGTTGCGCAGATACTTCAAAAAATCGATTTTATCGTCGTATATGTATCGTATCCTAAATTATATGTAAAAATATTGTATCGACGTATCCGTACAACACAGTACTAATTTACAACCGAATGTATTCAAGCATCAAACCCGGTACAAACCCAGACATGGAGGACCCACACCCACATTGGAATAGGAATGCAGTGTACGGTACACTGTGTACCGGCCAGGTAAAGGGCCAACACGGCAATACCTTCATGATTGAATTATAAATTCATTTTATCTACGATACAAATTTTAGGGGAATCAGATTTGCAAGCCACACATCCATAACAAATATTCGTGAACAATTTTCAGCCATGCTACTTGTTTTTTTCAAGTTCAAGTTGATAGGAACAAGTTACCAAATACAACCAAATTTTCGTTCTTAATTTAAAGGGAGTTCTTTTATGTATCTAATCAAATGCAAGTAATATGCAACTAAGGGGCTGTTTGGATGGTGGTAGTAGAAATTACACTAGACATTGCCATTTCTGTGGTTATAACTCCTGCGATCATAAAACAATTTGAGTGTTTGGATGTAAGAATTTGATACGACAGCAATTATAAAATGGATGTTTGGATGAAAAGGTCTAAAAGTGCCGCAATTCCAATTTTCAAGTCTCAAATTCAATTGTACCACTTTATTTTTCCATTAGAAAAAACAAAGGTTATTAAAATAAATTGTTCGTGTTAACAATAAGGAACTTATATATCAATTAAATTCTTTTATATTCTCAGTTTGATTTCAAAATTAATTGTGTCCATAAAAAAATTAGTGTATGATATATCATCCAAAAAATTATAAATAAATGTCATTGATAATAAAACACTAATACCTCAATATGAAAAAATGAAGCATTCGTAAATCAAAGGAACAAAACCAAGTAATTATAATTTGTAAAAATCAAATTAGACAATTACACCTATATCCTCTTCAAGAAACTTGGTACAGGTCGGTACAGATTGCCAAACCAGCATTTTTCCGCAAACAATAAAGGTTCCTCTCCACACCTTTCATCTACTCTTTTCTCCTCCTTCCAACTTCATTTTTCTCAAAATTGCAAATTCTCAAAGATCGCCAAGATCCAATAACCCGCTAACATGTATCTTTTTGACAAGAGTCCCTACATCTTCTTAAATTACAATAGAACCCTTTTGTGGAAGTATGATTCAATTTATCCCCAACTATCTATTTTGTGGAAGTATGATTCAATTTGTCCTTAATATAGTGCAATTAATGACTATCATTTAGGGCTTTTTATTTTTTCTGATTGAGGTGTTAGATCAAACTTTTGACAATCTATGCTAATTGAAGCTCAATTGCTAATTGGCTAGGAACTAGATCCAAACTCCCCCATTTTCACTTGAGAGGGATAAAAAAAACTTGTCACTTATTTTTTGTGTTTATTTTCACTTGAGAGAGATCGTATGCCTTGTCATTCTCATCTTTGTCATCAAACACAGTTTCCCTCTCCTCGTCTCTCTCATTCAAGGACAAATAATTCATCTAAAGCTCTCTTTATAGTTTACACGATGAACTATGTGTGTGTGTGTGTGTGTGTGACAGAGAGAAAGAGAGAGTAACTTACTAGATGAAAGAGCAGTGGAGATCTAGACGAAGGAGTAGTGGTTGACGATGTAACGCAGGATAAGATATAGAAACGAGATTGGTGGATGGTGAACTGTGAAGGTCGTTGGAGAACTCCCGCCAAGTTTCTCTAATGCCGCAGTAGTATCCCTCATAGTTTTGATGGGGTTCAAAGATGCAGCAGATGAGTACCTTGGGAATATAAAACTGCAGTGAATACTACTACTACACTGATCCAAACAAAATGTTTAGACTAATTACAGTAATACGAACTGCTAACTGACTTTAATGCATCAATCCAAACATGCCCTAATATTATTAGCCAATTAGATTCAGAACCGTGGTACTCAACCAACAATTATTAAATTAATAATTTAGTCATGATATATACTTGTGACCCAAATTTTTGCAATGTGTTTTTTTATTTAATAATTAACGTGTGTTGATTAATATAATTGATATTTTAATTATGTGTCACAGCTTGTTAATATACATGCTAATTAATATACAGTGGATATGGTTGGTGGTGAAATCTGGGGTCAAGATAAATGGGCTAATCCTGTCTCGTTTCAACAATGAAAGCAATATAATTATGGTTTAACACCTTACAAATTAACACATAAATACTTAACGTGTTAAATCATATCCACGTCATCATGCCTCTTGAGGGAGAATTGGGGATATGTCCAACATTTTCCTATAATTATACAAGCTACAACAATCAAATTTATTTTAAGTATCCAAATTAAGCAATACAATACATTATACAACTTCAAAAATTAAAAATAAAAATACTGATCATAGGAAATTTGAAATATAAAACCAATTAATCACCCACTACATTGTACTTATATCATACAATGAACTGATAAGCAGAAATCAACAATATATCAGACAAATAATAGTTAGAAATTTAGAATACAATACCGATAATACGATATGATCAATATTTATATGTACAAATGTATATACATTCACACATATTTGCATATTATGTTCCTCGTGCGAGCATATCTCGATATTCCCTCTCGTGATACTCTAAGAGCGCTATTCGATTCTGAGCCTGTAAATGTTCGTAAAATCTTCGAATGAACTCCTCAGCCTCGCCATCTACTAAATTGTCTTCTGTACTCTTCTCTTCTTCTGATTCTTCCTCTTCCTCCTCGGAATAATCCACTATTCTGATCGACAATGGCGACGCGCTCGTACTTTTCTTCTCTCCTTGTTCTAGCTCTCCAGACTGTTAAGTGTTAACATCCAAAGATATCGATTTTTTAAATATCTGTATTTGGTTAAAAACCATTTGACAAGATAGAAAAGTAACGTCTTATTTATAGACTTATACCGCGAATAATGATATTTGTGGAGAAGGAGACGGGGAGTACTCGATCCTTGCAACTGCACAAGGCTGCCACATGTCAATAGGCTCCTCGATAACCATGCCAAGACACGGAAAATAGTTATGGCGGCGCTTGTGCGAAAAAACAGCCGAGCTAGGGCTGTTGCTGCAGGAGAACTCGTACTCGCGTAAACCAAACCCTAACCCTAAATCCTTTTTTCCACGCCGTGCGTGAGAATGGTGAAACAAGAAGAGATTGGTAAAGGAAGATCTATTTTTGAGGTGTTTGTTGCGCCTCTTCATGGCTATGTTTAGGTTCATTAACAGCTTTCTCTTCGAGATTAGACCTTTTCGCATCATGAAATAGATTGCTCTTATGTAATTCCATATTTTCTTTGCCCTAATATGGGAGTGAATCTCCATTTTTGTACGGTTCTTTCTTTCTCTCTCTTTATGAGATTTGTTTTAAGAACCTCACAAGAGAGAGAAGGAAAGAACCCCTGCATTATGAGAAGAAGAAGAAGAGACGGCTTTAGATTTATAGATGAAGGCAATGATTAATGGGGATATTAATTATGACACTTCAACTTGCAAAGTTTGGGCGGTGCTTGATCATGATTTGACATGTTTTTTGAAGAGTATACATGGTAGACCCAAAGAAGGCCCTCATCTTCTTGTATTATTGACTACTGGAGCGTGGAGAAGAAACGAAAGAAAGCTTAGGAGGGAAGAAGAGTATGCAGAGGGAGTAGATAAGCAACATAGCTGTTCATCATACCGATAGACCTTCTATGCCGCTTAGTGGCGTGGAATTCACGAGGCAAATGGAAATAGAAGCTATGTTGCGCGGATCCTTCGAAAAATTAATTTTACCCGTATAGTCGTATCTGTATCGTATCTTAAATCATATGTTAAAATTATGTATTTCTGTATCCGATATGTATTGTCGTATCGTCGTATATGTGCAATACATAATAGATGGTCAAATTGATTAGGCAAAGAAATTTATTATATTTGTACATGAATACAGTATCATACTAATAGGCCGGCCTGATATTTTTGAAAACATTTGATAGAAAAATTAATCATTAATTAAATATTAATATTATGGGTCCTTAATATTATATTAGTTTGATCATAAATATTTTTTAAATACAAACTAATACAAAATATAATCAAAATTATTACATAATTAACGATTATCACTTAAAAATATATTTTTTTTAATATTGAGGAGATTTTCTCAAGACCATTATTTACACTACACTACATACTAAAAAAATATTCGAAACTTTTAAAAATCGAGAGTTTGTGTTAATTGTCACAATTGGCTAGCTACAGGACCGGCCCTGCATACTAATATTATTCATGTACTAAAATTATTTAATCCTTGAATTTTGCGTAACAACAAAAAAGAACCAATACTATTATAACTTGTACTAAACCAAAGCAAAACAAAAAAAAATACTAAAGTTTGAGCAATTTTTTTTTTAATATAGAGTGATGTATTACAAACAAAAATTTCTAATTAGGATGCTATTGATGATGGTAGCACAGCACACATATTATTGCACGAAAGAGAGGCATGAAATCCTTTGGCTTTTTAACTCTGTTTTGAGAAAAGGGCAAGCAACCAACTCCAAGGCAAGATTAAGAAATCCAAAGGAGACCTTTTTTGCCATTTGAAAATTTGGTTGATTACTAGACTTTTTTAATTAGGGTTAGGGCTTGATTGTTCTTTTCCTACTTAGTGATGTGATATTAAGACCAAAGTTATTGACTAATTAAGCATCTTTATTCTAACTATATATTTGTTCAAAATCATAACAGAAATATGTTTTCAAATATGACCATTCAAGATCACTAGTAGATTCGCTTTTGGTTTTTATATTAACACAATGAAGAGTGGTCCAAAGTAGTTTCAACTTATATATCATTTATGTATATTTATAAAACTAAGTACTTACTAATTGAGAAAAAAAGGCAAAATGTGGTGGTGTTTCTTTTCATTTCTTTTCAGCAACTTGGAGTTTGAATTTTGAATCATTTCTCTCTCTTTCTCCACTTACAAGTTAAAATAGTCGTGCCGTGTAAAAAAAGACGACCAAAAAATAAAAATAATGAAATTTTGTCTGGCAATATTTCGAAAAAAAAAAAGTAATAAGATTTTTTAATTGTTTTCTTTTTTTGACATGAATATATTGCTTTCACTATGAAGTTGTCCCTGACTCCCTACCAATTCTTCTCTGTGACATAATAAAAAAAAGAAATTTTCTGTCTGAAAACGAAAAAGAGCAACAAAATTGGTCCAAAATAAGTTGGCAAGGACCCTTCAAAGAAGACTCTTTCGGAAGAAGAAATAGATGATAGATTGATAGGTCACTCAACTTTGTTTGGATCCAAATTTTGGGCGATCTGGATTTCAAGAAAGACCATATACTGATATACTATGTCTTCCCGATTCGTGATTTTTATTAATTTATGTTGTCGCATAACATATTAATTAGTAACTTAATTAATATTAAATTAATGAAATTTTTTATCATAGGTCTTTTTATCTTAACAGACTTTTTTTTAATTGGACGGCGAAGATTGAAAAAAAATATCTTAATCTAAAGGTTCTAAATCAATGTTACAACATGACTTTTTTTACAAAAATATTTGATAGACCCAATCGTAAGGGTAAAAGGGTAATTTGCTAATCCCCTCTCCTAGCATATTCTACCCTCTCCGTTATGTGCTTTCTCATTCTATTTCTCGCCAAAATGTCCCACACCCCTGCGAAGTTGAAGACATAGAGCACATTTAAGATACTGGTTTCCCACCAAGACGTCCATGTCCACAAAGACGACGAGAACGAAGGGAGGAGATCAGTGGCGGATCCATTAAGTGATTAGGAAAGCAGCTGCTCTTCCTAAATTTTTGAACTACAGTGTATATATATGATCATGCTATTGTATTTTATAATAAAACTGAAAATTTATGTATTACCGTTCCCCAAATTTTTTGAAACTTTTCGCGGTAACCTCCCAAAATTACTTTTTCCGCCTTCCCTCCATTGATCCGGCACATCGTCCTTTCCCACTACTTGACTCATGTGGTCCATACTTCGTAGGATGGAAATGGTGGTTGAAATAAAAATGAACCGAACTGTTTGGCAGCAGAACACACTGCAGAAAATGCACGTGGATGGTTGTGTTGTGTTCTTAGGTTGTGTGTGTTGATTGATTAAAGGGTTATATATTCAGTCCCCCAAATTCCAAAAAAAATGTCTTGATGAGGTGGCAAAAGTAAATTAAATGAGTTGGTTAGTATTATTAATTGACTCGATTAACGATTTAATTGATCGTTTAATCCAATTAACAAGTCAATTAACATGTATTACTATTAACATATTATAAATTATTTACGTGTCAATTAATATTTAATCGAGTCAATTAGAAAGACTAATCAATTCACTTAACCCACTTTTGCCATCTCATCAAGACATTCTTTTGTAGTTTGGGGAGCCCAAATATATTTTCCCATTGATTAAATTGCTTTTGCTTTCAATTGGTTTATTTGGTGTAAAAGGAGATAATTAACCATCTGATCAATTGCTTTTGTAGTCGTGTTTGGAATTATATGTACTATTTTGATGAAAAAACAGGCAAATCTTTACTTCGAATCCCTATTAAAATTCATTGCAATTCAAACAACAGTAACTCATCTGATCTCACATGCGACTTTGAGAAGATAATTAAGATAATTAACCATTTTTTCTCCAAAAAGAAACTGGAAGGATGTAAAAGGAGAAAGCAAAAAGATAATACATGGATACAATGGAGAACAAAACATGGAAAGAAAAAAATATATATTTGATAGATCTTTCAATAGCCAAAAAATTAATAAATGGATAAAAAAAGATCTAAGATAGAATCTCCATAAATTTATATGTAAAAATGAATTAATAATTAATTAACATGTATCTTTACAATAATCATAGGCATCTAAATTTTTTATCTAGATTTGCACCTATAAATATACGTGGCAATCAAATTTAGAATTTCTAAAATTTTATTTCCATTTAAAAGTTTGATTTGGCTGCACTGTGATTTGCCACGTATGTTTCTAGATAAAATCTAGGTATAAAATCTAAGTGCTTATCATTATTGGTATCTTTATTGATACGTTCAAATTAACAATTAATTCATTTTTGGTTGTTAATTATCGTCACTATCATTTTCGAAATATGCATAGAAGATGAGAGATATGAGTTGTGGGCACAATAAAATTTCCTTTTTCAAAATACCAGCTTAGTGTTCTGCCCTTTTGAGTTCGAGGCTTGAATATAAAACCTTAAGATTCAGAGCAACATGTAAAATAACACAATTCTACATAAAACTACTGAATTTCGAATTTGTTCTCCATTTAAAGAGTGGATGTTTTTGAGCTTCCACATTGAGTCACCTCATCTATTTGACTTACTATCACACATATTAATATTTATATAATTTTCATATTTTATGATTCGATTATATCCATTAATTTATATCGTGTATCTATTAATTTATATCATGTTTTACCCATTTAACCATTTAATAATTTATTTTATGATCTTTATATCATGTTCTACCTTAATTATATTAATATTTATATCATGTTTTCATATTTATTTTATGATTTCATATTTATTTTGTGATTTTATATCATGTTTTACGCATTTAATAATTTTTTCATATTTGTTTTGTGATTACACATTTAATAATTTTCATATTGGTTTTATGATATTTTTTTCTGTAAACATAACAAATAACAATTAATAAGTAAATACACAATTTTTTATCAAATACAAACAATTACATTGAAAATTCGCAGCGAAGCGCGGACAAATTTCCTAGTAATTTCAAAATTCTTCAATCAATGGTGCATATAGCATGTGCTAGTATAAACATTAATGATCTTAAGATCATTTGGTCATGTTAATACTTTAATATAGTAATGCTAGCCAAAACGGGAAGGGAGGTGATGGGAGGGTAACCTATACTATTTTTTAATCAATAGTATATAGTATCATAAATTTAGTGTTTATTAAAATTAAAATTTATATACACTAGGAGAACACTGGCGCTACGCAGCGAGAATGTTAATTATGTCATTCATTATATTTATTGAGGGAATTATGTCATGTTGAAAAAAAATATAACAAAATGATATATTCGGATATTGATAAAAAAAAAATACATAAATTATAATATTGATTATTAATAATACATACAAAATCAATACAAATAAAATTATAATACTAAAATTGAAACCGTTTATCCGGATCGCGTGAACGCTGTCCTTAAGCATTATTCCGTCCGTTCGTGCAGACTGTTGAAAATGTCCCAAGATAATCTGGGGTTGTTGCTCTTTAGGCACGTCCATGAGAACAACGGATGATAGCCTTCTTCAACATCCAATTATTCGAAATAATATATCGTTTATGTATAATAGTATATTGAGAGTATATGTAGGGGATTATTAAAGAGTCTATTAAGTATAATAGATAGGAGATGTGAGATGTATTATATTCTCTGTATAAGTATAAAAATGCATCTTCCTCTTTTATTCTCACTCTGTATTATATGTTCAAATATCTATTATAGTGATACATATATATATACACTCATTCTACAGTTAAAACTATAACGTGTATAGTAAATGTGTGTTTAATTATATTCACCATTCATATGTTTTTTTATTACCGTTACAACATTTCTTCAAGGAATATAAATTGACCAATTAATTATTGTCATGTAACAGATTTATATGAAATGCTTATGAATGTTTTAATGACCTAATAATGTTGATGGCATATGTTACAAAACTTAATGATCTTAATAATTAAAATATTATTTTGAGTTTTTCTAATATTTGCTCTAACATGTCATTCATTATAATACAAAATATTAATTGTTTGATAAAGTTGATAATATCATCTCAAAATAATATTATTCGAACTTATTTTTCTATGACTATTCATATTTGTACAATTATTTTACATTATGATAACAAAAAAACTCATTTTATTAATCAAACAAAAACACATACATTAGTGTCATTATTTAATAATGTATGAGATATAATACAACTTTATGAAAAAACATAACAACAAATACGATATCGTTGTTCACAATATTTCATACAATATCAAATATAAAAGTAATGAATCACATGACATAAGTAGTAACACGTCATTAATTATATAGGTCAGTTCAAAATACAAAGGAATTATAAATCATATCAAATTTAATAGTGAAAGTAATTTAATAAACAATATCAAAATTTAATTTAGAGTAAACATAAATACAAATTATTTTATAGCATGTGATGTTTTTAAATTAATGTTTTGTAAAATAACAATACTATTAAATATCATTTGATAGGTATTTATAAGTTTAAGAAGTTATTTTGATGGATAAACTATTTTTTAATTCCAATAGTTTTTACAAAATTTAATATTAAATTTGTTTGGTTAAAAACACAAATATAATCTACTTAGTATTGTATGAGATTCTCATAGTAATGATTTTTTTATAATAAATAGTAATACTTAAAATTCTACTATATAAATAAAATACTTAAAATTATTATGTAAATATACATTTTTTGTATTGTATTTTCTTACATAATATTTTTACAAATTCAAATTATGAAAAAAGATATATGAACTATTCTAATATGGATCTCAAAATAAACAGAAAATTAAAATTAATATATTTGATTGATTTTTAATATTAAATTTCTATAAATAATACTAATATATGTTGAATTTTTGATAGTATAACATATTAAATTATTGGTATTTTATATATAAATTTTTCATCTTCCATTGCATTCACATTCGATCATTTAATCATATGTGAAATTATAAACAATTGAATATACTTTGTGTAATGTGAACTTAAGCAATAATAATATAGTACACGTCATTCATGTAGGATGATGAGAATTTCTAAGGATGCTTAAAACATGATGTAAAATAATAGCACATAAATAACTATACAAAATGTGATATTCAAAAAATTTAACAAAAAATTAATGGCTGAGATCAAAGCACATCACTAGATCTAGCCGTTCAAATCAATAATTACAAATAATTACAAATGGTCATACCAAATACATGTCTTAAATGAACAAATATAATATTAATCTATAAGATGAAGCCACATCACAAAATCTAATGGTCAATTTACACACATTCTTATTTTGAACCCAACTTTGTGCAATTTCATTATCTCACATCACCACATTCATTTCAACCATTAGATTATGATATGTGATAAATTTTAGACCATTAATTAATCTTTGATTATTTATAACATATTTTCTTTGTAATCATTTAAATATCCCTTATTTTACACAATGTTTTAAGCATTCTTAAAATCCATCAAATATATTTGATTTAATTTTTTATTTATTTGGACGTCCATGTTATCATAGTTGATACATACTGTTTTTCTTAATTTGAATTTATAAAAATATTATGTAAGAAAATACAATGCAAAAATATATATTTACATAATATAATTTTATGTATTTTATTTACTTAATAGAATTTAAAGTATTATTTTTTATTTTAAAAAAATTATAAGTATAAGAGTCTTGTATAATACTATAAAAATATTAGTATTATATAATTAATGATGTCTTATTACATATGTCTTATGATTTATTATTTTTATAATTTATATTATATGAAATATTGTGAATAAAAATGATAAAATGTTTGTTATGTTTTTTCGTAAAATTGTATTATACCTTATTTTATCATTATAAAATGACACTAGTATAAATGTTGAAAAACACAATTAACATGCTCGCCGTCGCGTAGAGTGAGTATTCTGCTGGTAATCATAAATAATTATGATGATGTGATTTCATGAGGCTTCAAAATAAGTACAAAATAAAGATGAGTAAATTGATTTCTCAAGAATTCTTTTCTTTTGTTTTACTTTTTGATTTAGTTACTTTCTGGCCCTCCCAACAAATAATCCAGTGAAGTTCCGTCACCGAGTCTAAATATTATATTTAGAGCAATGTTCTAAAAATCGGTCTAGGCGGCCGCCTAAGCGCTAGGCGCCGACCAAACGCCCAGGTTTAGCCTAATCGTTTATGTTTAGGCGGAATTCCGCCTAGGCCCGCCTAGATACCGCCTAGGCGCTGAATAATTCCGTCTAGACCCAGCACACTTAATTATTTTTTATTTTATTTTTAAAGACCTGCACCCTTCTTTATTTGGATTTGTGTTAAATTCTATGTTGCACGGATACTCCGAAAAATCAAAATCTACTCGTATCTGATACGTGTATCGTATCATAAATCATATATTAAATTGTCGTATCGCCGTATCCGATACGCGTAACGGTATCGCCGTATCGGCGTATCCGAGCAACATAGGTGTTAATGTTATGTTGTTGATTTCATGTTATGATTTGTTTGGACGTTGTCTTAAATAAAATTCATATATGCTATTTTTTGTATAAAAAATTGTTGCACAAATTATAATATATAAAAATTAAAAAAATATGACAAAAACTATGTAAAATTACAAATCCGCCTAGATCCAATTAATTCCCGATTAATCCCTCTAGGCGCTAGACGGTGTCCGTCCGTCCGACTAGCGCCTAGCGATTTCTGTAACATTGATTTAGAGAGATAAGTATAAAGTTTTGTTAGAATTGAGTTATATTTCAATTCTTGGACAGTGTAAACAAGAAAAAACTATAACCAAACGAAGGAAACTAAACTTCAGAAAAAGAACAAAAGTGGATGGCGTCTATCTAATTTTCCTTTTGAGAACATCAATTAAAAAGCTATAAAGGAAATTAATAGAAAGCAAAAACACAAAAGCAAGCATTTATTTCGCTAGTGGAGAGGCATGCTGAAAATATGACAAAAGACATGGTTTTATGGTGCAAAACGTGATGATGAAGCAAATTAATATCACATAAATTTCCCTTATCAAAGAACACTATGTATCTCCTAATTTCTATTAACTTACTTGTAGTAATTTTTGTTACATTTTTTGATTAAAAAAATGATAGATATTTTAATTTGTTCATGAAATTAAAGATACAATATTTTAAATGATAATAAATCATAGGTATTATGCATTGTACTTGTATCCCACCTAATATTTATGTAGTCTTAAATATGTTTTAGAAATATCCAGTTTCAATATTGGGACGTAAAAACTAAAAAAATGGAGGAATTCTCAATTGAAAAAAAAACTCTTCACATTTTGGATATTCAAATATATACCTCTATTTTTCATATTTATTTTTACTAATTTATTTTTGGTATTATTAATTTAAAAAATTCATAATATTTTTTTAAAGTATACTAATTTAAAAAAAAAACAAAAACAAAAGAGACTACTTATTATATTCATAGAATTTTAGTATTCCATTTATTATAATTTTTTTATGAAAAACTATCATCCAATAATAAGACAAAAGCAACGAGATATATATATATATATAACTAGATTCAATGTTCAACATTCATGTTATAGATCACAAATACGCGGTTGGAATTTAATTTTCATGTATAAATTATGAGAAATAAGCATTGTTGACCGTATGGGCCACACAAAAGTGTGATTACCAAGGAATATAATTATCATGGCAATCTCACGTTACCTCAATTCAAATACATCCTTAAGTCTTTCTTTTATATCCAAAAGGTGAAGATGTTTTCTTTAATTTCCAGAAAAATCAGGGGTTTTTTAGAGTTCCCCCCAAAAAATAACTATTTCTAATTGCACTAACAGAAGGCGCAAAAAATATTTTAATAACTGACCTAATTATATGCACTACATAAGTAATTAAACAGCATAGTGAGGCTGCTTAAAGTACAAATTAATCAAAAGAAATGCTGCTAAAATCAACTTTAAATTTTAAATTCTAACTGGGATGAGATCTCAAATTCAAACTAAAAGAGGGATATATATATATAAAGAATTGAGCCACTAGCTAATCTTAGTTAGTTACTGTGTGCTTTACAGCAAAAAATTTCTTCATGGTATATAATTAACAAGACCAATTTGCTAATTTATTTATTTTACTTCACTTTTTGACAGCCTTAAAGTTAGTTTCCATCCTCACAATTAGCTGCATTTTGTTAAAAACTAGTCTGATTACATAGTTGGATATTTCTATTTACTACCACACATTATGTATGTATGTATTTAAACAAATAAATCTCATCTTAATAGAATATTTGTATTCACTGAGATTGAGAACCCTAATTGATTAATTAGCTGTAAGCCAATAAGCAAAGTTACGTACCAAATAGATAAAGCAAGAACTAAAGGAGGAAAAATATTACAAAAGTATGAACACTTCATTAAAATGTGTGCCAGTTCTTTTTTTATTAAGGCCCGATTTCATGTATACCCTTGCAAAATCATGAAATATCACATTTACATCTCTAAAATATAAACTATTATGACGGATTTTTGTCCCGCATTAATGATGATGGTGGTGGTGTGTGTACGGTGATGATGGGATTGTACATAAATTTTCAATTTTATTATAAAATACAATAGTATAATCATATGTATATTATCGTTCAAAAATTTAGGTGAGAGTCGTTGTTCTTTCTAATTTCTTAATAAATCCGTCACTGTTTCAAATTGATCATGAAATATCACACTTACCCTTGTAAAATGTAAGTTATTATGTAGCATATGAAATATTTCTCTAAAAAATCATTTGAAACAAATTATTAAGTTATGTTTCCTTCGATTCTGGTATATTGGATGTAACAATTGTAGTTTGGTAACATCATTGAAACAAAAAAAAGATGTACTATGATATTCTTATGTTATGTATGGGTATATATGTGATATTGTTTATATTTTTTTAAGTGTGTCCATGGACAGGAGGAGCGGATCTTTGTAAGGACCTGATGTTTTTGCCTCCTTGCATGATTTTCGCAACGTATTTTATCAGTATAACAGTAAAAATTTCGTTGTTTGTCCTCTCTAAAAAGTTATGTTGTGTAATTTCAGTAACTTGGCTCCCTCCAAGAATTCTCAGTCGAAATCCATTACTATTCATGAGATTTCTTATTTAGCAAGTGTGATGTTAAGCAAATGTACGCATGAAATTTCGCCTTATTATTATGTTTCAATTGGCTTGTAAAAGAAAGGAAAAGAAGCCCTCTTGAGCTCCTAACACTCAACCTTAATTCCTTTTCTTCTTTTCTTCTCCTTGCCTAAATTGAGTTCTTAAGTTTGCTTTATACCAGTTCCACTTCTATTCTTAACTTTTCCTGTGGATTCTATGCTCTCCATTTTCCATTAAAATGGCCAAGCACTTTTGTTATTTGAAATAGAGAAGATCAAAAATCTTTTCTTAGTGCCCTCTCCACCAATAATATGGACAATATGGTGCACAAATGCTCGAGGTATCTGAAGAAATACTAACAACCTTCTTCTATAAATACCCATGAAAACCTCAATAGAAAGCCCATGCCAAAACAACCTCATTTATATATTCTACTTTTGATCTTTCATCTCAAAACCATAAAACTCAATTGGTGATTTTGCAAATTCAAATCTCAACTTCAATATCCAAGCATTCCAAAAATGAAGAACAAGGCCGCCAAGTTCTTGAAAGACTTAATTACCATTCTGGTAACGATCGTAAAAAACAAATCCATGGCAGTGAAATCCAAAACCGCAGGGTTCAAAACACGGTTTCTCCTATTAGGGATAATCGGCAACAAAAAAGTTCTCATGGCCACAATCTCTCACAAGATGGAAGCCCTCATCGCCAATGAGAGAGACCAACAAAATTATAACGATGCTGGTGGATCCAGCGCCACTTTCGAATCGTACAATGGAGCGAGAGCGATAGTTCCTAGAAAAGTGCCAAAAGAAGAAACCTTCAAAGCCAACTATGTCGAGCCTTTGGATTTTGGGTATTTCGAAGAAGACGAAGAGCATGAGTATCCTGATATGACTCCTTCACAATTCGAATTGGAGTCAGAAGAGGGAGAAGAACTTGAAGAATGCGATGAGCTCGAATTGGTTTCCAGTTCGGCGATTGATTTTGTTAAGAGCTGTCGCAATTGCGACCAGTCGAATTTTAACTTAGAAGAAGAAATAGATAATGTCGCTGATGTGTTCATCAGGAGACACCATGAGCAAATGATGCTACAAAAACAAGACTCGTTCAATCGGAGGTGTCGTGAGATGCTTCAAGGAGATGCTTGACTAAGTGTGTGTTTGATTGATTCATGGCACTATTTATGAAAATGTAGCGATTTTCGGTGCATAATAATGTATTTTGAGCGAACAAAATACAATTTTAAAGAAAAATATTGAGAGACATAGCCTACTAATAATAGAGCCGGTCCGGATTATAGGCCGGCGAAGCTCGGATTTCGAGTTCAAAATTTTGAAAGGTCCAACGTTGATATATTTTATGCCATGTATTAGTCCCTTGGGTTAAACCGTATCGGTTCTAAATTTCTAATAATGCTCAATCAAGATTGTTTTACTAGTACCGTATATCAGCGGTTCGGATTCGATTCGGATAATGTTCAATCAAGATTTGCATATATCATTGTTCGGATTCAAATTTGAGCGTAGTTCACATATTACACGGACCTAGATACGGATTGGGTATTGGTGGATACGAATACGAATACGAATCGAGATCATTTCTGGTTACCAAACAATATGTATATATTTTACAACTATTTTATCACTATTTTATCAATGATTTGTGTTTGAATAAATTTTGTTGCAAAAATAATACGTAAGTATTACGTCACGATAAATTATTATATCAAAGAACGAGTATCTGTATTAGATAATTATTGGGATGGGAATAATATCCTGGTTCGTTTCCGGATTCGTTTGAAATACATCGGATCCTTGAAATCGATTTTAATTTTGTTCAAAAAATATAGCCGATTATTTACTAAAATCAATTTTGCAATAGTGTCCATGTCTATATATACTAGCAATAGTCAGCGCAACAATTGCGCGGGACTTCAAACATTTTTTTTACATTTTTTTGTATAATTTGTTTAAATAGAATTTACGCGGGTACGTAAGCTCAATTATATAATCATGATATGTTTGCAAATATATTGATGTCAATAAATGCATTATAATTAATAAAGATTCATGAAATTTGTCTATCATAAATATGTGCATTATAATTAATAAGGATCCATGAAATTGCTCCATCATTATAAATCCGAACAAAATAAATAAAATATAATATATTATAATTCAAACAAAATTAAAGTTTCAAAGCAAATAAAAGAAAATCATGAATAATATACATAAAACCGAAATATAAAATTTAAAATGTTATCTATTAACAAAAAAAAAAAATATTTTAAAGAAAAAGAACACAATTGTAAATTATATCATATGAAATAAACAATTGAGTCATAATTTCATACGGAGATTATATATGGAGCCCCAATAACACAAAAATAACATCTTTGATGAAGCGGCAAGAGAAGATTAAGTAGATTGATTAGTATTATTGATTGAATCAATTAATGATTTAATTGGCCGTTTAATTGAATTGACATGTCAATTAACATTTATTAATATTAACATATTATAAATTATTGATGGGTTAATCAAACCGTCAATTAACATTTAATTGAGTCAATTAAAAATACTAATCAATTAATTTGTCACCTCATCAAAGATATTGTGATGAGTTTGGAGATCAATTATATTTTTTCTTCCATACATGAATATAATTTGGATTACAATAGAAACAAAACTCAAAAAAAAAAAAAAAAGTGAGAGATGACATGTGTCGTGTTGTGGTGATACGTTCAAAATTATATCTACTGAAGTATATCAGTACGAAAGAAACTTTCACTGTGTTTCTATTATCATGTGAAAAATTATGTCGTAAAAATTCTGATACGGATCTTTAGAAATTATTTGGACTCTACAAGGCGTAAATAAATTTTTTAATAATCATTTGAAAAATTATATCATAATTTTTCCATACAAATATTAAAAAAAACATATAATTTGAACTTTTCAATGCTGACACAAATGTTCCTTTAAACACATTATACAAACTCCTTTATACGACAAACAGTCAAATTTTCTAAAAAAAACAATTTTTAGACTTCCTGATTTCGTTACGTTATTTTGACATGACAAAAAAAATTATGTTGTGAAAATTGTGACATGTTTTCGCACAAAACAGTTTATACATGATTTTCACCATTTGTTGCGCAAAATCAAAGTTTCTTTACTGAGTTATTTTTTTAATATTTATAATATCATTGAATTTGGTATTAATTAACTTCAATTTACATTTTAAAAGAATTGTGATGAGAATCAAACTTTTGTTAATCCTCATTGTAATTACATGAATTTCGGTACCGATCCATACATACCGCACTGTACCGCTCGCCCACAGCGACCCCTCAACCTATTCCATTGGTCACACCACACGCACTACACACACACACACACACACACACACACAAAAATACCTCTCTCCTCTCTCCCCTCTCCTCTCTCTTTCTGGAAGGAGCTTTGTCTCTTTCTCTGCAACATGGTTCGGATCCTAAAGCCCTAAGCCGATTGCAACTCATCGTTTCACAAGGTACTTAATTCTCTCTGCCTTTTTTTGTTGGATCCATTCATTATTGCTGATTTTTAGTGGGGTGTATTGAATTTTTGTTTGGTTAGTATATTTTTATTAAATTTTGAGAAAGGTCTCTGCTTTTTTTTCGATTAGAGTTTAATTGGGTCCGATGCATTGTTGGGTTTTGTTGATCGCCTTTCTTTTTAAGAATTTTAGCTAAATCGACCAAGTGTTCCTGAAGAAATTGGGATTTCGAACTTGGAGTTTTACTTTTCTATAGACTTTATAAATTGTCTGATTGACTCGAATTATGTAGTATGATGTAGACATTTGAAAATGTTCAGAAATAACTGAGCACATAAAGATCTTCTGAGATTTTATTATTATATTTAGTTGGAAATTTGAGATCAATGATTTTCGTTTAATTGCAGGAATTTATGTTTGGTTAAGGATGTGTGGAATTTGCTGTTGTTCGTGTCCTGAAGAATTCGAAGAATATGCTCATCCTAATAATCCTATTTATCGACACTGCCTTTGTCTCAGATTTTTCTTTCACCAGCTTTTCACTGGGGTAGTTTTCTAATTCTACCCAAAATAAATATTTTTTTTTATAATTCTCCTCTCGTCTACTCTTTCCTATATTGTTCTTATCTCTCTATCTCTGTTTTGGTACCAGTACAACACGGCCTTTCAGAGACTCGACTCAAGAAGCGGTACTGGTTCTGGTACCGGTACTCAGTCTAGTCAACAAATCAACACATCAAATCCTAACACACACAACACCACCTCGTCAGACCCTTTGTCAGAGTCGTACCACTTGGTACCGAGACCTCTTCCTTTCTCTCACCTCGTCTCGAGGAGAGAGAAATCATCATCGACAACTCAAACTCAAGAAGTGAAGAAGAACGGTAGCAGTTCCGGTACCGGTACGGAAGTCAAGAAGAGGAGTAGCACGGATTCGGGGATTCGTCGTACCGGTTCTGACAAGGGTTTGGCTGGGAAGGTGTTTGGTACCGGCTATGCGGTACCGAGTTCAGAGGATGAGGATGTCTGCCCTACTTGCTTAGAAGGTAGACTACTTTTCCAAATAAGTTGTGAATTTTCAAATTGAAAAATAAATTTCGGGTCGTTTTAATGGGCTTCTCAAAAACTAACTCAATGTATCCCCTTTGTTTTTATTTTATTATTATTTTTATTTTTTTTTGCAGAATATACCCCTGAAAATCCAAAAATTGTTACGAAATGCTCGCACCATTTCCATTTAGGTTGTATATATGAATGGATGGAAAGAAGTGACAATTGTCCTATTTGCGGAAAGGTACATATCTTTTTTAGCTAATTGAATTTTTATACATAATATATTCTCAATGTACATCATATTTATTTACTATCTATACAAATTGTCAAATTGGTTATTTCAGCAACGACAAAAAAAATGCAAGATATCATTTTGTTTCTATTTGTATTCATCGTACATAACTTACTAGTTAATATAATAATATTACATTTTTATTTGGACGATTATTTAATTTTATGCCCAATAAATTTTGAAGAGTAATTTGATTTATATAGAAACATTCAAAAATCCAAGCAAGAATTTCATTATTGTTTTTTTAAATCTTTTTGCTCAGTATTAATTTTTTTTTAATGATTGAAATGCAGGAAATGGAATTTTGCGAGAGTCCGTAAAAGCAATATGTACCTCTCTCTCTCTCTCTCCTGCATTTATTGCTTAAAGGAGATAAAAATGTATATAATAATAAGAATAATACAATATAGCAATTTCGTGTTTACCCATTCAAAACCTCAAAATACCGTGTACCCCTCATATATAGTGTGAGAGGAGGGGTTATAATCTTCGGCGATATCTTCAATTTTGCAGGGGTATACATGAAATTTTGAGCTTACGAGGGGCTAGCATGAAATTTTCCGAAAATTATTCGCTCGCTTCTTCCTTGGGAGCACATGTACTTGAGCGAATGATAATCTCGTCTTTTTTATGTATGTTATGTTTGTAGTTTTATTGTATGCATTGCTACTTAATATATTTTTGTTGTATTGGATATAAAATATCGAATATATTAAAATACATACACATTTACTTAATTCATTTTTTTTCCCATGTTATATGAAAAATAAAATTATAACATTCAATTTATTCTCGCAACAATTCATCAATCCAACAAAACTCTTACAACTCAAACTCAATAATACAACAACAAATGCAAAACGCGCAACTTTATTCAGTTCATAGTTTACTTATTTAATCCCGAATTTGCCCTTAGATTTTTTCTGCGGTTTTGGGTTTGAGAGCGTTCCTCTTCTCCTCGAGGCTAGCGAGGAGGCTCTCGAAACTCTGCTTGAAAGAGTCGACTCCCTCGTTTTCCAATTGCGCGCCCACTTGGGTCCAGTCGATACCGAACTTCTCGAGTGCGCTGTATACTCCTTCCGCCTCGAACACGTTCACGTCGATCGTCCTCGCGATGGTACCGTGGTCCAGTACAGCCTCGAGCGCCTGATCTGGCATCGTCGACACCTAAAATACAACGAATAAATAATATTATTAAAATGTTTAATACTATGAAATTTTTGAAGGGCTTACGGTATCGGGTCCGATGAGAGAATCGACGTATAGGGTATCGGGATAAGCGGGGTTCTTAACGCCCGTAGAAGCCCAGAGAAGTCGTTGTTTCTTAGCACCCTTTTTCACCAATGCTTCCCATCTTGGTCCCGAAAATTTCTTTTGGTATAGTTTATACGCTAATTTCGCTTGTGCCACCGCAGCCTGTAATAATAATAATAATAATAATAATTGATTATTTTATTTTATTTTGTTTTAGGACGAGGAGAGATTTTGTACCTTGCCACGGAGATCGAGAGCCTCGGGAGTACCGATCTTCTCGAGCTTTTTGTCGATGAGACTGTCAACTCTACTGACGAAAAAGGAGGCGACACTTGTCAATCTCGACAAGTCGTCCAAACCGGACGCCTCCAGTCCGTCCAAGTACGCGTCAATCACCGCTTCGTATCTCGCCAATGAAAATATCAACTACATTTGCAAACACAAAAAGCATTAAAATTAAACTCTTGAAATAAAAACTATTATGAAGACCGAAGATATGTGTACCGTGACGTTGACGCTAATGCCGTTGGCAATGACCTCCTTGATGGAGGGCACGCAATCCGCGGTGGCGGGAATCTTGATGTAAACATTGGATCTATCAACGACTTTGTGGAGCCACTTGGCGGCCTCGACGGTTCCTTGAGTGTCGTTTGCGAGTCTCGGGGAGACTTCCACGGACACGTATCCGTCTTCTCCGTTGGTATGATCGTAAATAAATTGGAAGAGGTGACATGCGTTTTGTATGTCCAGTATTACGAGCTCCCAGTACGTCGTTTCGATATCCTTTTCCTCTACGTACGTCAAGATTCTGCGCAAATTTTTAGTTATTATTAAGTTAAATTTGTAGGGGGGGGGGGGGGGGGGGGGAATGTGAATGTCACGAAAGATAGAAGATTTACTGGAATTGTTCATCGTAGGCACTAGATGACGAAATAGCCCTCTCAAAAATCTGCAGAACCAAAAAATTAGAAATAAAAAGATAAAAGAAAATTAGTTAGAGAGAGAAAAGTACGGTGGGGTTGCTGGTGACACCGCGAACACCTTTGGCGATAAAGGGGAGCAAATCGGTAACGGGTCGGCACAAATTATCGTACCAAGGAGACTGGCCTTGTTCATCGTAGAGAGAATGTAGCGTTGTTTTCTCTAGCGCCTCCTTTCCCGCTCCCGCCTTACTGTTGACAAAATTTGTAATTTTAGCACTTTTCAAATTTGGACTTTTGCCTAAATCAAAAGAAATTGGCAAAGGGAAAAGACTTTTCAAATCATGTCCAAAGCAATCATAAAGTCAATTGCCAAGTTTTACAAGGTTTTGCCAAGCAAAGTTTCAGAAACAGAAATTGATTTGGCCAAGTAACTGAAATATCAATTTTATCACGACCAAACAAAAAAAAATGTTGAAGGATTAGGATATTTGCAACTTTGTAATAGCAAAAATTATCAAAGATTGAGCTTTTTGCAATTTTGACCCGGGATTATCTGTTTGATTATCTTTCAAGAGAATCCATGAATATATTTATTGCAAAATGACTCTCAACTTCGATATTTGCATATATGACCCTTGCCAACCTATTTAGTACACATATACCCTCAAAATACTTGAGATAGCTACGTGATCCTTCAAAATTTTATACTTAAAAGAAATTTGAGAAATAAGTACTGGAATTATATGAAGAGAACAAATTAAAGAAATTCAGATAGGGATATTAGATCACATACACAACCATGCGTTTCTTCAGGGCTTTCGGACCCCGATCGGCTCTGATCGAGAGACGAACCGGCGATACAGCGTTGCTCTGAAAGGTCACATACCTACCGGATCCGATCACGCTACGATCAGAAGACAAAAAAGATGAAGATGATCCGACGATACTAGGATTCGCTGCTAGCTTGGAAATCGTCGCCATGATTATGAGAGAGAGAGAGAGAGAGAGAGAGAGAGGGGGGTTTATGATAATGACGATGGTAGCTGGGATAAATATGCAATTTATAATTAGAAAGGGTTAGAATTTAAGTTTGGTTTTTTTATTAAATAAATAAGGATCA
Source organism: Luzula sylvatica (assembly GCA_946800325.1). Taxonomy (NCBI): domain Eukaryota; kingdom Viridiplantae; phylum Streptophyta; class Magnoliopsida; order Poales; family Juncaceae; genus Luzula; species Luzula sylvatica. The sequence continues at coordinate 35,481,758 of OX326959.1, read as the reverse complement.
ATGTTTAATCGGACTATCGGAGGGTAAAATGGTAAAGTGACTAGACAGTTGCAGCTGCTGGTTTGGTGGGTAGGTGAGATCACTTGTGGTTTTGTACAGTGTATGATACTGTGTGGTAATATACTCTTGTGTTTACTCTGGTACTACTTCTTTTATTTATTTTACTGATTTTTGCCCAAAAACAAAAAATAATTTTAGTGTATTCAAGGAGGAGGAATAGGATGATATTTGCCTTCTCAAGATATTTGGACAAGTAGAATATAATATTAAACTTTCAAGATACATTGTCCTTCTCGTTTCTTTCAAGATATTTTTTCAGTATTATTTTGTATTTAGGGTTTAGGATTTCGGATAAACTTTGATTCTGATTACATTGAAAAATATATTATAAGATTACTTTGAAAAAATATATTATCATTATTTGATCTTTTGCAATGTTTATTTAAGAAAGAATTTTTATATTGATATTGCATGAAATGTGATTTTTAAATTGTACATATATATAGACAATAAAATTATGCAGCACGCACCAATTAGCCCGCAGTCATCCCGCACGCTGACATGGCGGGTGCTCTCTGCCCCCATCAGCTTTCCTAGCGGATGGTATAACTCTATTTTCTCAACCCGTTAAGAAAAGAATCCGTTAAGAAAAATATATTGTTTCTCTCGCGATAACAAATAAATAAAAGCATGGTTCCTTTCTCTCTCAGTAGCTCGGCGAAGAAGTAATCGCCTTTCTTACCCTCTCGAATCGTGGAGCCAGAAAATAGCAAGCTCCACACCAAATTGTCCAAATTCCTTATCTAGATAAGAGAGAGCACGACCACCGCCATTAGAGAGATCTCTTCAGATCTAGATATAATCAGCTTTTCTCTGGTACGAAATCAGTCTTTTTTTGTTCTACTCTTTCTGAAATCAGCCTATAACGAGTATATTTTGTAGAGATTAAGTATTGAATCACATGAACAAATCTGAACTATATGATTTTTTTTATCTTTTCAATCTTATCAAGTATCGGTTTCTTAGATACATGCCTATTTTTTCTAATTGAGTGGGTTTTAGTTCTTTCTTTGCCATAATGCAATTCCTATATGTTGAATTAGACTAGAACTACTCTTTGAAAGCACCAATATTTTCGCTAATTCATTACAATTGATAATTTTTCGCTAATTATTCATCGATACACATTTAAGTCTGAAAGACAAATGGCAAAACAGCGACGTTCCCAATTTTTCAGAGCTTAGAAACCAATCTGGCTAGGTACTTACTTAATTATTCGTTAATTATTATTAATTTAATCTTATTTTCCTTAATTATGATTTGAATGTTCCATTTTCCAGAGCTTATGAAGTGTGGGATGTGTAAACTTATTGATTTAAGACTATTGTACTCCATTTGTATTCTTCTTGTACACAGCAGAATTAAAGGCGGCGCTAAAGACTTCCAAATCATCTTCTCACCTTCATTTTCCCGAGTAAGATTAACTGTTTTTTTATTGATTAGTAGTTAATCTATGTGTTATCTAGCTGAGTTTATCACTTCTTAATGCAGTTTGGTTAGGTAGTGTTCTTGATGTACTCTAGGGTTTAATATTTTGTTGTTCTTGTATTCTTTGAACTTAGATTTGAGTTTATGATGATCGATCAATCGTGTTTTTTTTCCTGAGATTTGCTGTCATTTATGTGATAGCCATTTTCCTGAGCTTATAAAGGTATGTGTTGACCCCGTTCAAGGAACGATTGTCTAACACGCTGGTGTTAAAATCGAATTACTTGGTCAAATGGGTATTACATCCTAACTGGAGGAGGCCAAACGGTATCGACTCGCGAGTCAGGAAAAAGTTCAAGGGAGTCGCATTGATATCCAACAGTTAACTAATTAAGTTTGCACAAAATGTGTTAAGATTGCTCAAATGGGTATTATTAACTTACAATTGAGTCCCTACCAATATTTGTATTCTGATTTAGGACATGTTGTGCCGAAATTTCTCACAATGTGTCGATGAGGAAGCGGAAAGATATTGTTTGAGTGTGAAGGCAGTTCGATATCGTCGTGACCTCCAGTTATGGGGCTTGGGGTTTGATTGGCTTTGGAGCTATGCTACTTGGAATCGATCTTGACTGGCCGCGAGGGAATGTTCTATTTGTATTTTATTTTATTTTAAATTGTAAATGACAATGTAAAAATTCAATTGAAAAATGTATTATATTGTATGAAATATGTATTGTAGTTGTACTGAAATTACATTGCAAATATTCTCACAAAAAAAATCTAAATTTCTTCATTTAGAAAATAGACAAAAAATTATTGGTATTCTTCATTCTCGCTACCGCAAATCCAGGACTTTTTGCGTGTTGCCCTTAGTACCAAAATGCCTCATCATGTATGTCAAATAGCATATATTTCTTCGGTTCTTGGACTAGAATATGATTATCATGTTCTTCACTTTCATTAATTTCTATAGTATTCATCATATTCAACTCTGTGAAAATGAAAAAATCAAATTACTGTCAACATAATACATGTACACATAATATTCACATGAAATGAAAAATATCAAATTATTATTAACACATTATACGCATGCACTAATGTATAGTTTATAGATTAAACAGAGTAGAGCAGTATCAATTTAAGTATCAATTTACGTAGAGCAGTGAACAAAGTAGAACCTAGTAAATTTTGAAAAACAGAGTATTGTCGTACTTGTGTTGTACATCAGAGAATGGAGCGGCAAAAACAGAGTATGCCCGTAGAAACATCAAACCGCAACTCGAGGATGACGGATAAGAGACGCTACAACGAAACATGTCAGGATCGATCGTGATCGTCAAGAGAGGGAGAAGGCGAGGCAATTCTTTCCTATTTTTTCTCCGCGCTATTTCCTTCTTTCTCTTACGTTCTTTCCTCTTTTTCCACAGATCCATCAACAAATTAGCGGGTTTGGGTGTTGTGTAAACGGATTCAAATGATTTTTCCATCCATCACATCTGCTGACGTGGCAGGAGCGTGGGTGCCACGTCAGCTGCGGGATGCTAGCGGGTGGACAAGTGCGGGATGTGTAAACTTATTGATATATAGATGTGACGTGATAATGGGGAAAAATTACAACAATCGAATGAGTTAATTAAAATTACAAAACAAATTATAATTTTTTCAAAAGTGATGGTTAATAAGTTCTAACGATATATAAAACATGATAGTTATGTTACATGTCAAAGATTAGAATATTTACATGCACATAATAACGAGCTAGTTACATTTCCTTCAAAATACATGTTTTTACAAAATGTAATTCACAAACAAAACTGCGTTATTTCACTATAAACAATGTAGACCGTTTTCGTACACTCGTTGGATATTCATTTGTCTCTGTCTTTTATGTCTATGTTATGTAGAAATATATGAGAAAATTTATAATGTAAAATAAAATAATATTGATGCACACATAATTAGCATTTAATTTATTTGGATAGTTGTGTGTTGTTGAATTAAAATGCCTAGTAATTTGTTATGATTATCTCATTGGAAAAAACTGTTTAGTTTTTTTTTTCCGCATCGGAATTTTTCTTTTTGAGACGACGCAACGGGTATGTTACAAAATATATACATGCTCATTAAGTAATTATATTCTAAGTAGTTTGCATTAACATTTCAATGAATTTTAGATAAAATTTTGAGACTTCAATTATGTTGAGATAAAACTTGCTGACATCACGTGTGTCTATTTTAAATTTTTGCTGGGTATTTTAACCTAGGTAAAAAGATAAATATATTGAATCTTTGTTGTTTTTCTCGTGGTCGCGTTTGAAACGAACCATATTAAATAGTAACTATAATGTTTGATGGTTTTTGGATGGTAAATTTTATATGAACAATATATTTGTGTAAATTAAGTTATTAAATATGTTACACGCAGTACAAATAATCTAGTAAATAGACACATGTGACGAAAGAAGTAATACATGAAAATTATTGATTGTAAGTAATTATTGGCTAAGTATTTGTATTTGGAGATGTAGTTACGTTACTTACATATATATATATATATATATATATACATTTGTTATAATTTGTTATAATTGATCATAGCAACCTAAGATATAAAGGGCCCACAAAAATTAGGTTTTATCTAACATAAAAAATTATATTTTATATTACATCGGCATAAAACGTCCTTATGATCGGATTGAACTTTCAAAATCCTAAAGAAGACCCCCCATGCATATCTGATATTTTACAAAATTGTCTTTTGGAACTGTATTTACTATTTATTAATCCCAACTATTTTTGTCTAGCATTTTTGAAATTTAGGGTATCATTTATTTTCTGTTAAAATTTCTGAGATACGGAGAATTGTCTATTTGTATATCAAAAAATTTGGTTAACTCCCCTGATGAATTCAAGTTCATATCATTCAAACTCAATTAATTCGACTATTATTTTAGCTTAAATTATCAATACAAAAAAAAAATTACTATATAATAGTTGTTGAAAAATATATGAAAGTGACTCTTCATATCAGGAAAGGACGATACCAATGGCAATGGTCCAAACACAATCTTAACCTTTGGTGTTGAAAAAGAGGTTCTTGCCAAATCCAAACTAGTAGTACACTTTGGCCCCAAGGAGGAGTCAATATGACACATTGTGTTCATGTTCAATGATCTATACGTGCCTTCCGACGGGGCGGGGCGGGGCGGGGCGGGGCGGGGCGGGGCGGATTCGGATCGGATCATTTCAGATTAAGGTTTATTTTTGGTCTCTTACATTTCATTAAAAATTCAATCAAGGTCATAATGTTCTAATTTTGTCAATTAAGTTTCTTACCTTTTTAATTAGGTCAATCAAGTTCCTTATCTTTTTAAGTTGGTTCAACTAGGTCCTTATATCCATTAATCGATGACTGACGTTAATTTATGACGTGCCAACATATGACATGAAATATTTGATGACGTGACAACACGTGACATGTCATATTTGATGACGTGATAACATGTGACATGTCATAGATTGTCATGTATGAATAATATAGTTGTAATAAATATTAGTTTTTAGTTGAAAAAATATAAAAAAAGTAAACGGGTTTCACTGTATTTAAATTAAATTTTATTTTGGATTTTTAATTGTTTTGGACGAATATATATTTTTGGATTTTACTTAAAATTTAATAATATTTTTTTTTTTTGTTATTTTGCATGTCATATTATAAAGACATTAGATAAAAAAAAATTACTTCTTGGCCCCCTCCAATTTTTGTGTCCAGTTCCGCGCCTGGATCTAGACCTCTGGCAAACTTAAATACCAAGGTGATAAATACGTATCTATAAATTATTATTAACCTGTTACATCATTATTTTATGATAATGATAATTTTACTTCTATTTTTAATTGGTAATTTCTTAATAACATCAATTAGATTTATGTAATTAATAAAAAGAAATTACCCAATAGTTACTTTCAATTAATAAAAAAGATACTGATTGTACAATAAATTCAAATTTTTGTGTGATCTCGATAAAAAAATTTAATTATTCAAATTTAGTATTTAACAATTTATTTTGGACCAAGACGATAATCTAGTTAATTGATTTGATTATTTTTTTGTATTATTATTGAATCGTAAATTTATTAAAAAAAACGACACTAAAAAAGCATTCGAACAACTATTCTCAGTGTCAACATACACATATTCTCAACTAATATAACAATATTATTTTATCAATTCCTTCGGAAAAAAAAATGAAATCATTTATAATTGCTTTCCTACGAGACCGTTACGACATTTCAAGCATCTAATTCTATTAAAAAAAAGTATACCACTCATCCGAAAACACCAAAAAAGAAGAAAAAATACCAAAAAAAAATGTACAAGTAATTCATCGTATATATTCCTAACCAACATGCAACATCTCCACTACCAAGGTTTCAAATCCCCAACCGGCCCCTCGGTCCAATTCAACACCTTTTGCCCCGCCTCCAAATAAACGCTATTATCATGCGGCAATTTCCTCGCCAACCCGTTCAATATTTGATGAAACGCGTCCCCGGCCCTGGCAGGCTGGGGAAACAACATCGCTTGTTTCATATACGGATTCGCAAGCAATCGTTGCTTCCTCAATATCACATCGGTGGGAATCGAAGTCAAAATGGAATCCAATCTCGGAACGTCTTGTTCGGCGACGAAAACACCGATTTCCTCCCACGGGATGGCGTCGGCAAAGGGGAGGACGATGTCGTCCGCGATTATTACTGGGATGCAGCCGAAAACTACGGCCTCGACTAGACGGGGACTCCACGGAGCCCAACCCAACGGGCATAAGCAAAAGATTGATCTTTGCATGTCTTCGTAGTATGTGATTGGGTGGTCCGTTGAGATGTCGAATAACGGATTGTTTTTGAAGTTTTCCCATACCGACGCACGGGCCCCACTGGAATTTTAAAAAAAAAAAGGATTAGCTTTGATGGGTTTTTACACTTATGACAAAAGGATAAATAAAATTACCGTGCATAGTAACCTCCTTCTGGATCGTTGTTGACATCATAAAACAAGCCTCGAAAATAAACAAAAATGGATCGAGGAGTATCGGGTGGAACAATGTGATTCCAAATTTTTTGAGGGGGTGCAAAAGGGGGAATCGTTATCGATCCTTCTTTTAAACACACGTGATTTCTCTGCCCAAATGTCTGAACCAGTGTCGACCTCTTTAGCAACGGTAATATTCCTCTCCCTATCGCCTTCTCTTCCTGCAAATCAAATTAAAAAAAAATAAAAATAAAAACAAGAGTAGTTTTGTATTTTATTTTTTTGGGCAAAAACATGAATTACAAAATATTTCATATGATACCTGATAATGAAAACATGATCCGAAATCATGTGGAGTGACGAAAAAATGATCGGCTCCTTCAGTACGATTCCAAAACTTCCATTTATTCGCGATTAATTGAATCGCGCTTCTCATCATTCTAGGAGATTTAAACGGTAAAGGGAGCCCACTTGGGATCAAGTCACAAGTCGTGTAAACCGGCACGTAGAACCAATCGGCTTCTTCGGGATTTTTAGTTCGTACCGGGCTTTTAAGCAAGAATTTGTGGATGAATATCTCGGCCGCGAACATGTGGGTCAAGCATCGAGGATCTTTTCGTAAGAGTTTTTTGTTGTACTTGCCTGGGAGGTCGTATACGTAAACTTTCAGCTTGCCTACTGGGTCGTCTTCTAGTACGTCTCCCGCGCTTCCTGGTGAGGATAAAATGTGTTTTGTTACGGAAATGTCCTTGGAAAGTTGGAAATTTTGTATCGAGCCCTTTGTTTCTACTCCATTCATGTTAAGTTTTACTAAATTTGTTCATTCTTCCAATATATTAATTGAAAAGTTAAATATTTCTAATGTTTTGAAATCAAGTAGACAAATTTAATTTTCATAATTGGAACACTTATAAATATATCAATGTAAGGTTCAGATTTTCATAGTGCCCTTAACATATTATCTACTGAAAAAGCAAATACTTGAGTATTAAAATAGAAATGACTGAATATACATAAAGCAGAACTCAAAATTAGCAAAATGGAACATAAAAATCACCTGAAATTCTCTCTGTTCTGCCGCTATGTTCAATCTCCTGTGAATTAATAACCCCAATCAAAGATAAACTGAAGAGAAAAACGAAGACCCATATGGCCTTCTCCATTGAATTTGACCCTAAACCAAAATCGGTTCAAGTTCGATAATTAAAGCCAAAAGACGAACTGGGTCTTGAAGAGAATTTCAATTTCAATACAAAGCAAAAGCCGTGAACCTTTTTATCTTTGTAAGAAAGAGGGTGGATAAAAGAAAAGAAAAAAAGAGAGTGGGTAAAATGAGGTTTTCTTTGTTCTCTTAGCTTAAAGAGGAGGAGAGGTCAGGTAGAGAGAGAGAGAGAGAGAGCTTAGAGAAGGGTGTTTATCTTTCTAAGATTAATTAGTTATAGGGAGAAGAAAGATTAAGGAAAAGACTAATCTTTAAGCCATTAATGATTATGAGTTGGAAAATGGTTTGGTGAGGGGTTCTCCTCAAGCGAAAGAAGAAAGAAGATGCTAGGTTTTTCTTCCATGAAAACCCTACCAAAAAGAGGAATTTTGATAAAGGTCCTGTCAAAATATAGAATGTGCCTTCCTTTAATACTAAAATAAGTATGATACTATAATCATTTAATCAACAAATTTTTCATTTTATTATTTGCCTTTTCTTTGTCATGCTTATGCATTGTACTAAACTACTTGACCTGTTCATTATTAATAAAATCCCCAATCACCTAATATCATTAGATTAAAAACACTTTGAAAGGGTAATATAATATGTGTACAGATAGCCTTTTTTAAAAAGAAGCAAGGTACTAATTAACGCATGAAAACACATTTTGGACTTTGAAAAAAATAATACTTTGTAAGAAAAGTCTATTTTTTTATAAAAAGAAGCAAAGTATTTTGAAGTTTGAACCACATGGCATAATATTCTGCAATCAAGGAATTAAACCAAATCAATCATTGGATTACAGAGAATATATTGTAACATTAGATTGGTTTTGTAGTGTTGGATTTATCAATGAACAAACTTAATGAGTGAATAAATTATCTTTGGTTCCTTCTAAAGTTTGATTATATTTTCCAGTGAATTTGAGCTGTGAGAATCCACTTTATTCCAATATTCCATCTACTACATGAAAGTATATATTCATTCATGTATCTAGTCAAGCATTGTATCATTGCCTTAACTTAATTCATTCAATCTATTTTTCTAGAAAAGAAAAGTTCATTTAAACTAATATTGTAGAAATGAACTCAATAATGGTTTGGTGTGCGTATGTAATATGGAAAATTTTCATTCAATGTTCCTATTTTATTTATACAATGCCTAAAGTGTGGCATGTAGTAAGTAGTATCTCCAATTTTAATGAATACCTACAAGTGTGTTAAAAAAATGATTTTTTCATTAAAAACCTTACATTTTTTAATATTAAAAAAAAAACTAGTTATCCCTTTTAAGTTTTAGGCACAATTTCACGTGTACAACTGAAAAACATCAAAATTTCACATATAGCCTTCAATAATCTGAAATTTCACGAATACCCTTACAAACGTTTCAAAATATCATGGATATCCCTTCAAAATCCTTCAAATATCATTATTATCCCTATAAAATTCTTAAAATATCACATATACCCCTATTATATCGTTTAAAAACCATCAACGTATTTCTCGTTGGTAATATGTCAATTATTTAATTTTAAAAATTATTTTTCTATGATAATGAATAATTTTCTCTAAAATAATATTTAAAATCATAAAAAATCAAATATTGTCAATTTTATCTCATAATTTCTTTCCAAAAATCATTGCTGAAATCAATATTATTCTCAAAATTTTAAATAATTATTATATTTTATATGAAGGTAAAACGAAAAAATATTTTGAACGAAAATTAACAAATTATTAAATAAAAGTTTAATTTAGGAGTATCAGTGATATTTGAAGTGTTTATTTAGAGGTATTTATGAAATTTCACGATTTGAGGGGTATAGATGAAAATGCTTTGCAGGGATTCACATGAAATTCTGCCTAAGTTTTAATCCCTATAGAATATAGAAATTTAACACCTATGATAATATTTTGACCAAATTACAACTCATGTTTTTATGATAATATTTGGACTTTAGGTGGGTAACTAAAGCTTAACTTCACTTAACAGAATATTTAGTTTGCTGATTTTCTGCCTTCGGACAAAAGTCTTGTAATTAGATAATTATTTTGGATTATAACAAAATCTCAATCTCAACCCCCCCCCCCCCCCCCCCCCCACCCACAAAATATTATGATAAAAATATGAATTGTCTTTGTTTATCCAAAAGTAAGTTGATGCACCATCCAACAATAATAAATTTGCTGATGAACTATGATAAAGTGTCATGTTAAAAATGACACTTAAACAGACCAAAAGCTAAGAAAGAAGAAACATGATTCAAACGCGTAGTAGTAGGTTATCAACATTTTGCAGATGGCATTGAGGGACATATCAAACTTGACTTGAGTCTGGATTCTTTTGTTGCGAATAAAATTTGGTAAAGTATGTAATGAGTCATGAAGGTCGATTTCAATGTGACCATACATATCACTAATTTTTTTAACAAGGATAACGTATACGGTATATATGATTAGCACATATATATTATTGTTATGTTGTGTTCTTCAATGAAAATTAAAATTCATATAAACTTGATTTTTTATCATGCATAATTAAACCGGAGATAGCGGGTATTGTTGATATTTCTCGTAGTTTGAGGTTTTGTAAAGTTACATATCAAATACCTCCTATAGAAATTATGGAATGGTTTATACATACAACGAAGTTGAGCTTTTTAGGACGTTGAATGTCTGAAAATTTCGGGGACACTACTGGTGCTTTTTTAGAAGAAAAAAACGTCATAATGGAAGGAGAAGTCGTTGAGTGATCTTGGCTATATCTTTTCTTATATGCAATATTTTTAAAACCGGACCGGATATCGACCCGGCCGAGTCTCGGGTCGCCAGTTCATTGGTTGAACCGCCGGGTCAACCAGTTCAACTGTTGGTTTCAAAATACAAAAAATATCATCATATTTAATAACTTAAATTTCAAATATCATGCATAATCTTTTTAATATTTCAATCAAATTATTCTACCTTACGAAAATACGCAACGGCCCCACAGCTTCTTGCATAAAATAATGCCTATGCATTCATAAAGATCACAATGATTATCGATTTTGTAAATTTTAAACTAATTATACACAAATATATTCCGTACGGTATTTTATTCCCGTATTCCGAATAAATGACTATGCCTCATTCCTCTAATTATATCACGGTACTATCGTTGCAAATAATTACAATTAAGGAAATTTTTTCAAAAAATCCCTAACTTTTCTGAATATTATAAAAAACTCTATTAAATTCCTTCAAAACATCCTCGTAATAATGTGTATAATTTTCTAAAAAATATATTATTGTTAGTGGCAGATGTTTTGATAATAGTTTGAAGTGATTTTACAAACTCACTTTACATAAAAGGACTTTTGTGTGTCACATAAAATCATGTTCATTAATAATTCTGAACTTGAGAGGTGAGGTCGGTGAACTTGTGAAAAATATGACCAATGCTACTACTATTATTGAGAGAAACAAAACAAGTACAACAACTAAACTAAACCATGTATGCTTATTAATAATTAATAATTAACTAGCTTTTTATATGAAAAATGAGGGGAGTATTCATTAATTGAGCTCTTACTTAAAAATAAAATAATGTGAACTTTCTTAAATATGTATGCAGGTTTTCCACAATTGTCTCAATAATAATCATTTCAATAAATTTACTAGGGCAAATATTATTTTAATTTCATAAAATTCCCCAAAAGTTGAATACGTAATGAACTCTATTTACATTAACTCTTTGTATATATAAAAAAAAATTAAAAAAAACGTGTACCTAATATATATAGAAAACAATTTGCATACTAATGGCAAACTGTGTATGTTGAAATTGAAAATTCTTAAATTGGACATTTTTCTTAATTCAAAAGTTGGCCCATAAAAGTCAATTTTTAGAAGTGAATACTAATTTATGTATTGCTAAATGGGTTGGGCCAACAACAATAACAACAATAACATTTCAATTTATGTGTGCTTATTTTTTAATTATTTCCAACCAATATTAATACATCACATATTTGTAATTATTTCTATTTAAGGGCATATCATCCAAGGGCATATTTTTAGTTGGCCCAAAGTAACAAGAAATTATCAGAAACACATCCCATATTTCTCATAAAAAGAACATATTTATTATGTTATCAATTTTTTCTGTGTTCTAACCCACAACTATAGATCGAAAAAAGACGATTGAGTTGAATTTGTTGGCAGAGAAAAAGGATTCACAAATTTGTAAGAAAATCGAGGGTTGCATTGCAAAAGTTGATGCTGGACTGCTGGTTTTTTTATTTTTATGTTACATTATTTAAAAATGTTGGAACTGGATAAAATTAGAGAAAATTATGTTTTTGTTCCGTCGACAAATTGATTTTTGTTAAATGTACTCACTGGAACTAGCTATAATGTTTATTTACTTTATTTAATTATTTTTAGGCCTCTGAACTATTTTTAGGGGCAAAGAGAACAAACATGAGGATAATAAATTAACATAAAAAAACAAAATAATAGTTGAGAGGTTAAAAACATAATTAATTATCACAAAAAAGGTTAAAAACATAATTTATCTAGAGTTTATGCATGCATAATTTGTTGATCACGATAACAACGTAACTCAAAAAAATTGTGAGTAAAGCTTGTGGTCTTTATAATCACCTCGCATTTTCTCCATTCAGCAAAGCACGAAAAGAACGAGTCAATTTCGAAAGCGGAGCTTCTCTGTATCCGCATTTATCTCCATTTGTTTCTTCTCTCTTCATTTTTTGTCCCGAGAGATAGTAACATGGCGGGATCGTCGGATACGGGAACCAGCTCGAGAAGAACGATGGATATGGGATCGGAGTGGGTCTTGGTGGCACAATTGAAAGCCTCTGTCGAAACTCAGGATGCTTCGGCAAAGGTACATTTACCCTTTTATCCTTTGATAAAAAAAATATTACGTTAGAAAAATCGTTGCAAATCGCAGAAAAATCCTAGTTGTGATTTACAAAAAATATCAAATGATGACATAATATTTGTTTTTTTTCTTTTCAGGAAACGGACAATTTTACCCTTCGGAGATTCTTGCGTGCTCGTGACTGGGACGTAGAAAGGGCCGCTTCGCTTTTTTTGAGGTATCTAAAATGGAGGAGAGAAGCGGTGATAGGCGGTTTTGTTTCCGAATCCGAGATAAGGAATGAACTCTCGCACCAAAAAGCATACATGCAAGGATTCGACAAATTGGGTCGTCCCATTCTAGTTCTTCTCGCAGCTAAGCATACTTCTGTTAAGAGACAAATGGACGAGTTGAAGCGTAAGTATCGATTTTATAATAACTAACAAGGATATATATTGTATAATAAGTGCTCGTATCGGTTTATAGGTTTCGTGATATACTTTCTCGACAAGGCGTGTGCAAGGTTAGTACAAGTTCATTTATCAAGATTTTTAAAATTTTAAAATAACTTATCAACACACAATCTTTTTTATAGGATACCGAATGGTCAAGAGAAATTTATAGCCATAATAGATTTTAAAGGATGGAGTTATTCTGATCATTGCGATATTCGTGCTTACACGACTGGTCTCGACATTATGCAGGTATATATTATTTTTGGAAATATTAATTATATGAGTAAACAGAAAGAAAAATATCATGGATGTTAAAATAATTTTAATTAAATTTTGTTTTTCATTTTTAGTTACATTTTTATGTATTTATTCTTATATTTATTCGGGCTTATTTTGTTGGTGTCGGCAGAGTTACTTTCCAGAAAGGCTAGCGAAAGCGCTTCTAATAAACGTACCGTATGTGTTCATGAAGGCATGGAAAATTGTTTATCCTTTCATCGATAAAAACACTAGAGAAAAGGTTTAATTCTTTAAATCCCCTTCTACAAACCTGACTTGAAATTTTAAATTAAATAAATTCCTTTTATAAAGATATTTAACAAAATGTTTGTAATTAATTATAAATATGCAGTTTATATTTGTCGACGACAAGAAATTGCAGAGGACTTTGCGCGAAGAAATCGACGAAAGCCAGTTAGCAGAGATGCATGGTGGGAAATTGGCTTTAGTTCCCATTGATCAGGCTTAATCGATATTAACCTTTAATATTTTCACAATGTTATATCAATAATCTGTATCTGGTTTCATATGTACAGCTGCAAAAATAAAGATATTGAAATTGAAATTGAAATAACTTTATAATTTCCATGTGTTTATTTGTACTGAAGAACAATTACTCTGTAATAAATATGAGAAAAAAAATCTTCTAATTGGTATGATAATATGAATTTTAGAATTATGATGTGGTTTTTGCACTGGACTGGATAGTTAAAATATAAGGTTAAGTGGAGAACCAGTAATGGGGTGATGCTTAGAGGTGGCAATCGGGCGGGTCGGGTCGGGTTCGGGTCGGGTCATTTCGGATTCGGGTCGTTTCGGTTGGCGGGTCATTCGGGTCGCGGGTCGTTCGGGTTTCGGGTCATTCGGGTTTCGGGTCGTTTGGGTTCGGGTCGTCTCGATTTTCGGGTCGTTCGGTTCCGGGTCGTTTCGGTTTTCGGGTCGTTCGGGTTCGGGTCGTTTCGGTTTTCGGGTCGTTCGGTTTCGGGTCGTTCGGTTCCGGGTCATTCGGGTTCGGGTCGTTTCGGTTTTCGGGTCATTCGGGTTCGGGTCGTTTTGGTTTCGGGTCATTCGGTTCCTGGTCGTTTCGATTTTCGGGTCGTTCGGTTCCGAATCGTTTTGATTTTCGGGTCATCGATTTCGGGTCGTTCGGTTCGATTTTCGGATCATTGATTTTGGGTCGTTTCAGTTTTTGTTCTTTCGGGTACAGATTCGGGATTACAGGTCGACGAAGGATTTTGATAAAAATATTTTGTTTTGTGTTTTATATCATTTCAATTTATAATTATGACGTGGTAAATGAATTTTGCTTGGATTTGTAAACGACGATCATTAGTGTAGAGAGTTCAGAGTAGTATTATGACTCCTACAATGTTCATATGAACTCTGCTTTGGATACTGAGCTAAAAAAACAAATAATTGATTAATTAGAAAATTATTTTAATTTATTTATTGTATCTTTAATTGGAATGATAGTGTTATTGCAAAATGAGTCCGAGCAGGATAAATAAACAGTGGATTTTTCAAAAAAACTGAATTTATACTTGAAATTAGTTTTTTATGTGAATAAAATAAATAAAACACTAAATATATAATTTACAATTTTAATTAATGAAAATTTGGACCTTTAATTTGTAACAATATTATGAAAATTGGGACTTTCAAAGAATCTAAATTTTGTAATTGGTCCAGTTCTTTTGGTATCCATATAGCAAGTTATATGGTATGTCTTTTCAAAATAAGATAATTTCATATAATAAATAATTAATTATATAAGAAATAATGCAATTAAAATTATTTCCCTCCAAAATATTTCGTTACTTTCCCTCCTCTTGTCATTTCTCATATTTTCCCTCCAAAATATTAATAGAATTTGTATTTGTCATGCATGTATGTTGATGTTAATTTTTTTGGCATTTAAGAAATATCATATTATATTATATTATTATTGTTTAGAATTTGGATGAACAATTAATGTCATTAAAACAAAATACATAGAAATATCATATTATAGCTCTATTAATTATTTTGAATATATAATATTAAAATTATATTAATGATAATTATTAAACATATTAAAATTAAAATAATACATAGAAATATTCCTAACATAAAAAATAAATAATAGCTCTTAAATTATTTCCCTCTAAAATATTTCGTTACTTTCCCTCCTCTTTTCATTTGTCATATTTTTCCCTCCAAAATATTAGTAGAATTTGTATTTGTCATGCATATATGTTGATGTTAATTTTTTTGGCATTTAAAAAAAAATATTCAATATTCAAATAAATGCGCAAGACAAAAAAAATAGGATACACATGATATATTATTTTATTAATATTTTATTTAATATTAATTATTACAAGAAAATTATATAAAAAATAATATTTCATTCAGAACATTTGACATGTATCTCGGGTTTCAAGTCATTTCAGTTTCGGCTCATTCGGGTTTGTTCGATTTTGGGTTCGGGTCATTCGGGTTGCGGGACATTCGGGTTCGGGTTGTTCGGGTTTTGGGTCGTTCGGGACATTCGGTTTCGGGTCGATTTCGGGTTCGGGTCATTCGGGTTCGGTTTCGGGTTCGGGTCGTTGACTTGTCAACATTTTCGGGTCGGGTCGGATTCGGGTTCGGACGGGTCGGGTCAGATTTTGCCAGCTCTAGTGATGCTAATTCGAGGGTTACGAGGGCCTAGGCGTAAAAATGTCAACCAATGGGTGCTGCTAATTCAATTTAGGGGCTAAATTGAAAAAAAAAAATGGCCTGATGAAGAAAATGATCAGAATTTCTGAGCAAAAAAATAAAAAATAAAAGATAATTATCAGAATTGGAATTTGGAATCATATTTGATTGTGAAACAACAAAGAAGTAAGGGTTAAAGGGACAAATAAGGAGGGCCCGGCTGTAAATTATGAAACGAAAGTGATAGGAAGGAGTCAAATATTGACGGATATGAATACGTATCATTTTTAATATTAAAACGAATATTATTACATAATAATATATATTATAATTATAATTATATACACATAATTTGTTATATGAATAATCAATATTATTATATTTAAACGAAATTTGTGGTTTCAAATTTAAATCATTCACAAATCATTAATTTAAATATGTTTTCTCAACTATTTTTAAAATCAAGTGGAGATGGTTTGCCGGTGGACCAACTTACTATTTAAAATCAAGCCCCTTTGAAAGTCAAAATATTTGGCTGGCTAATGTTGACTAGTCGTATTTTAATATCGGATAAATTGCAAGCGGGGATGGCCTCATGAATCACAATGCGCATTATGTGCGTCTTCTCAAGAAACGGCATTTCATCTCTTCTATACATATCCGATCGTTATGATTCTTTGGCACTTGGTGAATCCGAACATCTGCTCTTCAGCTAACTCTCTAGAAAAATACACCGAACATCTGCTCTTCAGCTAACTCTCTAGAAAAATATTGTTAAATACGAGTCGAAATTTAAGTGGCGTCGCGACAGAGCTATGGAACACTCAATGGAATGCAACAATTTGGACCATTAGGCGGGAACAAAACCAACGAATATTTTGACGGACGGTGCGGATGCACTCACTCTTTGTTTCGGTGGTGAGTGACTTAGCTAACAAATGGTGCCGGTACTACTAGCTTTTATATCAGGGGGCATCACAGCCATAGTTTGCATTTCTTTTTAGTTGTGATAGAAATACACCTCTTCTCTCCTCCTGAGTTGTTGATGTGCTGGAAAAGACCATGTGTTAAATCATATAAAGGTTTATGGGCTTTTTTCAGGTCTTTAAGTGAAAAGGAAAAAAAATGGGTTTATGATTTTACAGTCCAGAATGTTAAATCATACAGGCCTTTATGGTTTAACATATCTGACGGCCTGTCAAATCCTTGAGAAATAATGGTGCTGGTGTCAACTGCTATTTACTGTGCAATGCATTAATGATAGATTCCTGCATTAATTGCAGTAGGTGGCACTTAACATTTGACACGGGGGGGGGGGGGGGGGGGGGGGGGGGGGGGGGGAATTGGTTTTGAATTTCAAATTTTATAAACTTCTATAAATATACCCATATGCTTTTTCTCTCTCTTCCATTTCAAAATTTGGTCTGATTTTCAAAAAAAATTCTCTCTGAATTTTATGGTTTCAATTTTTCTTTGTATGCTTTTAATTTCTTTATGGTTTAATCAAGAAAAACAAAAAATTATTTGTATGGTTTTTAATAATTTATTGTTTAATCTAGTAAAAAATATTTCGATTAATGGTTTTATTTTATTTATGGTTTTATCCGCAGAAAAAAAAAAGATTTATTTGTATGGTTGAATTTTTAATGGTTTAATCCAGGAAAAATGGTTTATTTTTATCGTTTAAAAATTGTTATGGTTTAATCCTGGGAAATAAAGAAAAAGAATAATTTGTATGGTTTAATTTTTTAATTGTTTAATTCAGGGAAAAATGATTTATTTTTATGGTTTTTGAATTATTTAAGGTTGTATAGTGAGAAAAAAAATGTTTAATTGGATTGTTTTAGTTTATTTATGGTTTAATCCAGAAAATAAAAATATTTATCTGTATGATTTTATTTTAGTTACGGTTTAATGCAGGCAAAAAAATAATTGTTTATGTTATTTATGGTTTAATCCTGAAAAAAAAAGATTTATTTATTTGGTTTTATTTTAGTCATGGTTTAATGAAGAAAAAATGTTTATTTGTATGGTTTCATTTAGTTATGGTTTAATGCGGGGAATAAGAAATAATCTCTATTTGTATGGTGTTATTTTATTGATGGTTTATAGTGAAATAATAGTAAACAAAATATTTGTATTGTTTAATCGATGAAAAAAATGGTTTATTTTTGTAGCTTCATTTTATTTAAGGTTGTGTCATGAGAAAAATAAAAAATGTTTATTTCTATGATTTTATTTTATTTATTGTTTAATCAAAAAAAACAAAAAAGATTTACTTGTATGGTTTAATTCAGGAAATAAGTGTTCATTTTTATGATTTTATTTTATTTAAGGTTGTATCCTGGAAAAAAAAAATATATTATTTGTATGATTTTCTCTCAGTTATGAATTAATGCACAAAAAAAGTAGGGGCGTTCGTTGCTATTTTTCGGGAGAGTAGGGTGTTTATTGCTATTTTTTGGAAAGAGTAAGGGTGTTCATTGCTTTTTTTTCGGAAGAGTAGGGATGTCCGTTGCTATTTTTTTAGTGTTACTTTTTATCACATGTATTAAATAACTCTATTAAACCTGAATTGAGATGATAAACAATATTTGTTTAGTTCAATTGTGTTGTAAAAAAACAAGACAAATTCGAAAAACAATATTTGACATAGAAATACAATCACAAAAAGATCCAAGATTTAACACACAATTTAAAGTAATAATTAGCAGTCATCAGTTAAAGTGTTAAAAAACTCAAATCAAAATTAAGATGGTAAACCTCATTTCTAATCATAATAAACAAGTTCAACCATGAGAACAGTCCATAACAAACAAGTTCAACCATAACACAAATAGTGAGAAAGTAGAATTAATGAATAAAAGAATTAACCAAACAATTTGTACTCTAAAATAATAATAAATTATGGGTTCAAATTTCATTATCACTACATAAACGTTGAATAAAAAAATACACACAATTTGTACTCTAAAATCTCACATAATTGAATCTTTGACACGTAACCCGAATGACTCGCAAAATTGAATATTTGACACATGACCTACATGATATTTTTTTGAAAACAAATATATATACTTGTCAATAAACACCTAACCCTGATAATGAATTGTTTTGACATATAAAATTATAAATTATATATTATGAAAAATTATAAATTCAAATTTCATTATACTGAATGAAATCGAAAAAAAAATGAACACAATTCGTACTTCCCCCGACCCACCGCACCCCAATTGCCTTACAACATGGTTGATACATGAATAATTGATGAGAGTAAACGAACCAAAAAATAGTTAAAACATGAATAGTTCAGAAATGTAAATGAATAAAATCAATGAATGAGCCAATAAATTCATAAGTCGAAAAATCAGAAATTAATTTTCATTTACATCAAATAATAAATAAATAATAAATAATTAGTCTGGTGCATTGAAACCGGTCCACGAAAAAACATCTGAGGGAAGCATGTGGTCTTTACAATTACCCCAATTTTGCTCTGTTTACCAAAAAGAGAAAAAACAAGCACAAATTGGACTTTAACCTCCCATACATGTAAACAAAAAACATAAACAAAAATTGTTTGATTTGTTGGATTTCAAATACATGTAAACAAAAAACATTTGTTTGATTCTTGATTGAAATTCATGATTTTTCAAGTTGGTTATAGAATGAATTTGGTTGATATTTTTTTGTTAAATATCTCACATGAATAAATATCATAAAAATTCAATATTTGTATTAGTAAAGTATCAACTAAATATGAATAGATATGATTCGTGTTTAATACAACACTAGTACGAAATAAAATTAACATAAACAAAAATTACATAAACGAAAATCGCAAAATATTAATCAATCTGTTAAATCGTAAAAACACCAATACTAATTAATCCATTTTTGGAAATGAACATGCTTCTCTAAAGCTTATCGCCGAACACCTTAAATGCATGAGAAAATAGTAAGATCTCCGGAAACATATTGGTACCGCCTCTTCGTAGAACCTCGTGCTGGTACGGTAAGGCACCACTATGCAGTGCCAGTACCGGTACCTCTCAAAACTGGTACGGTACCCATACCTCTCATACTTCTCTGTAGCGATACCTCTCAGTTCTCCGACAAATTTTGCAAATGCTCCGACAAATTTTGCAAAGACATTTTCTCCAAATTATTTAACCCTAATCGAGACAATAATTCAACTCTAATGATTTATTTAACCCTAATTGAGACAATAATTGAACTCTAATTAATATTATTTAATCCTAATTGGTACTATTTCATCTAAATTGAAACACTAATCGCAGCATGAAGTAGTAATCTATGCTAATTGAGACACTAATTACAATAATTACCTCGACATAGCACACAATTTTAATACAGGTGAGATACATGTGAGTAATCATCAAGAGGCAAAGACATGAGATATCTTTCTTTGCAATTGAAGTTATAATTGTTTGTTGGTAGATGAAATTTGAGTACCTTTCTTTGGAATCAGTTTTGATTGTATCGAGCCGGGCCACCCAATTCGCCGTCATTATATTCTGCAATAAAAAATAGCATAAATAAAATCGTCACACAAAATAAAGATCAAAGAGCGAGATTTTCCCTTCATGAGCTCTTTCTTAACACGCACACCACCTGTTCGACGAAATGACTGAGCATGATTTATACGGTAACGAAGAGACTTGCGAGAAAGGAGAGCTCCAACGAAACGAGACACTGTAGCTACGACGAGAGCGGAGACTAATTAACGGAGAGTACAGAGAGGTCCTGTAGGTAGAAAAGAAGGCCAATACATTAATCAACGACTACCCTCTACAGCTTTGAGATGAGGAGACAAGATAGAAAATGGCGGGGCTGAATAGTTTTGTTGAACGACAGATACGTGGAGAGCGAAATCCACTGATGAAATACGGAATTTTTAGAAGGACGACGAAATACATGGATGAAATACATGGATAAGAGGGTTGAAGGGTTGAAATATACTACAACATGAAATCAAACAAATGATTCTAGTCAAATCTTGTATTTCAAAATACATCTCCATCAAAATCGCTCAAATCAAACATGCCTTTTGTAACATACAGTAGTAAAAAATACAATCAAATTTCAATTATTCTCTCTCAATTTTCAGCGTGTTCAAATTGAACGAACATGAATAGAGAGTAATGAATACAAACAAGAATGATTTCATGATATATTTATTTATCCTCGAATCATACACAAATTTAAAATGAGAATTTGGATTTGTTTTAGTTAATTGTTAAATATTATGTTCAAAAGAAATAAATAATAAATTATGGGTTCAAATTTCATTATCACTACATAAACGTTGAATAAAAAAATACACACAATTTGTACTCTAAAATCTCACATAATTGAATCTTTGACACGTAACCCGAATGACTCGCAAAATTGAATATTTGACACATGACCTACATGATATTTTTTTGAAAAAAAAAATGATATACTTGTCAATAAACACCTAACTCTGATAATAAATTGTTTTGACATATACAATTATAAATTATATATTATGAAAAATTATAAATTCAAATTTCATTATACTTGATGAAATCGAAAAAAAAATGAACACAATTCGTACTTCCCCCAACCCACCACACCCCAATTGCCTTGCAACATTGTTGATACACTATGTTGCACGGATACGGATACGGATAGCGTATCCGATACGATACGGATACGGCGATACGGCATTTTTCAAAAAATCACGGATACGGGGATACGGCAATTTAATATATTTATATTATATATAATTAATAAATAAGTAATTAATTAAATAATAAATTAATTAGATTTTTAAATTAAATATCATGACAATAAATAATATCAAACAAACAATACAAGTATCATAAAACTATCATAAACTTGTTCTAGAAATATTTTAGAACTAATCTAGAAGTATCCTATATAATTTATTTAAAAATATTATGGGCCAAAATATATAATGGGCCGAAGTATCCTAAATGGAGTATCCCAGCCGTATCCTGGCCGTATCCCCAGCCGTATCCTGCCGTATCCCCGCCGTATCCGAAAAAAATAAATATTAAAATATTCGGATACGCCACGTGGTGTATCCGATACGTATCCGAGCCGTATCGCACCCGTATCCGTATCGGATACGCGTATCCTCAGGATACTTCTGCATTTTTAAAGTATCCGCGTAACATAGTTGATACATGAATAATTGATGAGAGTAAACGAACCAAAAAATAGTTAAAACATGAATAGTTCAGAAATGTAAATGAATAAAATCAATGAATGAGCCAATAAATTCATAAGTCGAAAAATCAGAAATTAATTTTCATTTACATCAAATAATAAATAATTAGTCTGGTGCATTGTAACCGGTCCACGAAAAACATCCGAGGGAAGCATGTGGTCTTTACAATTACCCCAATTTTGCTCTGTTTACCAAAAAGACAAAAAAACAAGCACAAATTGGACTTTTAAGTTTTAACCTCCCTCCTTCTCTCTCTATCTCTCCACCTCTTTCTTCTCTTTCTGAGACGAGTAGAACATAATGGGATCAATGGATATAGAAGAAGAGTGGGTTTTAGTGGCTCAATTGAGAACCTCTGTGGAAAGCCAGGATCCTTCTGCAAAGGTACACTTTACCCTTTTACCCTTCTCTCTTTCAATCCCTCTTTCTGATTTTGGTCTCGATTGTGATTTGTTTGGGTCCTCTTTATCCTTTGTTTAGAACAAGATTTTAGAATGTAAATACTAACTTTCTTTTCTTATTTTATGCTATATTAGTTTCTCATTTAACTAACTAATTACTTATTTTGAATTCCCTTGCCAAATGCCTCACTAAATAGTAAATAATACTAATTATGATAGTATAACAAATAATTGTGGTGGGAATTTTTTAAGAAAAAAAAACTAATTTTCTGAATGTTTAGACTCTCCTTACCTTCGGAGACTCCATTTTAAAGTTAACATTGTTGTATTATTTATTATAAATAATAGTAATTAAATTTTAATGGTATAAAATATTAACATGTGAAGGTTAATATTCATCATTAAATATAATATCATAACATTAAAAATAAAATAATTTATGAGATATTAAGAAGGGAATGAAACATCTCATTTATCATCAAAGGCTATTTTCGGTTATAATATAAGAAGAGAATTATATGTCATTTAATTCTCTAAATGACACCGAAATGGAGAAGATTATAAGGACTCTCACTCCATTTGATTTAGTATATATCAATAGCCAGGAAAAGAGTGAAAATGAAAAATGAAGTTCTTTTATAAGAAAAAAGCAATCTCAAAGAAATATAGATCTCTCAATTATATTACTTAGTTTCCGACTTTCGAAAGAAGAAAACTTGGTTGAAGAATCGGTGTACATGACTTCATCTTTTTCGAGGTGTATGTCTTCCGCTTTACGACTGTGCTACTAAATCGGAACCGAGACAAATCGGAGGTGTAGAACCTTGGAGATGGAGAAACGAAATATCCTGCACTAGAGGGCGTTAATCTGTCTTTAGGGCAGCAGCGGCACGACCGCGCGGCTACATCCAGGCTTGTTCTCGATTTACTTATTTATTTATTATTATTTAATTGATTATTTAATTTGTTTGTTTGGTTATTTTATTGAAATATAACCAACAAACATTACATCAAGATAAAACCTTTTTTTTCAGATGAAAATATTTCTCATTAAAAATTAGAGAAGCTTTAAAATATTGAGAAAAATTAGGGATTTTTTTTAAACTCCCATCATTATATATGATTTAGTTTTTGTTATCTTATTGCTTATCATTGTTATTAATTATTATTATTATCATTATATTAGTTTTAAAATTTCCCATCATTATTATCATTATTTGCTGTCTGTGGACAGGAAAAAATTGATCAAAGTCAAACACTTCCTGTGTATAATAATAATATGCAAGTTCATGTGAAGAGCATGATGACTTTTTGTATGCACAAAGAATAATTTATGTACATTATTCCTTGTGATTATTTGTATCATAGTATTAGCCTTCAATTTGTATCATAGTATTTGCTTCATTAACGTTTAATTGGCACGTCAATTCAATTCAATTCAATATGTAAACATTAGTACATGTTAATTGACATGTCGATCCAATTAAACGGTCAAGTAACTATTAATTGACGCATCAAGAATGTTCGCGTGAGTTTTGGAGGCATTGTATATAACCCCTAAAAGATCATATTCTAAATAGTATTTAGTCCGATTTTTTTTTTCAAACAGCGAATAGTTTCGAATTTTCAATAATGCAGGACTATTCGCAGTTTCAATAATGCAGGTTATATTTTTGCAATTTAGGAACAATGTAAGGGTTTCTTTGTGAACTTTTTTTTCTGATTTAATCATAATTATGAAACTCGACACCACTAACAATCTGTCCATCCACCATGCCTTTATGTTTTGATTATGGAAAATAATAATTTCTCCACAACAAACTCTGATACTTCCATTTATTACGAAATCTTTGGCATTCATTCTTGTCTAGCCTAGTTACCTTATCCATCTACCACAGGTCCACACTGTCCGTCTATCTGTCACCAAATTTATCATTGATAACCCTATATATTTTTTTTCGATCTTTTTGTTATCTAAATTTCAGGAAACAGACAATTTTACCCTCAGGAGGTTCTTGCGTGCTCGCGACTCGGACATAGAGAAGGCATCGACACTATTTCTGAAGTTTCTAAAATGGAGGAGAGAATCGGTGCCGAACGGTTCTATTGCCGAATCCGAGATAAAAAATGAATTAGCGCAACAAAAAATGTACATGCAAGGATTTGACAAAATGGGTCGACCCGTTGTAGTTGCTTTTGCTGCTAAACATGTCTGTGCTAAGCGACAAATGGATGAGTTGAGACGTAAGTTCGTAACAATTATTCAAAATAAGAATAACAAATAATGTTCAATTTCAGTTGCAACCCTAAGTAATGTTGTACAGGGGCACCGTCTTTTACGCAATTTTTCACAAATCATTTTTTTTTTGGCTCGGTGTTGAAGAATTATATCATAATTTTTTGTGCCTTTTTGCAGGTTTTGTTACATACTTTCTCGACAAGGCGTGTACAAGGTTAGTAAAATGTTGTTTTACAGAGATTTTTAACTTCAAAATTTTTGTTGTAGCTTAAATAGATTTTCAATTCAGCACAATATACCCAAATTTCATTTATATAGTGTGTAAAAAGATACAGCATACATTATATGGAATATTGATTAAAAAAATTATCGCTGCGAAAAATGGTAGGATGCCAAGTGGACAAGAGAAATTTATATGCATAGCAGATTTTAAAGGATGGGGTTATTCTCACTGCGATATTCGTGCTTATGTTGCTGCTCTTGAAATTATGCAGGTATTTTTTTTTAAATTATTATTTTGCAATATCAATTTTAGGAGCAAACAAAAAATGGGAAATATATTAAATGATCCAAAATTGAGACAAAAGTTTCGGATTTATTCGTCAGAGTGTTACGAGTAATATCAAAGGCAAATCTTTCGTTACTTTTATCATTTCTTTTTATTTTCATCATTCTTGCATAATTCATTATACATTTTAAATTACTTTTGAAGTTTTAAATATTAGTTTAATTATTCTTACATTTTCTTTTGTCTTCTTTTGTTGGTGTTCGCAGAATTATTTCCCCGAAAGGCTCGGAAAACTGCTTCTAATAAATGTGCCATATCTGTTCATGAAAGCATGGAAAATCATTTACCCTTTCATTGATGCAAACACTAGAGAAAAGGTTTTGATTTTTTAAATTCCCTTCTAATTAAAACATGATTTTAGATTTAAGTGCTTATGAAACAGATAATTAAAATAATTTATTTTATTAATTATATATATGCAGTTTATTTTTGTCGATGACAAGAGATTGCAGCAGATTTTACTCGAAGATATTGACGAAAGCCAGTTACCAGATATATATGGTGGAAAATTGTCTTTGGTTCCCTTGGATAGTGCCTAATTAGTATCGGTATTATCTTTTATTTTCTTTACCTAATTAAATTTAAGATTCCCATAAAATCAATATTATATCAATAAGATTTGTCTAATTGCATATCTTCAACTGCAATATTTAAAGAAATTGGATGATTTGTAGTTTCCACGAGTTTATTTGTAGTGAAAGTGAAGTATAATTATTCTGAAATTAATTTAGTTAAATTCCTGGATTGATTTAGTTAAAATAAAATAAAAATTATGCTTGTTGCGCAGTTTAGACAAAATTAACAAAAAACCAAAATTTTAAAATCTGGGGGTATTTTTTTTGTAAATCAGATATTAAGTTGGTCAATTTATTATAATAAAATAATGTGAACTTAGAACTTAGTTTTAATTATGAATAATTTGATGTATATGTAACGAAATTATGTGAATAGTAGATGCAAAACTGAAAAAATACCGGGTATACGTCGATCTTGTAGGCACAATTTGATGTGTACCCCTAGAAGACCTAATATCGTGTATGTGTATATCATATAAATTATAAACAAATATCATGAATACTCACCTAAACTATAAAATAGCATGTATGCCTAACAATATCCATGCACATATGTATTCCTCTATTCCTGTTTTGTCATGTTTTTGAAAAGAAAAAAAAAATGCGACACAATATTTTTATATATACTAGGATAATCTCCGCGCTTCGCTGCGGGTATTTTTAACTTTTGTATCTAAACAAGCTCATTTATAAATATCGATTCATGAACTATTTTTACAAGAAAAACAATAGAAAGAAATATATAACTCGATGGTAAATAAATAATCTGATAATTTAAAACAAAGTCAAAAGCTAAACGGTTCTATGTACTTGATCAATTCACTGTACTCAAATAATTTTACCGAACTAATATAACAAACAAAAACATTCACGTAGTCAATAAATTGAATGCGGTCTAATATACATCTCTCACCCCTAAATGGTACAAGAACCGAACAAATATATATATATATATATATATATATATATATATATATATATATATATATATATATAATAAATATACAAAATGGTGTACATATAATAATTATAATGTGATTCAAATATTTATATTTATAATCAACATTCAAGATGCTAACAAAATTTAATGTTAATATAAAAATATATAATCTCACAAATTACCCAATCTTTTTTCCCCTGTAAATAGTACAATTAATCTCACAAATTACCCCTAAATATTCTCATTAGTTACAGAAAAACTCAATTAACATCCACTATTTGTGTACTAAGGCCAACTTCTTTGGCACCATACATAGAAACAAAAAATTATGTACAAGCCCTGCAAAATTGAAAAAAAATCTGGAAATTAGTGTTTGAGGTCTAATGCCAAATAAAACCATAAAATCTCAAATTAACACCAAATAGAACCATAAAATCTGAAATTAACATCAAATATTTACATTACCAGTGAAATCTCCTAAGTTCAGCATCATAACATGAACGCATAAGCTATCCTAGCCAACTTTTTCATTAATCTTTCTTCCTACAAAAGGCGTATCTAATCTTGATTTTAGATGTATTAATCTTTCTTCCTACAAAATTATGTAATAATTGGTTTTAGTTTTAATTGCTCTATTTATGAGATGAAATAAAATAATTAGGATTTAAATAGTACTTGTAAAGGGACTGAGACGCAATGGTACCTTTTCATTAATCTTTCTTCCTACAAAAGGCGTATCTAATCTTGATTTTAGATGTATTAATCTTTCTTCGTACAAAATTATGTAATAATTGGTTTTAGTTTTAATTGCTCTATTTATGAGATGAAATAAAATAATTAGGATTTAAATAGTACTTGTAAAGGGACTGAGACGCAATGGTACTTTTTCATCGTTTCTTTGATAGCGCGAAGAAATGAAAATAAATTTTCGACAATTGATCAAACTCTGGTAATGAAATTCGCTAAAATGAAAAGGGAAATCATTAATTTGTCATACAATACGCGAATACAAAATATTATACTATAAATGAATGATATAAAATAGTATAGTTTACATGTGTATTGAGCTGATTGGCAAAGAAATCTTCTAATTTCATCCCAAAAGCTTGATTTCCTTTTTGGTTCATATCTGTCCTAGGAATGAAAATTACTTTATAACAAATGGTATTTGGCTGGTAATTAATCAAACTCAACAATTATAAAAAAATAGCATTAAAAATAAATTTTAACCTTTGGTTCATCTTCATCGGACGAGTCGAGCAAACGAGGTGCCTCCTCCTGAATTTCAGTTTAAAATGCGTCCTTTCTATGATTTTTTAAGACATTGTGAAAAGACGAATTGTAAGAAACATTTCTTTAAGAAATACCCCTAATCAACACTAATTTCAGTTACGAGAAAAACATCAGTTAAAAAATAGAAATTCCGGTTAATAAACATTGATTTCCACGAAAGGTAC
The DNA here is from genome assembly GCA_946800325.1 of Luzula sylvatica. Classification (NCBI taxonomy): domain Eukaryota; kingdom Viridiplantae; phylum Streptophyta; class Magnoliopsida; order Poales; family Juncaceae; genus Luzula; species Luzula sylvatica. The sequence continues at coordinate 35,453,325 of OX326959.1, read as the reverse complement.
CATTTGATGAAGAAATATGGTGGGTTCGAGCTACTTCTCCAGCCACCTGGTACCCATAGTGAAAGAAATCAATACAAATTTCAGTCGACATTTCAACGAAAGGTACCATTTGACGAAAAAATCTGGTGGCTCCGAACTTCTTCTCCAACAACCCGGTGGCTTCGAGTTGCTTCTCCAGCCATGCAATATGACGGCTTCGACCTGCTTCTCCAACGATCTCCATCTCTCTCTCGCTCGTCCATGGTGGTTCTCTGCCCGTCTCTCCCTCAATCTGTTTGTCCTTTTTCTCTTCCTCTTTCTCGATTAGGTGAAGCGGGATGTGGAGAATGGTCTCTCGGGTACGGAAGTATGGAGGGTACGGAGGGTATGGTTCATGCATACTTCTCTCTCGAGTAAGGATGTGCGTTTTTTACGAAGGGGGAGGGAATGGAGGGGAAGGAAATAAAAGAATTTTCTTTTGCTCCGAGTTTTAAAATAATTAATGAAGGGGAAAAGAGGGGAAATAATAACATCATGAAAAAATGACAATTTTACCCTTTGAATCATTACTAACTATAAAATGAAATTAGGGATATTTTGGGTATTAGAATGTTATAATATTTTTTACTCTCCATTACCCCCAAATTTGGGGAGAGAAATAATTGATCTCTTTTGTATATAGAGGAGAAATAATTTTCCTTCCATTATCTTGCCCTCTCATCATAAAAATACTTGGGATCAAGTTAAAAATTAACCTTCCCCTCCCTCCCATTCCCTCTCATTAGAGCACACCCTAAAGTAGAGAGGAAGGTAAATAAATGACAGGACAAAAGATAGTGGGGATAATAGGGTTAGATAAGAAATGAAGGGTTCACATTTTTAGATTGAAAAAAGTACACTTTTGTCTCCCAATGTTTTCCAAAAAATACACTTTACCGCTCAAACAAAAATCTGCACCTTTTTGTCCCCTAATGTTTCAAAAATTGTTCAACATGCTCCCTCCGTCCATTTGGTGTTAAAACCTCAGTTAAATAGTGATGTGGCATGCTGACGTGGATTTTTTTAATGTTTTATAGTGATGACATGGATTACGTGGAGTAATAGATCCGTTTACTCAAACCCGATCCGATAGCTATAATATCTCTCTCAAAACTGTTCATCTCTCTCTCTCCTGTCGCGAACTAGCCCCCTTCTCTCGCCACTAACATCACTCTCGTAAAGCTTCTCTCGCCCAGAGAGAAAGAGCGAGGGTCGTCGCCGAGAAACTAGGTCGCCATGAGCTCCTCGCTGCCTCCTAGATCTACAGTTCTCTCTTCCAGCTTCAGGAGGAAGTTGCCATGGCGAGTACCGATCCAGAGCGCAAAGTAGAGGTGGAAGAGGAGGTGGAGACACCCGCCGTTGCCGCCGGCTTGTCGCGATTCATGGAATCTCCCAATTTGAAGATTTTGAACAAAAGCTCCGTTTGGGTCAAATTCGAAGAGGGGAAAGAAGATGAATTTGTGAAGAACTGCATTGAATTGTGTATGTTTTCTTTTCTTTATCTAATTAGGGTTTTCTTTTATCTAATCAGGGTTAGTTAATCTGAAATTATGGTTAATTAGGGTTAATTAAGGTGGATTTTAGTCAAATTAGGGTGCATTGCAGTCAATTTCAGCCATTTTAGGGTTATTTTGGGTCAATTTCAGTCAATTCAGGGATAATTTGGGTTCATTTCAGCCATTTTAGGATTATTTTGGGTCAATTTCAGTCCATTCAGGGTTAATTTGTGTTCATTTTAGCCATTTTAGGTCAATTTCAGTCAATTTCAGTCAATTTCAGTCAATTTTGGGTTAATTTGGTTGACTTGATTTATTTAATTTTGGTTTATTTTAGGATGTCTATTTTGATGACGAAACTGCCGAGGTTGTTATTTCGTCTGTGTAATTTCAGTCAATTTAAGATATCGAATCACACTAGCCAAAACTGGCTTCTGTACTCACGATTCTTCTGAAGGTGATTCGAAATCCGAGCTCCTGATCCAAACCATGTTCGAAAAACTCGATTCCAATTTCGGCCTTTCGATTCAACCCTAATTAATTCCAATTTCACTAAATTAGGGTTTAGGGACTGGTAATTTTATTATCTTAAATCAATTTTAATTTTAATTTGAACTTTTCTTGAAATCTAATTTTGATTCTTTTATTTCTTGTAAACAGTGACAATTGCGGAACTTCAATTCTGGGCTCAATACAGCTCAGATCGTCGCTTTGCAGACGAACCGGGTCATACATCGCCGCATGGCCCGTAAAGGGGCAAAATGGGAAGAAAAAAGTAGAACTCGAACATTGCCTCGTGGACCCTCGCAAAATGCCCAAAATGGGAAGAAAAAAGCAAAATGGGCAAAGAGATTAGAGTGAGGGTAATTCAGATAATCAATGGAGAAGAAGAAGGTTTATGTTCAGAATTACCAAAATGCCCATAAGGTTTATGTTCAGAAGTACCAACTGTATTTCGATTGTATTTTAGATGTTATTTTGATTGTGTTTACGAAACTTAATTATCATTATGACATACTTTGCAAAGGAAATTAGGGCTTAGATTAGAGTTTGGTTTAGATATTGGATCAGTGAGTTGTGTAGTGATTAAAGTAAATAATGATTTGTTGATTGTTAGCTATTAATATTCAATTTTGTGATTGGTTTATTTTGGATGTGAATGATATTTGTGTACTTTATTCTTGATTTATTTGTATTCAATTAATATATTCAATTAATAGTTCAATTAATAATTTATTTGTGTATTTTATTCTTGATTTAATAATTGTATCAAAACTTCGGAGAAACATTAATAGTACCCGTTTAATCAAAACTTCGGAGAAACATTAATAGTTATGAAGTAAACTCGATTTAAATCATTGTAAATCAAACATTAAAAGTCCTTCTCTTTTTCTCAGCTCGTTATCTGAAAAATCTTTGGCGTTGGTACTCCACTGCAATACTTTCTTCTCACTCAATCAAACGAGGTCAGATTAACTCAAAAGTGACGAGAAAAGGTTCTCCATCCTCGTCGAAGCAATACTTTCTTCCCATCGAATTTGATGCATTCCTCCACATTTTTAGGAGGGACGCAGATTGCCTTTTCGAAATATGAGAGAGCTCGATCCATGTCAGAATGTAGGGACCACAGTAGTTTAGCATACTCGCATAGTATTTGGGAGGTTCGATCAGTACTGCATGAGAGTAATATTCTGACCCGATCAATCCGGATCTGACCCGATCAATCCCAAGCCCCCTCGCGAGAAACAAAGGCACCAGCGTCCATGGAAATCAGCTCCTAAGCCCTGCTCGAGCTATCACTTCCCATTCAAAGCACAATCTGCATACTCTCCCCCCCTTCAACGAGATCGCCCGCCAACTGTTCGACGAATTCTCTCAACCAAAAGAACACCGCAACTCAGCCAATCTCCTCTCCCTCGGCAACCAAAAGAACACCACAACAGCGAGCGAGAGAGAGAGAGAGAGAGAGAGAGAGAGAGAGAGAGAGAGAGCGCTCGTGAGACGGGAGGCGAGAGAGAGAAAGAGAGAATCCTGCGAGCTTCCAGACCTCGCACTGAGGAGAGTGAGAGGGGGATGTCGTGAGAGGGCTGGAGAGAGAGAGAGAGAGAGAGTTTTGAGAGACATAATTAGTTAGCGGATCGGGTTCGAGTTAAATGGATCGGGTTAGGATAAAATTCCATGTCATCACCACGTGTACATGCCATGTCATCACTTAACTGGTCATGTCACCATTTAACAGAATTTGAACTACAAAATAGACGGAGGGGGCATGTTGAACAATTTTTGAAACATTATGGGGCAAAAAGGTGCAGATTTTTGTTTGGGGAGTAAAGTTCATTTTTTGGAAAACATTGGGGGGCAAAAGTGTACTTTTTTCTTTTAGATTTATGAAAATGAACAGTAAAAAAGAGAAGCGTGACATGATGAGGACAAAGATATTGTCAAATTAATAAGAGGGTAAATTCACTTAAAAATAGAATAGTTTTATATATTCACTTAGCATGTGATTCAAAACAAAATCGGATTTTTAAAACACGGTTTGTGGGAACTTCTCCGGTTATCTAAAACTTGTACGGATACGACGATACGACAATTTTTAAAAAGTCTAGGATACGATACGTTATATATTGTTATATATGTATATTATTTAATATTATTTTAATATAATTAAATATATATATTTAAATAATTTTATTAAATTATTATAAAAATCAAGAATTTGTATTATCGATTTGGATATTTTACGAATAAGTAAAATAAAAAATAATATGTGATGTAAAAGACTATTGAGTAGTAAGAGAATTGAGTATTTTTATGTTGGGCCAAAAAACAAAAAACAATGGATCAGCCATATCGGAACAGTATCCTGCCGTATCCAAACTGTATCTAGTCGTAGGAAACGTATCGTACCGTATCGGAACTGTATCCATCAAATTTATATATTAAAATAGTCTGATACGCCACATGGCGTATCGGAAACTTATCGGTGCCGTATCAGGGGCGGATCCGTATTCGATACTTATCCGATACGGGTACGGTTCATTTTTTGAAATATCCGCGCAACATAGTTGATACACCCTTTTAAAAGGGTGTTTGGGTATGTAACGATTGAGTATATTTTTAAAAGGATGTATCGCAAAACTTACTTTTTGTGACGATTTTTTCTTTAAATGAACAATACATATTTTCCTACATATCCTGACATTAATTGATAAATACACTTGATACCCTTCCATAAATATCCATGAAACGATAATTACTCAAAATATCATAGAAAAATGATGTATCATAATAAAAACGGTGTATGATAGTACCATACTTGCCCAGTTCGCGAATAATACAATTATTAGTTACGAATAATTACGTATTACGAATAATATACATATTGACGTTCTCGTACTCAGCCTGAATAATAATTTGCGTAATTTTTTTTAAACACAAATAATACACGTATTGCGGATAATGCGTTTCTATAGAAGAAAATATATATATTTTTTTTAAAATAAATAAATAAACTTCCAAAAATGATTAAGACAATCAAAATATCAATAATAAATAATATATCAATTTAATTTTTCGAACTAAAAAAATATTATTTAATAAAATAATTATATTTTTGAATTATTTATGGATAAAAAAGTGGTTATTTAATATTTATATATTTTTACATACAAAAGTATTGTATATGTATTATGTAAAATAAACATAACTATAGACGAATAGCTTAATCAAAGAATTATTAGCATATTACGTTTTATTTGATTGAATATTTGTCCGACTTGAAAAACGTTTCATCCGAATTATACACGAACGTATTACGTACTGTATTATTCGCGTATCACAAATGACCTACTTATGGATATAACTCCCCACATTTTTGAACTAAACTAATCTTTTAATATTTATAGAAAATGGGCTATATTCGAATTTTGATCCCCGTTAGGGTACATACATAAATGCTTCTTAAAATTATATAAATACAGTTTATAATTTTTTTTTTAATTAGTGTATTCTTAAAAAATGTATGGAGATTTTTCAAATTAGTAGGAATACTAAAATAACTTAATAGAAGTAAATAGTAACCTTAATTTTTATATAAAAAAAAGTAACGAAATTTTATCTAATTTTTTTTAAAAGAAAAATCCAAAATGTCAGGATCTTAATAAAAAGGAGCATTTTCGTGTCTGGCCCTATATGGACAAATAATTTAAAGAAATTTATGGTTTTAAAAAATAATTCAAAACTAACTCAAGTTGGATATAAAAAAGGGTGAAAACTAACTTTGGATAATGTTACGTTTTTTCCGGACCAAAATACATTTTTGGTTTCATATTAATAATTAAAAAAAATCATTGGTATTTTTAATTAATTTTACGAAAGTTCATAAATATTTTTAAACATGTACTAATTTTCAAAATAATTAAATGATATTTGTATACTTTTAATATTTCATTTCTTTTATATTGACACGAAATTATCTTTTGAACAACTAGTTTTTTATTAATATATATAATTATATATTAACATAAGAACTAATGATATGTTACTGTATATTTATAATTAAAAAATACATAAAAAGAGAGTGAAAAAAAACTAGCTGTTATCAAAGATAATATTCTACCATATATTTTCAAGGTGTTTTTTGTAATACAATTTTTTTATTATTATTTGATGTTCATTTTTCGTGAGAAAATATACAATAAATGAAGGATTTAAATTTATCTAAATATAACATATCATAATTATTATTTGTAAATTATTACATTTTTTAAAAATATTTATGATTTACTAAAAAAAAAATACTAATTTTTTTTTAAATTATTAAAATAAAAATAAAAGGATATTTTGTAGGGGAATATCCCCGGCCCCGGGCCCGCGCAGCGGATATGTAGGCCCGGTCCGGTTCCCCGATTCCCGAGATCACGCCACGACTTCGAGGGTACGATGCAAATAGAAGGTTAGATCTTTACCGGTGCAAAATTGATTGCACACGAAGGGTTGATCGCTGCCTTCTTTCTCCTGTCACGTTGGTGACAATACGCGCGTCCCACACCACGCGTCTTTCACCGCTCGTTGACTTCGCCGATTCGCTTGATTTCGTCTCCGACTCAATCTACTCGTCCGAATCGATCACAATCGTGAGAGCCTCAGTTGTTGCTCCTCTACGTGTATCCACCTTGAATCGCAAGACGTCGGTCACGGATGCACCTGCCTAGACGATGCACCGGTGAACTTGCTTAATCGAATTGATTCTCTAAACCGTAAAACACCTTTTCACGGTTTCTCTCTTTTACACCTTTTCACTCTCTAGAAATTTGTCTCACAATTTTCTGGATAATTCTGAATGAATTGGTTTGTTAAGATGAGAGAGAAAATCCTATTTATATACAATAGGATCAGGATTAGCCAAAAGGCATGTATATCCAATATACACCCTCTCACACAGAAAACTGCATGAACCTGGTCAGTATTCTGTCCAGATGAAATTGATAAATTTCTCTGACAGAAAATCAACCAACACGAAATTTGTAGATAATCTCATCATCTACTCGACCCAATTTGGCCCAGCCCAATTGGAGTTCGTATGCAAAAGTTATGACTGTTTTACTAACTGTATGTCATACTGTTGCACCCTTTCGATATTTCACAGAAACGACACTTATACTTCGTTCATATGAAATATATTTCTACATGAAGGTTATAGATAATCTAATTATCTATCTTACCCAATTTGAACCATTCAAATCGGATGTTCCTACTGAAAGATATGGCTACGAATGTACGACTACATTCGTTTATCCTTGTGTACACTTTTACGGTTGATCCTGAAACTGTATTTCCTTCAGTCTCCCACTCAATTTCAGATCTACCTAAAAGGTACTCATGCATATCCAATACGCACGATTTTAGAGAATATAGCTCGCGTATCAAATACCAAGCTATGCACATCCTATGTGCCAATTTTATGATCAAGCCCGACTTAGTACGACTCGTTGTGTGACCATGTAGGTTCGACTTAACGATGGCAGTAGGTTGTTTCCAATACCTACAAGCTCATGAGCGGGATCTAGTCACTCCATCATAGCTACCCATGTTAAACGAATAATGATTGTGATCATTGTGCCTATCTCGAATAGCGGTTACTAGTTCTCTTGTTTACGATATCCGTTAATCAAAAGGCACGGTAATAGTCATCCTTATAATTTGATTAACTACACTTATTCCCCGATTCCGAGTTGAGTTAACAAATTTCAATCGATATTAACCATTAATATCATTGACTGCGGCCGCAGGTTTCGTTAATCGACTCATCGAGCGGCGCCTAAGAGATATCTCTTCCTTTCGGAATAAACAATTCCTATCTTGGAGACTCACATTGAATTCCGTGTTTCGGACAATACCCAATGATGACCCTTTTAACTCCCTATTACGGTGAGCGTAAGATCATATCAAAGCATTGTGTTACGCACGTAACGCAATCAATGATCCCCTCAAGTATGAAGAATCTAAAACCCCATCCGTCGCAAGTCCATCTATAATGACTAAACCATGTCATGGTCTCGCGGCTTCGGTCATATCCAATACATGTAACCTAACATATATCTACGTTCCCGATTCGACAAACTCCTTTGTCCCATGATTAGCAAAACATAATCATCTCCTCGGCAAACGTACTAGTGTACGCGTTCAGTCTATTCCCTTGTAATAGTAATGCTTCTCTCTTAAGCAAACTGACCCGCGACTAGGGATGTTTAGAAATGACACTTTAAGTGTGACGGTTTCGCTGCACATGGTCCTCAACCATGTCGACGTCCACACAAGTTCAAATCAAGGTTCATGTAACAATCATATTACACAACCCAGCACACAGTTTTCATATAAGGTGAATGCATATTAATTTAAGTAAACAAAATTTTAAAAGGGATGCATTCATATGGACTAAGTATTTGGGTGATACAACGTTTACCTATGGGTATCTCCATACCCATAACCTGCGAGGACTATCGTATTAGATAACTACACTCTACTCTCTTCTTCCTCCTCTAGGTATCTCCATACCCATAGTCATCGCATGACAGTCACGCGCGACTAGAGAGAGCGGTTTTGTAAACGGGTCCGCACGTTCCCGCTAGTGTTAATCATCATCAGGATTGGAACATTTCCAATACCTACGATCACATCTTTTCACAAAATTTCATGGATCAAATGAAATTTTCTGAGTATTGGCTAGAAGTGGTTGTGACCTCGGCATTTTTGGCTTGTACTATTGCGTCTCACGCAATAAACAACCATAAATCCGATAACTCGTGACTACTAGAGTTTGGTCATGTATCCTTGATCCATACCACTTCCTTTTGCGATTAATAACCGCAATATACTCGCCACCGTAAATAGAATCATAAACTATTGGTTTTGTGGAACCTTTCCACATAACCGTGTTTTCATTTAAGCAAAACATGTACACACTTTGTGATCGAAAGTCGTGCTACATATTTGGACGTGCTTCATCTTTGGAAACTGTTGTTTGTTACAACTCTTTATAACCAACACGTCCTCCACACCATTATAGATAATAAATCCTGAATTCTTTCGCAAAGTATTCAAGGATAAACTTCACCTGTATCAATACAAATCCCGATGGGTTTTAAATATACATAACCATTATGTATATATTTGTATAACCATTATACAATCACAAGAGTTAGTCTCATGTAATCGAATTACATTCAAACTCATGTGATTCCCATGAATTTTATTGACGGTGAACTAGACGCTTTATTTGTATGACAGATAGCCACATACATATCATGACAGATATAATAGATCCTAACATCAAATGTAAGGCATCATATTATTACTTTTCGCGCTGCTCGATGTCTCACATCGAGCCGTTGAAAATTTCTGCCATTCGACATTTCGATTTATCTCCTCCAAGGAGTTTACATGTTGAAAACCATTTTCAACAATATGTCGATATATGTGCTATAACATAGAACGAGGAACTTTTTAGATCTATCCTATAGATCTTCACGCTTAATTCATAAGCGGTCTCGTCTAAATCCTTTGTCGTTACAAGAAATATAACGCAGCTCCCACTAACCTTCATGTGTACACAAAGTTTCCATTCGTTTCGACAATTTTATAATAGTTTATAATTTTGTCAAAACGAATATTCCAATTCCGAGAAGCTTTCTCTAATCCATCATATGGATCGTTAAAGCGTGCATATCTTATCCCCGATTCTTATGAATCGACAAAACCGTAAGGTTGTGTCAAGTACACATCCTTTCATAAAATTTCTGTCAAGAAATTCGGTTTTGACATCCATTTGGCCACATCACATAGTCATAATACGCGACCATGGCAAGCAGAATTTCGAGAATGGGAAAGCATGGCAACAAGCGAAAACGTTTCTTCATAGTCCGACTATGAATTGCATGAAACTTTTCGCAAAAAGCCTCGCTTTACATATATGCGTATTCCTATCCATGTCGGTTCTTCATCTTGAAAAACCCACTCACATTTCACGGGTCTAACCCAGAAAGTAATGAAATCAAGTTCTAAACTTGATAATTCACATGGATCGAATCTCAGACTTCATGACACCATGTCATGTGGAATCAACTTTTCATAGCATCCTTGTAGGATATCGAATCATCATATGATTTCAATCTATCATCATTAGCCACGATAAATCCGTATTTACCGGCTTATGATATAGCCTACTTGATCTACGAAAAATTCCTTTGTGTGTTCGACTTGCGTTCATCAACTCTTGATGAAGCCATGTCAACTTTCATCGGTACAATGTTCATTTTCAAATCACGAACTCTTTCGAGATTTATTCTACTCCCACTAGCCCGCATAGAGAGAAATGGCACCAAGTTCCAAACTTGTGCGCATCTAGTCCTCCTCCAAGAAGGCATCTCTTCGAGCCACGAAAATCTCATTTTCGTCGGGACGTTTTAACTAATACCCTTTAGTTTCCTTAAGGATAAACGAACAATTTCCAGATTTGGGATTGAGTTTAACCGAAACAAATTTCGAAATACACTCACATCCTCAAATCTGTACAAGTGACAACTTCGGAACCATTCCGATCCATATCTCATATGGCGTCTTTTGTACCGATTAGAAGGTTTATGGTTCATATCTTATATGCAACCATTCATTAGTGCCGCTGTCTCAAGGGCGTATCCCCAAAACATTTTTGGGAGATCTTATTGACTCATCATTTATCGAACCATGTCCAACATGCGTTCATTTCCTCTTTTCGGACACATCTCAATGTTCCGAATAAAGGCAATCGTGAAACGATTCCACAATCATAAATGATCATTAATATTCATAACTCAAATATCGCCTCTTCGATCCTATCGAAAGGTTTAGCTCAAATACTCGCCTTCTCGATCCTATCGAAAAGCTTTGATTTTCTTGCTTAGTTGATTTCGTATTTCGTTTTTTTTTTTTTTTTTTTTTTTTAAACTATTTGAATCTTTCAAAAGTCTCTGTTTCGGCACGCATTAAATAGATATTTTCATATCTACTTTAACCGTCCATAAACTTAACAAAATACCGATAGCCTCCTCTTGCCTCGGAACTTATCGGAACATCATATGTAAATATAATTTCCAATAATTCGCTGGATCTTTCTCCAATACTTTGGAGAATGATGCCATTTGTCGTTTTGCCTAATAAATAAGTATTGCATTAATCAATCAAATCTAATTCGAATGATTCTAGCATTCCATCACATGGAATCTAGATACGCGTATCTCGTTTATATGGCCAAGACGGCAATGCCAAAAGAAGCAATCAACTTCTAGGTTTAATCCTCCTCGGATTTCACCATTCTTTGAGTCACTAGTTTGGACAACTCCTTGTCCGAACTTTCCATTTTGGAAAACATTTTCCCAAAATACCCTTAGACATACATTTCTTTCGATCCCGCTTTTGAATTACAAGGACATCCACGCATCTATATGCATTGGATTCCTCGGAAACTCTGAGCATCTCCAATTCAAATTTAAATCGCATCATATGCAATTTCGGGATCGACTTATCTATCGAATGCATATGATATTCGGTCACGAACATCAAATCTCGTACCATCAACACACGAGTGTTAATCAAAGACCCATAAGGCGTCTCAAAATTAACCTACTCTTTGAGCCGCATTGAGTCATTCAACGCGCTCTAGCTCTTGAAACTATTTCATGAGCGTTGTGTTTTACTTTCATATACACCCGAATTCTCAAAACAATTTTGAGAAATTTGCGTCTATACATGCCACCACAAGGCACGTAATATTGTTCGATTCCTTCTTAAGTTTATCGAACCCGGCTTTCTCTAAAGCCAAAGCCTCGAGCCCCGAATCTACCATTTCCGTGTCCAACACGTTCCTTTAAGTCTAAGAACTATTCTTTGACTATCAAGGTTAATAACGGTAATTCCGGCCCAAAAGCCATCTATCATATCGATCTAATCGATATATTTGGTGTTGCTTGAAAACATAATTTTAAACGGATGATGAAGATTAATTCCTAACCGTGCGTACTTAATCTATATGCTTATATGATAATTATATGATAGTGTTATTTTATCGAATCGATAACCCTCATACCGATACGGGACTCCAAGTCCATAACACTCAAGATCCATATATCACGATCCTCCCATAAGTTGCTTTGGCAGACGAATGGGATCTCGCTATTTAGGTAGGATTATATCCAATCGCATCAAATGCGACTCTTGAACCTTTATAGGATTTCGGTGATGAATCGTATCCAATACAATCCCAGTTCCGTGTGTGCATCCTATCTATGCCCCGAACTTCCAATCAAGTCGGCTTTGGCCTCAACCCTTACTGGCTTGAACGGTTAAGTCACAACCATACTCAGCGTATCGTTCAAATAAACTACTAATAAGTCGGCTTTGGCCTTAACCCTTATCAGTCCCTATTTAACGCTTGCCACCCCGTCGATGACTACAATAACCCATGTCGGCTTTGGCCTTAACCCATGTGAGACGTAGTACCGATCATAGTGGTTGTGAATATGGAAGGCATTTCCATGACTTAAATATTATGAGGGATCATGCCATTGCACGTTTCTAAATCCGTGACATAATCCAATTATATCACTATCACAAGATTTTCATAAATGCATATGTATTTATTTGGGAGTCTAATTATTCTAAATAATTATCTAATTATATGCTAGTATGATTGATGCCGATCAAATCGATATAAAGAACTCAATATTCCAAGTTGTGTAGCCAAAGTTATCACGAAAACAAAATCAGCAACCAGAAACCAGTCCGTTGTAACGCAACATAGTCCGTTACAACGGACCTCCAGTATACTTGGCACTCCGTTACAACGGAAGTCCAGTCCGTTACAACGCTATTTATTTCGGAGTTTGGCCAAATTTTGCCAGAAACATGTCCGTTACAACGCAACCTAGCTCCGTTACAACGCTATTTTCTGCAAACTTTCGTCCAAATTTCCAGAGACCAGTCCGTTACAACGCAACATACAGTCCGTTACAACGGACAAACTGTGTAGAGCTCCGTTACAACGGACCCAGTCCGTTACAACGGACTCCAATAGACACCCTAGGCATCCCCGCAACCTCGTATCAGATACAAGGTCCGTTACAACGGACTCCAAGTCCGTTACAACGGAATATGCAGTTTTCACGGTCCTCCTCACACCCCCGCATCCTATACAGGGTCCGTTACAACGGACCCCAAGTCCGTTATAACGGAATATGTGTTTTTTCGAAAAATTCTCAATTTCCTGTATCTGCTACAGTGTCCGTTGCGACGGACTATGCGATTTTTGAACTGCTGTTTTCGCTCGTTTCCAAAACGATCAATCATGAAACCTTTTCACGATTATTCCTAGATACTCTCAATCAACTATTGATCGATCTCTAGCGAATTTCACTTGTGATTTTAATGGAATTTGACATTCTAAATATGTAACATCATGCAAACGGGTACGAACTTTGATAACCCGTGCGTATATCTAATATACGACTATGATTCGACCCTCGAATCGATGGCGATCGCTCTGATACCACTGTAGGGGAATATCCCCGGCCCCGGGCCCGCGCAGCGGATATGTAGGCCCGGTCCGGTTCCCCGATTCCCGAGATCACGCCACGACTTCGAGGGTACGATGCAAATAGAAGGTTAGATCTTTACCGGTGCAAAATTGATTGCACACGAAGGGTTGATCGCTGCCTTCTTTCTCCTGTCACGTTGGTGACAATACGCGCGTCCCACACCACGCGTCTTTCACCGCTCGTTGACTTCGCCGATTCGCTTGATTTCGTCTCCGACTCAATCTACTCGTCCGAATCGATCACAATCGTGAGAGCCTCAGTTGTTGCTCCTCTACGTGTATCCACCTTGAATCGCAAGACGTCGGTCACGGATGCACCTGCCTAGACGATGCACCGGTGAACTTGCTTAATCGAATTGATTCTCTAAACCGTAAAACACCTTTTCACGGTTTCTCTCTTTTACACCTTTTCACTCTCTAGAAATTTGTCTCACAATTTTCTGGATAATTCTGAATGAATTGGTTTGTTAAGATGAGAGAGAAAATCCTATTTATATACAATAGGATCAGGATTAGCCAAAAGGCATGTATATCCAATATACACCCTCTCACACAGAAAACTGCATGAACCTGGTCAGTATTCTGTCCAGATGAAATTGATAAATTTCTCTGACAGACAATCAACCAACACGAAAGTTGTAGATAATCTCATTATCTACTCGACCCAATTTGGCCCAGCCCAATTGGAGTTCGTATGCAAAAGTTATGACTGTTTTACTAACTGTATGTCATACTGTTGCACCCTTTCGATATTTCACAGAAACGACACTTGTACTTCGTTCATATGAAATATATTTCTACATGAAGGTTATAGATAATCTAATTATCTATCTTACCCAATTTGAACCATTCAAATCGGATGTTCCTACTGAAAGATATGGCTACGAATGTACGACTACATTCGTTTATCCTTGTGTACACTTTTACGGTTGATCCTGAAACTGTATTTCCTTCATATTTTGGTTCAAAAAAATCTCATGCCGTGCAAAATTTGTTCGAAGTTCGAACCCCTACATGAAAATAAAACTTTGGCTTGAGAAATTTGTTTGGAATATCTAAAATGTGAAGATTTTTTAAAATATACAAAAATACTAAGATCCTTTTTTTTTAGGAAATTTTTGCACAATAACCATGTTATTTAAGTTAATTAACGAAATAACCAAGGTTTTGAAATATTTCGCAAAATGTCTTTTGCGCTGTATCATACAGCGCCTGGCGAGGATTGAAACCCCGATTTTTTTAATTTCCTTCCACCTGGCAGTTCGAACGATTTAATAGGGATTAAATATCAATTAACAAAAGGCGACAAATGAAACCGTGCCAAGCGACGAATGAAACCTCGCCTAACAGCAGGACGTCGCCACGTGTACAAGGCGGTGTTTGAAACCCCGCCAGGCGCAATTTGAAACCCCGCTTTTTTCACAGAAACAAAATTCCCCTCTCTTCCTTCCTCTTCTTTCTTCCTCTTCTTTCTTCCTCGGTCTCTCTCTTCCTCTTCTTTCTTTTCAAGCACGATTTTCTTCTTCTTTTTTCTTCTACTAAGAGGTGTGTATTCTTGTTTTTTCTTCTTCTTTTGTTCAAGATTGACTATATATTTGTAATATTTTTAGTTAAATGTGTCACTTTGTTGTTTTAAGTGGCAGATCTGAAGATATAAGATCGTGATTTTTGACGATTTGGACTAGAAATTGAAGATTTTCACCTTGCATTAGAAGGTACATTTCTTGTTTCATATGTAATTGTTTTAGTTATAATGTGTAGAAACTTTGGTAGAATATGTAGAATTTTAAAATTGTAGAATGTGTAGAATGTGTAGAATTGTAGAATATATAGAATTGTAGATGTAGAATTATGATTGCATAATTCTATAATTGTAGGATTGCAGAATTGTAGAATTAGGATTGTAGAATTAGGATTGTAGAATTGTAGAATATATATAATTGTAGAATTGTAGAATATGTAGAATTGTAAAATTGTAGAATTAGGATTGTAGAATTGTATAATTTTAGGATTGAATAGGTAATTGTAGAAGTCGTACATTTCCTTTACAATTCCTTCCCAACGTATGGTACAATATTTCCAAAATATGTCGATTTCCTCCATATTTGTAACATCAATTGGCCACTTGTAACGTTTCTAATTAACGAAAAAACACACGTAAACAAAATAATATATTTTTTTAAGTTATAAATTAAATTTCAAATAACTTACACGAAATTCATCAAAAACTCTAACTTGTGCTTTGGGGCACCATATATCCCAATCAAGCCATCCTTCGTTATTTTGGGTAACATAATGTACATGTCATGATGTATGAATAACGATTCGTCGCGTTTTTTTTCCAAATAGCGAATGTCGTACATATGACACTCAATAACGGGTCTATCTTTGTGGGGAACCGGAGGAGATAAGACATGTCTTTTATCAAAAAATGTCTCTTTCAACTCAATATCCCACCATTCTTTTTTGGCAGGAGTAGAAGATGAAGAAGCCATTAATGAATAAATCTTGAAAAAAGAAGAAGAGAAAGATGACCAAGAATGATGTTTTGGTTTCTGAAAAATACAAGCCATAAGATATATATTAATAGGACTGAAAAAGTAAAATCGAATATATTCCTTTGTAATAAAGACAGGAAAAGATGAAGGAAAAAGTTCAAGGGAATATATTTGTTTTTGGTTTTTTATGACAGTGTAAGGTTTTGTCAAACTTTGTTTTTCAGAAAAAAAATTGATTCTCTTCTATATATTCAATGAATTCTGACAGCTATTATTTTCAAAAATTATTCATCTTTATCTTTACAAGAAATATATTATATATAATATTTTTTTTATTCAACTACAACAACTATACTCACATAAAATATACTCAACATAAATTATTACCATCATTTACTTATATATTAAATATAATAAAAAAGTTTGGGAATATAATTTAAAAAGTTGTGTACAGAAGGAAAATTGTCAAAAAAATACACAAAAAAGGCGGGCTTTCATAGGTCGCCAGGCGGGGTTTCATTGTGCGCCTGGCACTGTTTGGTTATTCGCCTTCTTTTAACTAAGTTAATTTCCACTAAATCACCTCATGAAAAAAAGTGGGGTTTCAATCCTCGCCAGGCGCCGCTGTATGATACAGCGCAAAAGACATTTTGCGAAATATTTCAAAACCTTGGTTATTTCATTAACTAACTTAAATAACATGGTTACTTTGCAAAAATTTCCTATTTTTTAATTTTGTTTGACGCGGGACCAATCGAGACCTCACATTTCCTCTTAGTCGCGTCACTCTTTTTTATTTTTTGTATTGTGTAAAAGCATGCTAAATCATCCGACTTTAATAATTAGGTGATTAATTAAGATTTAAACCACTGGATTTTCAAAATCCAATGATATTTATTATTTTTTGTTAAGCCGGGGCAATACACAATTTTCAAGTAATTACCTGCTGGATTTTTCTAAATTCGGTAAATTAAATCTTATTTAGGTTTAAGTTAATTACATGATCGGTTTTCTAAATCCGGCGGTATTGGATATTTAAAATCCGGTTTGAGTGAATTTTGAAATATTTTAAAAATTAAGTTATTTTTCGAATTACTAGCCCATACATGATCACATGCAAAAATAATACTCCAATAAAAATTTGAAAAAGTTAGGAGTTTTTTTTATTTTTTTTATTTTTTAGATTTAGAGTTGTAGTGCATCAAATCAAGGCAGACAAGACTCCCATCATTCATGCTGTGTGAGTAGACTTGTCAATTGCCTCAAAATTTATTTCATACTTTGGGAGATGTTTAAAAAAAGAGAAATTTTCAAAAAATCCCCTAGTTTTTCTGGATATCATAAAAAACTCCTCATTTTTTTGGTACTCGGGGACCCTCAATAATTATTTCATTAGAGTTTTTAATCGGCTTTATTAAACCCGATGATTTGTGTCTTTTGTTTAATCTGACTAATTAATCGAAATTTTAAAATCAGGTGGTACCGAATATTTAAAATCTGGTGTAAGTTAGTTTTGAAATATTTTTCAAAATCGGATTATTTTTCGATTTTTTTTTCCAAACAAGATTATTGTCAGAAATGTATTTTTTTTGTTTTTGAGTTTTATTGCCAGAAATATTCTTAAAATATATTAATTTATGTATGCTTTCGTTCGTTGTAAAAAAGTTCAATTAAGTTTTCAGAGATTAAATAAAAATACAAAAATGCTTGAAGCCCAAAAAAAATTCACCGGAATGTATCCCGAATGTACATATTTGATATGACATTGAAATTGGTCGCGCTCAAACTTATATGTAAAAAATGTATTCGGGTGACTTTATGTGATTGGATTGGGTATACGTAGCATTTCTCATAAAAATATAAAAAAAATCAGATACTTACAATATTCAGAAAGTTTAGGAGGTTTTTGAAAAATTTCCCGTAAAAGTAAAGAATGGGCAAAGATAATTTAAAAATAAAATAATACAAGACCACAATCCAAGAAAGAAACAAATGGTAGTACTATCTGAACAGTCATGATTTTTGGAGGTAATTTATATACGTACCCTTTCAAAAATCCTAAATATCATATTTATTCTTTAAAAAACTCATGTTTATTTTTTCAAAAAACTAAAATTTTAAAGTCATTAACTAATTTCAATCGTTTTCATTATTATATTATTATTTGACAAATTTAGTACTATAATGTTTTAACTTTTAAGATGTTTAAGATCATAAAAAATATAGTTTATTTCTAGAAAGATATATATAATATTTTAGATTTTTAGAAGGGTACGTATAAAATGTGACATATTAGATAATTACTAATTTCCCTCCACCCAAAAATATTGGCGGAATTCAAACTGGAGAAACAATTTCAAATTCAAAATCAACGTATGCTTTGCTCTCCCCAGACCCAGTGCACACAGTGGCACGTCCGTTAATAGAGTCAACTCCAGTGGCATTTGCATTTACTCTGTCTCGGGTATGGGCATAACTGAAATATTTGAATGAACGTGGTGTTTATGATTTTATTTGTGATTTTGTCATGGACTTTGTGAACCGGTTTCATATTATAGTTTTGTAGAATTTTGATATATAAATGATTTTGATTGTGTATGAACTAGGCGCACACACATATGTATTGTATTTGTTTAAATTAAATGTATTATGAAAAAAATATTCAAATAATAAATGAACGATGCTCGGATGAAATAAAATGAGAAAAACAAAACACAATACATAGTGATCATGCGTAAATACTCGGCTAATCACGTAAATATTTTTATCGTGTGTTTATTGGTTTACCGAATACTGATTATTTACGTTTGTTAAAAAAAAATATTATACATATGAGATTATAATATACTTTCTTAAATTCTAAAATATATTGTACTGATTTCCTAAAATACATTATAAAACTATAAAAATAATGGAATGCATAGAAATAAAATATAATATGAAATTTCCTTCCATTCAATAATTTTTTCCTAATTATATTAATTGAGAAAATGAATTACATTTTTGTATTATGTATTATTCTAATTTACATAAATTATGTTATTGATTTATAAATAGCCAGTTGATATTTATATTTATCACAACTCCAAAATAAGGACTATAATTTTTAATGTTGAAATTTTATTTTAATGATCACAAAAGATATATACGTGTGCATCTTACTATTATAACTTTAAAAAATTTCTCTAACAATAATATACGATTTGTCGTCTTGCAAATAAAAGATGCATGCTGTTATTTAAAGATCAACAAAAATTCATTAATCAATTTAATGTTGACAGTCTATTCTTGTTGGAATATAATAGATCGATCATATGTTCTTTCAATCTTAATACATACACATAAACATCAAAATCAATATTAAACAACAAGATAAATAAAGCTACCTACAATCAAACTTTAACTAATATATATATATTTTTTTATGTGAGTAATTCTCCAAATACATAAATTATATGCGATTTATATGTTAATAACATAAATGAACAGTGAGATAATAAGCGGAGCATGAACCATGTTCATTCAAAAAGATTACGAGCCTCCACCACCATTAAAACTAGCCCCTTGGCAAACCAATTGCCTCTTGGCCTTCTCCAGTTCTTCTCCCTCTCTTGCGTTTCTCCTCTGAAGTGCTGCAATCACACTCTGCTTTCGTCCGTAGCGGATTCATCTCGTAAGGTAAATAATCATCGTGTAAATTTGTAGCTACTTTTGTTTTATTTTGAGATGATTTGCTAATTAGTGGTACTTTTTGTTTTGTTTTACGGGGTTTGTATTTTGGAGATTTTCTCTGTTTGTTATGTGAGTTTGGCATGGTTTTTGTTCTATTTTTCTTTGTGTTTTGCCGTTCATGTGCTTTAAATCCATGAATACGTCTTCATTATACTGGATCTTTAGCGTACCTTTTCGATTGTTCTCTGTCTGTGTTCGTACGAGTGTGTTTCGACTTTTCAAGGATAGTATTCCAGATTAAAATCGTTTTACATACAGAAATTCCGGTTTATTTATTTTAGGTAAAGAGTCTCTGATTTTGAATATTTAGGTTTAAATGCACTCGAGAATGTTTATATTCTGAAATTTACTTCTTTTCTTGCTCCAAATAGGGAAAACTTCAAGATTATACTACGGAAAATTTCAAGTATTTTCTTCTGTTTTACCTGATAGTAGTTCTGTTCTCGAAACCCCTTTGTTTTATTTTATTTCTAAATAAGTCCTTAAACCCTTGACATCCTGATCCAACTAAAGCCATTGATTTTAATTATACTTAATTCTGTATTTGGTTATTCATTTTTCAAATTCGAACAAAGTGCTTTCATAACCCTAATTTCTCTCACTACAAATAAATTTTCAATATTAACAGATGGACTTGGTAGAAATAACAAGCACTGACAAGACACCATTATCCGCTAAAAGCGAACCAAGACGCAGCTCGAGGTTGACGGGCCAAACAAAACCAATATACACCGACACCAATCAGTTAAAGGACGAAAATGCCCCTCCACGGTCACGAGCCAAATCTTCGAAGAAAGCCAAATCCCCCAAGAAGGAAACTTTGCACGTTCCTTCTACACCAGTTTCAAAGAAGCGAGCAAGGCTATCCAATGGTACCGGTACGGGTACCGAAATTGGAGAGGTGTTAAACCCTAGCATTAAAAAGGAGAAAAAGAAGAGCGTGGCCCCAAAGAAACCCTCTCAGATGAAAAAGAAACCCAAATTGGATTCTTCGTTCAAATTACCGATTTTGGCAGGGATGATGTATGATTACGAGGATAATAATAATCAAAATGAAAATGGGGTTATTAAGAGCTCCAAAACCAGGGTTAAGGAGACTCTTAGGACATTCAATACAAATTATCTACATTGTGTTCAGGTTTGTAGAAATTATAACTTTTTATTTTCCATGAACTTTTAAAATGTGAAAAAAAGAAAAATAATCATGTTTATTAACTTATACAAGGTATACTTTTTCTTTTATTGTTTTCAGGAAGAACAAAGAAGAGTCCAAGATATCGAGGAAAAAAAGGCAAAGAAGGAAGAGGATGCCAAGAGCAAAAAGAAAGAAGCTAATGAAGAGGAAGAAGAGGAAGAGAAGAGACCGTCAAAACGGCCTGATTTAAAATCAATATCAAAGGTATATATTCATATATTTCTTTATTCCCTTTTTTTAACAAAATTATAATTTACTTCTATATTTTAATAATATTAATAACCATAACAGATGCTCGAGGACGAGACCGTAATAAACCACATGAAGCGTTTAGGACACGTTCCCGGTATGCATTCAATTTTTATCTGTCTTTCGTAGATCCTTCTAGAAGTTAATATTTAATTATTATTAGTAATTTCTATAATTTATTGTCCTTTCAGGAGTCGAAGTAGGCGACAATTTCTATTCGCGTGGAGAAATGGTCGTAGTTGGTATACACAGCCATTGGCTGAACGGCATTGATTACATGGGCAAAGAGTTCCAGCAAGTGGTATTAATAATAATAATTATTATTATTTTGTTCGCTTAAATTAATTATTATTATATTCTAAATCATTTTTTTAATTAAACAATTACAGTACAGCGAATACAAGTTTCCTTTGGCGGTATGTATTTGTCTGTCAGGACAATACGAGGACGATAAGGACAACATGGACACCGTGACGTACACGGGACAAGGCGGTCACGATTTGCTCGGTAACAAGAAACAAATTGCTGATCAGAAATTAGAGCGCGGAAACCTTGCCTTAGCTGTAAATATAATAATAAAATTTATTTTTAGTAGTTCATTTATTTTATTTATTAATAGTGGTTTTATTTTGGTTAATGCAGAATAGCTTTGAGTGCAAAACACCGGTTCGGCTTATTAGGAAACATTCTTCCGAGTCTAGTTATACCGGGAGCGTGTATACTTATGATGGTCTCTACATGGTTATTTTCTCTCTCTCACTCTTTCTCTCTCTCTCTCTCTCTCTCTCTCTCTCTCTCTCTCTATATATATATATATATATATATATATATGTTATTATGATTTGAATGATTAAATTATGTTATTGTGTAGGTGACGAAATATTGGGTCACGAAAGGATTGAGGGATTTTACAGTGTACAAGTACGCACTGAAAAGACTCGAAGGCCAAACAAAAATCACAAGTTCTCAAGTATGCATAATTTTGTCATTTTAATATTTTTTTTATATTTTATTTACCATATGTATTTATTATGAATTGTATGAGTAAATTATATTTGTTCAATGTAAATTATTAAAGGTGAAGTTCTGTAGACAAGGTGTTCCCCAATCATGCGATGACTTGGATGGGTATGTATCTATTATTTTTTTACGATGCACATTTTCTCTAATAATTTAATTAATTAATTAATTTCCTTAACATACAGGTTAGTATGTAACGATATTAGCGGAGGTCAAGAAAACTTCCCAATTCCCGCCTCAAATACCGTCGATGCGGAACCTTTACCTCCAACAGGTCATTGCTATTTTCATTTTCTTTTTTATTTAATTATATATATTTATTTATTTTTTATTTTTTAATACAGGGTATGTATATTCGCGTACATTACAAATCCCATCGAACATAAAGATGCCAAAAACCGTAACTGGTTGTAACTGTATCGGCGATTGTGCAGAATCACGAGATTGCCCCTGCGCAAAACTCAACGAGTCTGATTTCGCCTATGTCCGCGCAGGGTAATTTCCTCACTTATTCATTTATTTCACAGGGGCATTCGTGATATATTTACATTTCATATTTTTACAGAGGCATAGCGAAACTCATGGAAGCAAGATCGGTCGTCTTCGAGTGCGGAGACGGATGCAAATGCAAATCGTGTTGTATTAACAGAACCTCTCAACAAGGCCTCAAATACCGCTTGGAGGTAAATTTGCGCATTTTACAAATACCACCTTCAAATTCTTTTGATTTACGCATCTTGGGTATTATCAGGTTTACAAAACGCATAATAAAGGATGGGCGGTACGGTCATGGGACGCGATTCCAGCTGGCGCGCCGATATGCGAATACACCGGGATTCTTCGTCGCACCGAAGATGTGGACGCGAATCGATTGGATAATATTTTTCTTTTCGATATTGACTGTCTCGAGACCATGAAAGGCATCGACGGCCGCGAAGTACTTTCTCTCTGTTTCTTTACATCTTAAAAATAAATTTATCATATTTATTTACCCTTTATATATTTTTATTATTTAAAAAAAAATAGAAACGACTAGGACCGGTCGTGATGACAAACGATGACGAGTCTTGCGTGGAATATTGCATAGACGGTGGAAAAGTGGGGAGCGTGTCTCGATTCATAAACCACAGTTGCCAACCGAATTTATTCGTCCAATCCGTGATGAGTTCGCATCGCGATTTCAAGCTCGCCAAAGTAATGCTTTTCGCCGCCGATAACATCCCTCCTCTCCATGTAAAATCCTAAAACCCTAAACCCTTGTGAAATGCGTGTTAATATGATTTGGTTTGGTTTTGAAGGAGTTGACTTATGACTATGGATACGCGTTGGATAGCGTGGTGGGACCGGATGGGGAGATCCATAAGGTCGAGTGCCATTGCGGCGCGACGGATTGCAGGAAAAGACTCCATTAGATATTAGGAGTTAACTTTTATTTAAGTATAGTTTTGTTTGAGATATTTTGGTATATATAATTTCTAGGGCATTTTGGTAATTTTATATCCCTAGAATTATCCTCCAACAGTCTATTGTTTGGCCTGATTAGAGGTCAAGAATGATTTAGGTATTGTTGTTAATTTGCTATTATGTTTTGTATGTTGAAGGATTTATATTTTATTACCTTTATTTGTTCATTTAATTTCACCACATTTGGGCAAAAAATTGGAGACCTCAAATTTATTGTGCACTAATTTAATTCAGGATCTTATATTCGATCCATTGAATTAATGAAATAGTGACTCCCCAAATTAAAATAGGAAATATTTGAGTGCATACATGAGTACCCATTAATCCTCCTTATTAAGGGAACCAACCAACCTGCCTCAAAATTTTAGTAAAAAGGAGCCATTTTTAACCAATTAGGGCTCAATTTTGGACACAAATCCCCTCTTATTAATCACCAAATAACCCAAATTTGCATTACCATTATTCACTCATTAAATACCCAAATTAATTTGGGATTTTCCAACCCTTTTCTTCTTTTTAACCCCCCACTTATTTCTCTCCTCTCTTCCTTCAAAGAAAAAAACTACCCCAATAAAATACCATTTTACCCCTGCAGTTTTTATCTCTGTGAAGAGGAAAACCCGGAGGGGTAAAAATGGAAAATGGCTCTCCTCATGGGCGTATGCCCCGGTGGACCAAGAATGAGATTCTTGTACTCATACAAGCAAAGCGCCACGTGGAAACATCGGGTGGGGGCTACGTCACCCGTGGCCGGCCGATCGTCTGTTCCGGCGGATCACTGGCGCCGCCGAAATGGGTTGCCATCGCTTCGACTTGCGAAGAACACGGGGTGCACCGTGGGCCGACCCAATGTCGGAAGCGATGGGGCAATCTTTCCGCCGCGTTTAGGAAGATAAAGGAATACGAACGTAAACGGACGGAAGGAGAGGAGGCGGAGAAAGCGGTGGACGGCGAGCATACGTATTGGGTGATGGATTTTGAGGAGAGGAAGGGTAAGGGCTTGCCTGGAAGGTTTGATAGGGTGGTGTTTGACAGGATGGAAGGGAAGGAAGTTGATGATGTGGTGGACCGGGTGTATGTGGATGAAGATGATGTCGCCATGGATTCTGAGGAGGAAGAGGGTAAACTGACACCTGAGATTGTCGGTAACGGTAACGGCACCAACGGTGGTACCGGTGGTACCGGGCCGGCTCTCTCCCCTATACCGATATCCAGTATGTTTTATTTATATTTATCACTATTTTATATATTTATTTTCCTGAGTTTTATTTTTGTTGCATAAATTGCTTCCTCGAAATTGTACACTTTTTTTGCAAAATAGTATATTGAGACAAAATTGGTGTAATGGTGCAAAATATTATATTCTGGTTTAGCTAGAAGAAAAATGAATAAATGTATTTTGTTTTGTTATTTTTTTATTGCAGTGAGGAGATTTCAGCCTTTTCAAGAAGGTAGCTCTGATCCAGGTTCATATTTTGTTATTATTGTTTGCATAATTACTAAATTATTATAATCAAAGGGAAAACTGCAGTTCTTTTTGCGAATTTCTCTATAATCAAATCATAGTAATTTAATTTTGTTTCTATAAATTTATACGCCAACTAAAGTTTATTTATTTTTCTTGTAATTTTGTAGAAATGGAAAATGGGAAGCAGCCAGAAGATCTCTCTGACAAGGCGTCGCCCCAAAAAGAGGGACAAAAACGAAAAAGATCCCAATCGTTTAATGAAGAAGAAAACGAAATGAATTTCACAGAGAAATTAATGGAGACTATAGAGAGAGGAAGTAGACTCATAGCGGCCCAACTCGACGCGCATAATATTCAGGCTCAATTGGATCGAGATTTGAGAAGAGAGGAGATTGATAAGATTTTAAAGGTTTTTAATAGGATTGCAGATTCAATTGAGAAAATCGCTCAAAAATGATGAATGACATTTTTATTTTATTTTATTTTTTAAAGATGTTCCTAAAAGGGCGATTTTTCTTTGTTGAAATTCGATTGAATTTCTAGTTAGAGAGTGAATTCTTGCATTTTTTTGGTATTTTTATAGGACAGTCATATAGAGTTCAAAATAGTTCTGAAAAAGGTTTTATTTTGGGATTTTTTTTTTTTTTATAGACTAATGGAACTCAATTTGAGATTATATAATTTCTGCAGAGTTATATGTGATATTCCGAGATTTTTTCAGGATCTGCATGGAATTGTTCCTATGTTGTTATTTGGACTTTTGCAGGATGTGATATTATTATTACACATGAAATTGGTGTCTAAATAAAATGTGACTATAGTCAAACATGAAAGAGAAAGAGAAAGAGAAAGAAAATATTATTATTATTATAATTGGTTTAATAGAAGAATATAGAACAATTAGCAGGTAATGTTGGTTGTCATGTTATCCTTACAAACATGCTCTTGCATGAACATGAACATGGCCTCATAAGAATGGAGTCAATGATATTTTAATTTATTATTGGAATTTGATTCACCAATAAAGCCATTTTTAAATAAATTAAGGTAAAGGTAAATTAAACTACCAAAGAATTTATTCTTTACAATTTAGCTTAATCTTTTATAATAAAAAAATTGAATTAGTAGCATGACTCATTATAAATACAATTTGGCACAAAAATATTGTTAGTTGAGTCCAAATAGGTACAATTGCTTAATATGCAATTCCAAATGTAATGTTATGCATCCCATATAAGTTTAAATTATTACAAAAAAAATACAAATTGTAGTTGTATTTATAGCTCATGATGTAACCATGCATTTGTCACTACTATATTTTGATGATCATGGCTCATCAACCAATTTGCACTCTCTTGTCCATTTGGGCCCATTTTTTTTTTAATCTTACATATTTTCATATGAAAAATGTTGGACTTGATATGATTTAACA
Source organism: Luzula sylvatica (assembly GCA_946800325.1). Classification (NCBI taxonomy): domain Eukaryota; kingdom Viridiplantae; phylum Streptophyta; class Magnoliopsida; order Poales; family Juncaceae; genus Luzula; species Luzula sylvatica. The sequence goes on along the minus strand of OX326959.1, from coordinate 35,426,623 downwards.
CCTTAAAGATTAACATTTTAATTAATGATTTAACATCTTAATTGTATATTCAATTATAAATTAAGATAATTAAATCATAAATTAAAATGTTAAATCATGTTTTTGTATGTTAATTTTGAAAATGTTAAATCATATCTACGTCATCGATAATGTGGGGGAGAGTACTAGAGGGTGGTGTACATCACTACTCTTTTCATATCATACATCAAAGTATATTTGCCACATATACCATTTTTTCCCTTTTTTTTTTTGAAACAACAAACATATTTTATCCTCTACTTTTATCAAACAAACTCCACATTACATGTTGATGTAGAAATCCTAGTAGGTTCATGATACATCTCAAATTACTTGTGCATTTATAACTTTCTTCTACATTAATCATTCATATAATCAATATATTAATGAATAATTATTACATATGCACCTAAAAATTGCAATCACAATGAGCACATGCAAAGAAGTATATTGTAAGCCAATTTAAGCATTGTAAGGACATAATAAGAAAGTTGACCTAGTCACCAATTGCCAAGATTATTTATTTCAAAAAAATCCTGGATAAACAATATTAGTATCCACTAAAATAATCATTATTTTATAATATAACACAAAACATATTACACAATAATCTACAAAAAAATGGCCATAAGAAATCACAACGACGTGCTACCTACTTACAATAATATGTCTTTATCTTTATGAAAACGTTATCGAGACCTTGTACATACACCAAACATAATACGCATAACCTGATTATCTGAATAAAATAAAAATGATAAACAGGAAAAATACATGATTTTTAAAAAAAAATATAAATAATATCCCTGAGTCAAATTCTTAATTTCAAGAAGACTTTAGCTCCTTGAAAATAAACAATGTGAAGTGAATTTTCTAATTTTCTAATTTAGTTCATCAGTAATATTTCTGAAGTAGTTTCAAAACTTGTTTATCTCATCATAAACTTTCTAAATAAATAAAAAAAACTAAAACTAAAACTTTTAACTATTCTTTATAGTGATAAATTTACAAATATATTACTTTTATATTTTTATATGAATTCTTATTATCCCAATCATGTAATGATTTATTTTCAAAGACTAAAATTACAAATATTTCTGATAGTACTTGCCTCTAATTGGAGGTTTGAGAATTATTCTCCCTCCCACTTCCCACTACTTCCTAATTAATTCTCAATCAATTCTCATTTACTCCACCCAAATTAGCATGAAAAAAATTAAACCGACCCGTTAACAATAATTTACAAGTATGTTTTTATCATAGATCTTTCAATAAAATCAATAAAATCAATAATTTTCATTGCTCAATAAATATCAGGTTGTCATTAATTTTATATTTTCTTATCCGTCAATTATATGTGTATATATTTATTAGAGGATAACTAAGGTGTTCAATTAAGTATCATGAGTTTGATACTTAAATTTTTTTAGATTTGCGTTTTTCGATGATATTTATACTTAATCATTAATGATTTCCGTAAATGTTTGTACTCAACATTAAATACACAAATCTCAAAACAAATATAATGGTTAAAAAGTCCTGAGTATCAAATTCATGATACTTAATTAAGTATCTTAACCATCCTCTATTTATTAATTATTTTTATTTACTGATTATATTTTTTTGAACATCCATAAATATTCATTTTTTAATTTTACATATTCGAACGATAATATGCATTATTATCCACACACGTATTTTATGTACATTATATTTTTTTATACGCGAAACTGAAAGTGTTGACATATTGACGTCTTTGAGTAACTCATTACACATTGGACTACAATAATATTGGTATAGAAGATCTAAACTTTTAGTTGCCACTATGATTAAAACACCGAAGAAAATAAAGAATCAATAGCAAACTCCAAACTCCCTCCGTCCTTCTCTCTTCATCCTTTTGTCGGATTGTATTTCTGAAGATCCGATCGGACAATGGATCGGTTACGGGCGGGCAGCCCGGTGTACGGACGGCAGCGCAGTGGCGGATCTAGCAGCACCGGTTCTTCTTCTCCCGGTGGCGGAGCTTCACCGGCTCATCATAATCGGACCTCGTCGAATTCGTCTGTAGCTTCCCTCACTGGCGTCCGCCGTGCTCAGAATGTCGCTGCTCGAGCTGCTGCGGCTCGCCTTGCTCAAGTTATGGCGTCGCAGCCTGGAGGAGGGAGAGACGACGACGATGATGATGAAGATTACGATGACGATTTACCAGTTGCTCCAGTGCCGCTTGTTAGAGGGAGCGGTGCCGGCAGGTACGGCGGATTCGGAGGAAGAAGTACGACTACGATGGCAGCTCCGCCTACTGTAAAGGAAGTCCCCAGTTCTAATGGTGGAATTTCAGCCATTCCTCCTTCCTTGCTCGGTCGATCAAATAGATCCCCTTCTCCTTCAGTAAGTTACTTCAATGCATCTAAAAACACAGAATAGCCCCTGCATTGTGTCTAATTTACTCTCGTTTGTGTATGATGGTGGGAATTAGTTAGGTGGTAGGAACTATGGTGACCCGAATGCAAATCCACCTTCGGTGCGATCCAGCTCGGCAGGTCGACCTGTTGTGAATACACGGCCCACGACTTCGATTGTGCCTCCGAGCAAGCCGGTCACTCTGAGAACCCCGTCTCCAATCCAGCCTGTCGATCTGCCGCCACCTGTCCATACCGTCGATAAGAGCCGCCAAAAGAGGTTTCCATCTGATGTATCAGAGCAATTAAGCGCACGAGCTGCTGCAAGTTTAGAACGCCAAGGTTCTACGCTTCAAGACGAGGTAATACTAAATCCTCTGTGCACATTTCTGATTTGGTCCCTGAAAGTTTCATGTTTTGTGATTTTGGTCCTGAATATATTCTTGGCTTCTCATATGTGTACTGACTTTTGTTGTACAGCTTGAAATGCTGCAAGAGGAGAATGAAACCATACTAGAGAAGGTAATTCATCTCTAAATTAAACTTAGTTCCAATTTGCAAAAATATTGTTATTTGAATTATTTTATCATTCAGTTGAGACTTGCTGAAGATAAATGTGAGGAAGCAGAGGCTCGAGCTAAGGAACTCGAAAAACAAGTAATTTTCATTTCCTCAATTGTTTATGTATATCAGTGTGTGTGTGCGTGTGTATTAATTATTTTATATTATATAATTAATTATGCAGGTCGCCGCACTTGGTGAAGGGGGGTCTGCAGAAGCCAAGCTATTAAGTAGGTAAGGCTTTTATTTTTCTCATTTGTTGTGTATTTTTGCAATTTTTACTCGCCCAAATTCTTAAATATTATAATTTTATAGAAAGGAAGCAGCATTGCGTCAAAGAGAGGTAGGCATGCTATTTAATATTTATATCATTTTTAAAAAATTGCCCCTCATAATTTTGCTTTTTAAATATTAAATAATTTTTTTTAATGTTTTAATTCAGGCTGCTTTAAGGGCCGCTAAAGAATCAAAAGATGGGAGATACGAAGAAATAGCAACATTAAGACAAGAAGCAGAGGTAGTACTCGTTAAAATTTGAATATCAAGATTACCCCTTGAAAAATTGAAATATCATTGATGCCCCTTATTTATTTATTTAATTATAGATGGCTAAAGAAGAAGCTGCAACAGCTTCTTACCAATTAAAGGAGGCAGAAAACGAAGCAAAAACACTTCGATCCATGACTCAGCGAATGATCTTGTCTCAGGAAGAAAAGGTATTTTACTTTTTCACCCTTCTTCTTTTCTTTATTCTCTTTACTCTGAATATTTATTTATTTATATTTTCGTGATAGGAAGAAGTGGTTCTGAAACGGTGCTGGCTCGCTCGATACTGGGGATTAGCTGTCCAATACGGTAATTAATTAATAATTATTCATAATTACAAAAATATCCTGGTTTGTCTATAGGTTATGATTTAATTTTGCAAAATTGAAAATTTGCAGGGATATGTCCAGAAATAGCAGCAATGAAACACGAGTATTGGTCCTCGCTAGCTCCACTCCCTCTTGAGGTGGTTCTTTCGGCGGGTCAAAAAGCAAAAGAAGAACCTCAGCTAAATGACGAAAATGGAGGAGAGAGAAAGAGAGATATGAGCGATATCATGGGAGAAGGCAATATCGAGAGCTTGCTTTCTATCGAGATGGGCCTCAAAGAATTGGCTTATCTCAAGGTATATACTATTTTTTTTTTTTTTTTTGGGAATTTTTGCTGTTAAGGACGTATATAATTTTTATTTACGGTTCTTTGTAGGTAGAAGATGCGGTTATGCTTTCCTTGGGCCAACATCGCCGACCCAACCTTTCTCGCCAGTTTACTTCAGGTTTGTTTTATTCAAATTATTATTTTTTATTTTTTACTAAATACTATTTTTAATATATGGAGTAACTCAATTTTTGTTCGTGCACTGATTTTAAAGCGCCATGGGAGACAAAGTTTTTCGAGTCATATGGTAAAATTTTGTCCATTATGCATTTTATTTATCATTTTTATATTATTTTTTTTTTCATGTTTATTTTTTTTTATTATTTTCTTTGACAGAACTTAGCCCAGAGGAGGCCGAAGACGTGAGCTTCAAGCAGGTTATTTTCCCCCAATAATTCATCAATTATTTTTTATATATATGTTTGTTGTATTTTTATTTGTTTTTAAATTTTTGTCGTGATTTAATAGGCGTGGTTAATTTATTTTTGGCGAAGAGCGATGAACCATTACTTGGAGGAAGATATGGCTGAAGAGAGGCTCCAGTCTTGGATCAAGAGTAATTCTCAGCCTCCTACTTCTCACGATGCTATCGATGGTATTTCTTTTAAATCTCAAAATATCATATATACCCCTATATAATGGAAAATATCACTCATACCCGTAAAAATGCAGTGGAGAGAGGATTAACAGAGCTGAGAAAACTAGGGATAGAGAAACTGTTATGGGATGCGTCGAGGAAAGAAATAGAGGACGATCTTTCCGCAGAAACCCCTTAAAAATTGTAAAATTACCTTCTTGCTCTTCCTTCAATGTTGATGAACAAATACTATTTTGTTTAGCCACATTCTTCCTGTCGTTTTTTTTTTGTTATTTTCTTGGGTTTTGTCGTAAATGTGCAGTTGTGTATGAGACAGTTTTCTCTCATGAAATATATTTTTGTGTATTTTTTCTTTTCTTTTATGATATTGAAGGTGTATTCCTTGTGAAAAAGATATATATATTTTGAAAAAATGCATGAGATCAATACATATTTTAAGGAAATTTTTTTTTTTATACATATTTACACATAATTTTTAGGTAGACGTCAAGAATATTTTATTTCTCATATTTTCTTGTGTCATTAGTGAGAATAATTAAAGCATGCTTAAAGTAAAATTTATCAAAAACATCATTCAATTCAAAGTTAATCTATGTACAGAATGGGAGAGTGCGTGAATTCAATTGACATTACCCGTTCCTGTATGATCCCCGAATTTATTAACTATAATCCATGATTTCATTTTCGGCATTATGAAATCCGGCAATTGATTGCATCATGCATGCAATCGAACGGTTCCTGATGGGCTTTTATAAATCACCAGACAATACAGGCCCAACAGTTCAATTGAATTTATTTTTACAAAAAAAGAATGAAATAAATGCAAAATTCGAAGTCTAATAAATCTTGAGGAAAATAAATCTATATATTTTTTTTGTTGCTGAAATTAATGCTCTAAAATAAACAAAATACTCAATTTGCATATTTTTCTAAAAAACCTCCGTATTTACTAACATTAGCAAATTTTTATTTTGTACAAACATTTCAAATAAATGCAAAAAGTAAGGTATAACACATTAAAAAATATATAACTTTATAACATGTTTCAAAAAAATAACAAAATTGATGTAAAAAATGAGCAAACTACTTAATTTTCAAAGAAACTCCGTACAGACTAACACAAATAAATTTTTATTTTTTATAAATTCGAAAATGCAAAAAGTTAACTCCAACACCTTAAAAAAAATCATAATATGTTTCTGAAAAATTCCAATGTGGGTGTCTAAAACGAGCAAAATACTCAATTTTTCTGTTTTTCTAAAAAAAGACCATCATTGAAGATAGACAAATACAATTTCTATTTTTTTTTTTTTCAAAAATACAAAAGGAAAGTCCAACACCCGCAAAAAAAGTTTTCTTTTCGATTTAAAACACTAAGAAAGTTTTCTTTTCGATTTATTACATTTTTTTTACACTTTGAGGAGTTCAAATGACGTGTTTTTAGATCATTTGAATCGTATCTTTTACTACACGATTTTTCACCAAATTTTACAAACACTAAGAAAGTTTGTTTTTCGATTAATAACAATCTTTTAACGCTATGAGGAGTACAAATAACGTATTTTTGAGATGTTTGGATCGAATCTTTTACTAAATAACTTTTCACCAAATCGTACAAACACTAAGAAACTTTTCTTTTCGATTCATATCAATCATTTTATGCTTTGAGGAGTTCAAATAACGTTTTGTTAGATCATTTTTATCGTATCTTTTACTACATAACTTTTCACCAAATTTTATGAACAATAAAAAGGTTTGTTTTTCAATTCATAACAATCTTTTAACGCTATGAGGAGTCCAAATAACATGCTTTTAAAATGGTTTGGATCGAATCTTTTACTACGTAACTTTTCACCAAATTGTACAAACACTAAGAAAGTTTTCTTTTCGATTCATATCAATCTTGTTACGCTTTGAGGAGTTCAAATAAAGTGTTTTTAGAACATTTGTATCGTACCTTTTACTACATAAATTTTCACCAAATTTTATAAACACTAAGAAAGTTTGTTTTTTCGATTCATAACAATCTTTTAATGCTCTGAGGTGTCTAAATAACGTATTTTTAAGATGCTTTGGATCGAATCTTTTACTACGTAACTTTTCACCAAATTGTACAAACACTATGAAAGTTTTCTTTTCCATTCATAGCAATCTTTTTACACTTTGAGGAGTTCAAATAACGTGTTTTTAGATCATTTTTATCGTATCTTTTACTACATAACTTTTCACCAAATTTTATGAACACTAAGAAACTTTGTTTTTCGATTCATAACAATCTTTTAACGCTGCGAGGAGTCCAAATAACATGTTTTTTAGATGGTTTGGATCGACACTTTTACTACATAACATTTCACCAAATTGTACAAACACTAACAAAGTTTTCTTTTCGATTCATAGCAATCTTTTTATGGTTTGAGTAGTTGAAATAACGTGTTTTTAGATCATTTTGATCGTATCTTTTACTACACAGCTTTTCACCAAATTTTACAAACACTAAGGAAGTTTGTTTTTAGATTCATCACAATCTTTTAACGCTATGAGGAGTCCAAATAACGTGTTTTTAAGATGGTTTGGATCGAATCTTTTACTACGTATCTTTTCACCAAATTGTACAAACACAAAGAAAGTTTTCTTTTCGATTCATAGGAATCTTTTTACGCTTTGAGGATTTCAAATAACATGTTTTTAGATCATTTGTATCGTATCTTTTACTACATAACTTTTCACCAAAATTTATAAACACAAAGAAAGTTTGTTTTTCGATTCATAACAACCTTTTAAGGCTATGAGGAGTACAAATAACGTGTTTTTGAGATGGTTTGGATCGAATCTTTTACTACATAACTTTTCACCAAATCAAACAAATAATCAGAAAGTTTACTTTTCTATTAATAGCAATCTTTTTATGCTTTGAGGAGTTAAAACGACGTGTTTTTAGATCATTCGTATCGTATCTTTTGCTACATAACTTTTCACCAAATTTCATGAACACTAAGAAAATTTATTTTTGGATTCATAATAATCTTTTAACGCTCTGAGGATTCCAAATAAAGTGTTTTTGAGATGGTTTGGATCGAATCTTTTACTACATAACTTTTCACACAAACGTACAAACACTAAGAAAGTTTTCTTATCGATTAATAGCAATCTTTTTATGTATTGAGGAGTTCAAATAACATGTTTTTAGATCATTTGTATCGTATCTTTTACTACATAACTTTTCTCCCAATTTTATGAACACTAAAAAAGTTTGTTTTTAAATTCGTAACAATCATTTAACGCTCTGAGGAGTCCAAATAACGTTCTTTTTAAGATTGTTTCGATCGAATCTTTTAATACGTAACTTTTCACCTAATTGTACAAACACTAAGAAAGTTTTCTTTTCGATTCCTAGCAATCTTTTTACGCTTTGAGGAGTTCAAATAACTTGTTTTTAGATCATTTGTATCGTATCTTTTACTACACAACTTTTCACCAAATTTTATAAACACTACGGAAGTTTGTTTTTAGATTCATTACAATCTTTTAACGCTATGAGGAATCCAAATAACGTGTTTTTAAAATGGTTTGGATCGAATCATTTACTACATAACTTTTCAACAAATTGTACAAACACTAAGAAGGTTTTCTTTTCGAATCATAGCAATCTTTTTACACTTTGAGGAGACCAAATAACGTGTTTTGAGATCATTTGTATCGTATATTTTACTACATAACTTTTCACCAAATATAATGAACAAAAAGAAAGTTTGTTTTTCGATTCATAACAATATTTTAACGCTCTGACGAGTCCAAATAACGTGCTTTTAAGATGGTTTGGATCAAATCTTTTACTACGTAACTTTTCACCAAATTGTAGAAACACTAAGAAGGTTTTCTTTTCGATTCATAGCAATCTTTTTACACCTTGAGGAGTTCAAATGACGTGTTTTTAGATCATTTGTATCGTATCTTTTACTACATAACTTTTCACTAAATTTAATGAACAATAAGAAAGTTTGTTTTTCGATTCATAACAATTTTTTAACGCTCTTAGGGGTCCAAATAACGTGCTTTTAAGATGGTTTGGATCGAATCTTTTACAACGTAACTTTGCACCAAATTGTACAAACACAAACGAAGTTCTCTTTTTGATTCATAAAAATATTTTTACGCTTTGAGGAGTTCAAATAACTTGTTTTTAGTTCATTTGTATCGTATCTTTTACTACATAACTTTTCACCAAATTTTAGGAACACAAAGAAAGTTTTGTTTTCCGATTCATAACAATCTTTTAATGCTTTGAGGAGTCCAAATAACATGATTTTAAGATGGTTTGGATCGAATCTTTTACTACGTAACATTTCACCAAATTGTACAGACACTAAGAAAGTTTTCTTTTCGATTCATAGCAATCTTTTTACGTTTTGAGCAGTTAAAATAACATGATTTTAGATCATTTTTGTCGTATCTTTTACTACAAAACTTTTCACCAAATTTTACAAACACTAAGAAAGTTTGTTTTTCGATTCATGACAATCTTTTAACGCTCCGAGGAGTTCAAATAACGTGCTTTTAAGATGGTTTGGATCGAATCTTTTGCTACGTATGTTTTCACCAAAATGTACAAAAACTAAGAAAGTTTTCTTTTCGATTCATAGAAATCTTTTTACGCTTTGAGGAGTTCAAATAACCTGATTTTAGATCATTTGAATCGTATCATTTACTACACAACTTTTCACCAAATTTTAAAAACACTAAGAAAGTTTGTTTTTCAAGTCATAACAATCTTTTAACTCTATGAGGAGCCCAAATAACGTGTTTTTTAGATGGTTTTGATGAGAGGATTTTGGCGTGTAAAATTATCGTTGTATTTTAAAACCCGATTCAATCAACAAGTATGGAAATATATGAGTATAGTGGAAAATATGCAAGTTCGTTCCACGAGGAGTAAGTGCGTCAAAGAGGAGTCACAGAAGATAGTCCGTTACAACGGAGTTGCTGGAGATGCTAACGTTGAGTGTGAGATGAAAGTTCATTACAACGGATGTTATTCCGTTATAACGCACTATACTAGTCTGTTACAACGAACTGGGATAGCGTTGTAACGGATTGGTTAATCCGTTACAACGGACCTCTATGTCCGTTATAACGTACTTATATGAGTGCTCTTGAATGTTGTTCCTCACAAGTCCGTTACAACGGAATTCTAGTGCGTTATAACGGAGTGCCAATAGACTGAAAGTCAGGTACAAACCGAAATGTCCGTTACAACGGAGTTTGAGTTCCGTTATAACGGAAGTTATTCTGGATTCGAAATTGCAGTTTGGATTGAAGAGGTGAATTAAGGGTTTGTTTTGGATTCAAATTGAAAAGTAATTAAACTAAGTAACAAGCATTTAGATCACACAAACTAACAAGGAAGATTTCGAAAACAAAAGATTCATTAAACCACAAATTCTTTACACAAATCCAATTCAATTAAAACTACAAGAATTTCAAGAAAGGAAAGAAAACACCTAGAGAGATGAAGTGAGCTTCGAGTCTCGTCTTGGATGCCTTCCTCGTTGCTTTGAGATGCTAGTGAGCTAGACGCCTCGCACAACTTGTTCCTTTCGTACCAATCCACTCGCCAATCGAAGTGAGCTCCGTACCGGTTGAGTGAACTCGAGATTTGCAAGGTAGCAATTGGAAGGAAGCTCCCAATCGAATTAGAGTAAGCTCGATTCCTTGCTTGCGTGAATTCGGATGAAGGAAGCTCCAACCAAATCCCCACAACTCGATCTTCGTCGAAGTGTAGACCAATTCACCGAATGAAGTGAGTTTCTATTCGGTGATCAATCTTAGAGAATTATCGTTCGATTTTGCAATTCTTGCGTGTTCTTGAAAGTTTCTTGGACTTGCTAAGAGAGAGAGAGAGAGAGAGAGAGAGAGAGAGAGAGAGAGCAAAAGGGTAAAAAGAGCGTCCCCAAACTCATGGCCCTTTTGGTCTTATTTATAGCACTCACGGAGTCTTCTTATTGGCCACGAGTTGGTGGAGAGGATTGAGGGTAATGATGTAATTTTCACCAAAGGTAGGTGGGAAGGATAAGGGCTAAGTATTGAGTGGTTTTTCGTGTAGACTTTTGTGTAAATTTCTATCATGATAATTGTTTGCCTCCCGTCTCATTCATGTACCGAATATATCAGTATAATATATTGTTTTCACTCCTCTTGACGTGTTGGAGACAACTACACTCTCCAAATTCCCAGAAATTCCTTCTAATTCCTGTGATTAAGCAATAAAATACACTTAGTGAAGAAATATTCATGTTATCTCAAATATGATTAATAAAGTATATATAATTGTTCTTCCCAAGGGTTAAAATCCCAAAATTAAGCATTAAATTTGTGCCTTATTTGCCATACATCAGGTCTGGATCGAATCTTTTACTACGTAACTTTTCACCAAATTGTACAAACACTTAAGAAGTTTTTTTTCCGATTCATAGAAATCTTTTTATGCTTTGAGGAGTTCAAATAACGTGTTTTTAGATCATTTGTATAGTATCTTTTACTACATCACTTTTCACCAAATTTTACAAACACTAAGAAAGTTTGTTTTTCAATTCATAACAATCTTTTAACGCTCTGAGGAGTCCAAATAACATGCTTTTAAGATGGTTTGGATCGAATATTTTACTACGTAACTTTTCACCAAATTGTACAAACACTAAGAAAGTTTTCTTTTCGATTCATAGCAATGTTTTTACGCTTTGAGGAGTTCAAATAACGTATTTTTAGATCATTTGTATCGTATCTTTTACTACATGACTTTTCACCAAATTTTATGAACACTAAGAAAGTTTGTTTTTCGATTCATAACAATCTTTTAAGGCTCTGAGGAGTCCAAATAACGTGTTTTTGAGATGGTTTTGGTCGAATATTTTACTACATAACTTTTCACCAAATCATACAAATACTAAGAAAGTTTTATTTTCGATTCATAGAAATCTTCTTATGCTTTGAGGAGTTCAAATAACGTGTTTTTAGATCATTTGTATAGTATCTTTTACTACATCACTTTTCACCAAATTTTGCAAACACTAAGAAAGTTTGTTTTTCGATTCATAACAATCTTTTAACGCTCCGAGGAGTCCAAATAACATGCTTTTAAGATGGTTTGAATCGAATCTTTTAATACGTAACTTTTCACCAAATTGTACAAACACTAAGAAAGTTTTCTTTTCGATTTATATCAATCTTTTTACGTTTTGAGGAGTTCAAATAACGTATTTTTAGATCATTTGTATCGTATCTTTTACTACATAACTTTTCACCAAATTTGATGAACACTAAGAAAGTTCGTTTTTCGATTCATAACAATATTTTAAGGCTCTGAGGAGTCCAAATAACGTGTTTTTGAAATGGTTTTGGTCGAATCTTTTACTACATAACTTTTCTCCAAATCATACAAATACTAAGAAAGTTTTATTATCTATTCATAGCAATCTTGTTATGCTTTGAGGAGTTCATATGACGTGTTTTTAGATCAATTGTATCGTATCTTTTACTACATGAATTTTCACCAAATTTTATGAACACTAAAAAAGTTTGTTTTTAGATTCATAACAATCTTTTAACGCTTTGAGGAGTCCAAATAACTTGTTTTTAAGATGGTTTGGATCGAATCTTTTACTACATAACTTTTCACAAAATTTTATGAACACTAAGGAAGTTTGTTTTTTGATTCGAAACAATCATTTGACGCTCTGAGGATTCCAAATAACTTTCTTTTAAGATGGTTTGGATCGAATATTTTACTACGTAACTTTTCACCAAATTGTACAAACACTAAGAAAGTTTTCTTTTCGATTCATATCAATCTTTTTACTTTTTGAGGAGTTCAAATAACGTATTTTTAGATCATTTGTATCGTATCATTTACTACATAATTTTTTACCAAATTTTATGAACACTAAGAAAGTTTGTTTTTCGATTCATAACAATCTTTTAAGGCTCTGAGGAGTCCAAATAACGTGTTTTTGAAATGGTTTTGGTCGAATCTTTTACTACATAACTTTTCACCAAACCATACAAATACTAAGAAAGTTTAATTTTCTATTCATAGTAATCTTTTTATGCTTTGAGGAGTTCATATAACGTGTTTTTAGATCAATTGTATCGTATCTTTTACTACTTAAATTTTCACTAAATTTTATGAACACTAAGAAAGTTTGTTTTTAGATTCATAACAATCTTTTAACGCTTTGAGAAGTCCAAATAACTTGTTTTTAAGATGGTTTGGATCGAGTCTTTTACTACATAACGTTTCACAAAATTTTATGAACACTAAGGAAGTTTGTTTTTTGATTCGAAACAACCATTTAACGCTCTGAGGAGTCCAAATAACGTGCTTTTAAGATTGTTTGGATCGAATCTTTTACTACGTAACTTTTCACCAAATTGTACAAACACTAAGAAAGTTTTCTTTTCGATTCATAGCAATCTTTTTACGCTTTGAGGAGTTCAAATAACTTGTTTTTAGAACATTTGTATCGTATCTTTTACTACACAACTTTTCGACAAATTTTAGGAACACTAAGAAAGTTTGTTTTTAGATTCATTGCAATTCGTTAACGCCTTGAGGAGTCCAAATAACGTGATTTTAAGATGGTTTGGATCGAATCTTTTACTACGTAACATTTCACCAAATTGTACAAACACAAAGAAAGTTTTCTTTTCGATTCATAGTAATCTTTTTACGCTTTGAGGGGGTCAAAATAACGTGTTTTTAGATCATTTGTATCGTATCTTTTACAACACAACTTTTCACCAAATTTTACAAACACAAAGAAAGTTTGTTTTTCGATTCATAAAACTCAATAACGTGTTTTTGAGATGGTTTGGATCGTATCTTTTACTACATAACTTTTCACCAAATCGTACAAACACTAAGAAAGTTTTCTTTTCGATTCATAGCAATCTTTTTGTGCTTTCAGGAATTCAAATAATGTGTTTTTAGATCATTTGTATCATATCTTCATCTACACAACTTTTCACGAAATGTAATGAACACTAAGGAAGCTTGTTTTTCGATTCGTAACAATCATTTAACGCTCTGAGGAGTCCAATTAACGTGCTTTTAAGATGGTTTGGATCGAATATTTTACTAAGTAACTTTTCACCAAATCATACAAACACTAAGAAAGTTTTCTTTTCGATTCATAGCAATCTTTTGATGCTTTGAGGAGTTCAAATAACGTGTTTTTAGATCATTTGTATCGTATCTTTTACTACATAACTTTTCACCAAATTTTATGAACACTAAGAAAGTTTGTTTTTCGATTCATGACAATCTTTTAACGCTCTGAGGAGTCCGAATAACGTGCTTTTAAGATGGTTTGGATCGAATCTTTTACTACGTAAGTTTTAACCAAATTGTACAAACACTTAAGACGTTTTTTTTTATACATAGAAATCTTTTTATGCTTTGAGGAGTTCAAATAACGTGTTTTTAAATCATTTGTATAGTATCTTTTACTACATCACTTTTCACCAAATTTTACAAACACTAAGAAAGTTTGTTTTCGATTCATAACAATATTTTAACGCTCTGAGGAGTCCAAATAACATGCTTTTAAGATGGTTTGGATCGAATCTTTTACTACGTAACTTTTCACCAAATTGTACAAACACTAAGAAAGTTTTCTTTTCGATTCATAGCAATGTTTTTACGCTTTGGGAGTTCAAATAACGTGTTTTTAGATCATTTGTATCGTATCTTTATCTACATAACTTTTCACCAAATTTTATGAACACTAAGAAAGTTTGTTTTTCGATTCGTAACAGTCATTTAATGCTCTGAGGATTCCAAATAACGTGATTTTAAGATGGTTTGGATCGAAGTTTTTACTACGTAACTTTTCACCAAATTGTGCAAACACTAAGAAAGTTTTCTTTCCGATTCACAGCAATCTTTTTACGCATTGAGGAGTTCAAATAACGAATTTTTAGATCATTTGTATAGTATCTTTTACTACATCACATTTCACCAAATTTTATGAACACTAAGAAAGTTTGTTTTTCGATTCGTAACAATCTTTTAAAGCTCCGAGGAATCCAAATAACGTGTTTTTGAGATGGTTTTGATCGAATCTTTTACTACGTGACTTTTCACCAAATCATACAAATATTAAGAAAGTTTTCATTTCTATTCATAGCAATCTTTTTAGATCATTTGTATCGTATCTTTTACTACATAACTTTTCACCAAATTTATGAACACTAAGAAAGTTTGTTTTTCGATTCATAACATTCTTTTAAGGCTCCGAGGAGTCCAAATAACGTGTTTTTGAAATGGTTTTGGTCGAATCTTTTACTACATAACTTTTCACCATATCATACAAATACTAAGAAAGTTTTATTTTCTATTCATTGCAATCTTTTTATGCTTTGAGGAGTTCATATAACGTGTTTTTAGATCAATTGTATCGTATTTTTTACTACTTAAATTTTCACCAAATTTTAGGAACACTAAGAAAGTTTGTTTTTAGATTCATAATAATATTTGAACGCTTTGAGGAGTCCAAATAACTTGTTTTTAAGATGGTTTGGATCGAATCTTTTACTACATAACTTTTCACCAAATTTTATGAACACTAAGGATGTTTGTTTTTTGATTCGAAACAATCATTTAACGCTCTGAGGAGTCCAAATAACATGCTTTTAAGATGGTATGGATCGAATCTTTTACGACGTAACTTCTCACCAAATTGTACAAACACTAAGAAAGTTTTATTTTCGATTCATAGCAATCTTTTTACGCTTTGAGGAGTTCAAATAACCTGTTTTTAGATCATTTGTATCGTATCTTTTACTACACAACTTTTCGTCAAATTTAGGAACACTAAGAAAGTTTGTTTTTAGATTCATAACAATTCGTTAACGCCTTGAGGAGTCCAAATAACGTGATTTTAAGATCGTTTGGATCGAATCTTTTACTACGTAACATTTCACCAAATTGTACAAACACTAAGAAAGTTTTCTTTTCGATTCATATCAATCTTTTTACGCTTTGAGCAATCAAAATAACGTGTTTTTAGATCATTTGTATCGTATCATTTACAACACAACTTTTCACCAAATTTTACAAACACTAAGAAAGTTTGTTTTTCGATTCATAAAAATCTTCTAATGCTCTGAGAATTCCCAATAACGTGTTTTTGAGATGGTTTGGATCGAATCTTTTACTACATAACTTTTCACCAAATCGTACAAACACTAAGAAAATTTTCTTTTCGATTCATAGCAATCTTTTTGTGCTTTCAGGAATTCAAATAACGTGTTTTTGTATCATTTGTATCGTATCTTGATCTACATAACTTTTCACGAAATTTAATGAACACTAAGGAAGTTTGTTTTTCGATTCGTAACAATCATTTAATGTTCTAAGGAGTCCAATTAACGTGCTTTTAAGATGGTTTGGATCGAATATTTTACTAAGTAACTTTTCACCAAATCGTACAAACACTAAGAAAGTTTTCTTTTCGATTCATAGCAATCTTTTGATGCTTTGAGGAGTTCAAATAACGTGTTTTTAGATCATTTGTATCGTATCTTTTACTACATAACTTTTCACCAAATTTTATGAACACTAAGAAAGTTTGTTTTTCGATTCATGACAATCTTTTAACGCTCTGAAGAGTCCGAATAACGTGCTTTTAAGACGGTTTGGATCGAATCTTTTACTACGTAACTTTTAACCGAATTGTACAAACACTTAAGAAGTTTTTTTTTCGATTCATAACAATCTTTTAATGCTCTGAGGAGTCCAAATAACATGCTTTTAAGATGGTTGGGATCGAATCTTTTACTTCGTAACTTTTCACCAAATTGTACAAACACTAAGAAAGTTTTCTTTTCGATTCATAGCAATGTTTTTACGCTTTGAGGAGTTCAAATAACGTGTTTTTAGATCATTTGTATCGTATCTTTTACTACATAACTTTTCACCAAATTTTATGAACACTAAGAAAATTTGTTTTTCGATTCGTAACAATCATTTAATGCTCTGAGGATTCCAAATAACGTGATTTTAAGATGGTTTGGATCGAATTATTTACTACGTAACTTTTCACCAAATTGTGCAAACACTAAGAAAGTTTTCTTTCCGATTCACAGCACTCTTTTTACGCATTGAGGAGTTCAAATAACGAATTTTTAGATCATTTGTATAGTATCTTTTACTACATCACATTTCACCAAATTTTATGAACACTAAGAAAGTTTGTTTTCGATTCGTAACAATCTTTTAAGGCTCCGAGGAGTCCAAATAACGTGTTTTTGAGATGGTTTTGATCGAATCTTTTACTACGTAACTTTTCACCAAATCATACAAATATTAAGAAAGTTTTCATTTCTAATCATTGCAATCTTTTTATGCTTGGAGGAGTTCAAATAACGTATTTTTAGATCATTTGTATCGTATCTTTTACTACATAACTTTTCACCAAATTTTATGACCACTAAGAAAGTTTGTTTTTCGATTTGTAACAATCATTTAACGCTCTGAGGAGTCCAAATAATGTGTTTTTGAAATGGTTTTGCTCGAATTTTTTACTACATAACTTTTCACCAAATCATACAAATACTAAGAAAGTTTTATTTTCTATTCATAGCAATCTTTTTATGCTTTGAGGAGTTCATAAAACGTGTTTTTAGATCAATTGTATCGTATCTTTTACTACATAAATTTTCACCAAATTTTATGAACACTAAGAAAGTTTGTTTTTAGATTCATAACAATCTTTTATGGCTTTGAGGAGTCCAAATAACTTGTTTTTAAGATGGTTTGGATCGAATCTTTTACTACATAACTTTTCACCAAATTTTATGAACACTAAGGAAGTTTGTTTTTTGATTCGAAACAATCATTTAACGCTCCGAGGAGTCCAAATAACGTGCTTTTAAGATGGTTTGGATCGAATATTTTACTACGTAACTTTTCACCAAATTTTACAAACACTAAGAAAGTTTTCTTTTCGATTCATAGCAATCTTTTTATGCTTTGAGGAGTTCAAATAACCTATTTTTAGATCATTTGTATCGTATCTTTTACTACATAACTTTTCGTCAAATAACTTGAGGAGTCCAAATAACGTGGTTTTCAGATGGTTTGGATCGAATTTTTTACGACGTAACTTTTCACCAAATTGTGCAAACACAAAGAAAGTTTTTTTTCCGATTCACAGCAATCTTTTTGAGCATTGTGGAGTTCAAATAACGTATTTTTAGACCATTTGTATCGTATCTTTTACTACATAACTTTTCACCAAATTTTATGAGCACTAAGAAAGTTTGTTTTTTTGATTCGTAACAATCTTTTAAGGCTCCGAGGAGTCCAAATAACGTGTTTTTGAGATGGTTTTGATCGAATCTTTTACTACAACTTTTCACCAAATCATACAAATATTAAGAAAGTTTTCATTTCTATTCATAGCAATCTTTTTATGTTTTGAGGAGTTCAAATAACGTATTTTTAGATCATTTGTATGGTATCTTTTACTACATTACTTTTCACCAAATTTCATGAACACTAAGAAAGTTTGTTTTTCGATTCATAACAATCTTTTAAGGCTCTGAGGAGTCCATATAACGTGTTTTTGAAATGGTTTTGGTCGAATCTTTTAATGCATAACTTTTCACCAAATCATACAAATACTAAGAAAGTTTTATTTTCTATTCATAGCAATCTTTTTATGCTTTGAGGAGTTCATAAAACGTGTTTTTAGATCAATTGTATCGTATCTTTTACTACATAAATTTTCACCAAATTTTATTAACACTAAGAAAGTTTGTTTTTAGATTCATAACAATATTTTAACGCTTTGAGGAGTCCAAATAATTTGTTTTTAAGTTGGTTTGGATCGAATCTTTTACTACATAACTTTTCACCAAATTTTATGAACACTAAGGAAGTTTGTTTTTTGATTCGAAACAATCATTTAACGATCTGAGGAGTCCATATAACGTGCTTTTAAGATGGTTTGGATCGAATCTTTTACTACATAACTTTTCACCAAATTGTACAAACACTAAGAAAGTTTTCTTTTCGATTCATAGCAATCCTTTTACGCTTTGAGGAGTTGAAATAACTTGTTTTTAGATCATTTGTATCGTATCTTTTACTTCACAACTTTTCGTCAAATTTTAGGAACACTAAGAAAGTTTGTTTTTAGATTCATAACAATTCGTTAACGCCTTGAGGAGTCCAAATAACGTGATTTTAAGATGGTTTGAATCGAATCTTTTACTACGTAACATTTCACCAAATTGTACAAACACTAAGAAAGTTTTCTTTTCGATTCATAGCAATCTTTTTTACGCTTTCAGGAGTCAAAATAACGTGTTTTTAGATCATTTGTATCGTATCTTTTACAACACAACTTTTCACCAAAATTTACAAACACTAAGAAATTTTGTTTTTCGATTCATAAAAATCTTCTAATGCTCTGAGGATTCCCAATAACATGTTTTTGAGATGGTTTGGATCGAATCTTTTACTACATAACTTTTCACCAAATCGTACAAACACTAAGAAAGTTTTCTTTTCGATTCATAGCAATCTTTTTGTGCTTTCAGGAATTCAAATAACGTGTTTTTAGATCATGTGTATCGTATCTTCATCTACATCACTTTTCACGAAATTTAATGAACACTAAGGAAGTTTGTGTTTCGATTCGTAACAATCATTTAACGTTCTAAGGAGTCCAATTAACGTGCTTTTAAGATGGTTTGGATCGAATATTTTACTAAGTAAGTTTTCAACCAATCGTACAAACACAAAGAAAGTTTTCTTTTCGATTCATAGCAATCTTTTGATGCTTTGAGTAGTTTAAATAATGTGTTTGAGATAATTTGTATCGTATCTTTTACTACATAACTTTTCACAAAATTTTATGACCACTAAGAAAGTTTGTTTTTCGATTCATGAAAATCTTTTAACGCTCTGAGGAGTCCGAATAACGTGCCTTTAAGATGGTTTGGATCGAATCTTTTACCACGTAACTTTTTACCAAATTGTACAAACACTTAAGAAGTTTTTTTTTCGATTCATAGAAATCGTTTTATGCTTTGAGGAGTTCAAATAACGTGTTTTTAGATCGTTTGTATAGTGTCTTTTACTACATCACTTTTCACCAAATTTTACAAACACTAGGAAAGTTTGTTTTTCTATTCATAACAATCTTTTAACGCTCCGAGGTGTCCAAATAACATGATTTTAAGATGGTTTGGATCGAATCTTTTACTACGTAACTTTTCACCAAATTGTACAAACACTAAGAAAGTTTTCTTTTCGATTCATAGCAATGTTTTTACGCTTTGAGGAGTTCAAATAACGTATTTTTAGATCATTTGTATCGTATATTTTACTACATGACTTTTCACCAAATTTTATGAACACTAAGAAAGTTTGTTTTTCGATTCATAACAATCATTTAAGGCTCTGAAGAGTCCAAATAACATGTTTTTGAGATGGTTTTGGTCGAATCTTTTACTACGTAACTTCTCACCAAATCATACAAATACTAAGAAAGTTTTATTTTCGATTCATAGCAATTTTTTTTATGCTTTGAGGAGTTCAGATAACGTGTTTTTAAATCATTTGTATAGTATCTTTTACTACATCACTTTTCACCAAATTTTACAAATACTAAGAATGCTTGTTTTTCGATTCATAACAATCTTTTAACGCTCTGCGGAGTCCAAATAACATGCTTTTAAGATGGTTTGAATCGAATTTTTTACTACGTAACTTTTCACCAAATTGTACAAACACTAAGAAAGTTTTCTTTTCGATTCATAGCAATCTTTTTACGCTATGAGGAGTTCAAATAACGTATTTTTAGATCATTTGTATCGTATCTTTTACTACATAACTTTTCACCAAATTTTATGAACACTAAGAAAGTTTGTTTTTCGATTCATAACAATCTTTTAAGGCTCTGAGGAGTCCAAATAACGTGTTTTTGAAATGATTTTGGTCGAATCTTTTACTACATAACTTTTCACCAAATCATACAAATACTAAGAAAGTTTTATTTTCTATTCATATCAATATTTTTATGCTTTGAGGAGTTCATATAACGTGTTTTTAGATCAATTGTATCGTATCTTTTACTACATAAATTTTCACCAAATTTTATGAACACTAAGAAATTTATTTTTTAGATTCACAACAATCTTTTAACGCTTTGAGGAGTCCAAATAACTTGTTTTTATGATGGTTTGGATGGAATCTTTTACAACATAACTTTTCACCAAATTTTATGAACACTAAGGAAGTTTGTTTTTTGATTCGAAACAATCATTTAACGCTCTGAGGAGTCCAAATAACGTGATTTTAAGATGGTTTGGATCGAATCTTTTACTACGTAACTTCTCACCAAATTGTACAAACACTAAGAAAGTTTTCTTTTCGATTCATAGCAATCTTTTTACGCTTTGAGGAGTTCAAATAACTTGTTTTTAGATCATTTGTATCGTATCTTTTACTACACAACTTTTCGTCAAATTTTAGGAACACTAAGAAAGTTTGTTTTTAGATTCATAACAATTCGTTAACGCCTTGAGGAGTCCAAATAACGTGATTTTAAGATGGTTTGGATCGAATCTTTTTCTACGTAACATTTCACCAAATTGTACAAACACTAAGAAAGTTTTCGTTTCGATTCATAGCAATCTTTTTACGCTTTGAGGAGTCAAAATAACGTGTTTTTAGATCATTTGTATCGTATCTTTTACAACACAACTTTTCACCAAATTATACAAACACTAAGAAAGTTTGTTTTTCGATTCATAAAATTCTTCTAATGCTCTGAGGATTCCCAATAACGTGTTTTTGAGATGGTTTGGATCGAATCTTTTACTACATAACTATTCACCAAATCATACAAACACTAAGAAAGTTTTCTTTTCGATTCATAGCAATCTTTTTGTGCTTTCAGGAATTCAAATAACGTGTTTTTAGATCATTTGTATCGTCTCTTCATCTACATAACTTTTCACGAAATTTAATGAACACTAAGGAAGTTTGTATTTCGATTCGTAACAATCATTTAACGTTCTCGGGAGTCCAATTAACGTGCTTTTAAGATGGTTTGGATCGAATATTTTATTAAGTAAGTTTTCACCAAATCGTACAAACACTAAGAAATTTTCTTTTCGATTCATAGCAATATTTTGATGCTTTGAGGAGTTTAAATAATGTGTTTTTAGATCATTTGTATCGTATCTTTTACTACATAACTTTTCACCAAATTTTATGAACACTAAGAAAGTTTGTTTTTCGATTCATGACAATCTTTTAACGCTCTGAGGAGTCCGAATAACGTGCTTTTAAGATGGTTTGGATCGAATCTTTTACTACGTAACTTTTAACCAAATTGTACAAACACTTAAGAAGTGTTTTTTCGATTCATAGAAATCTTTTTATGCTTTGAGGAGTTCAAATAACGTGTTTTTAGATCATTTGTATAGTATCTTTTACTACATCACTTTTCACCAAATTTTACAAACACTAAGAAAGTTTGTTTTTCGATTCATAACAATCTTTTAACGCTCTGAGGAGTCCAAATAATATACTTTTAAGATGGTTTGGATCGAATCTTTTACTACGTAAATTTTCACCAAATTGTACAAACACTAAGAAAGTTTTCTTTTCGAATCATAGCAATGTTTTTACGCTTTGGGAGTTCAAATAACGTGTTTTTAAGATGGTTTAGATCGAATTATTTACTGCGTAACTTTTCACCAAATTTTGCAAACACTAAGAAAGTTTTCTTTCCGATTCACAGCACTCTTTTTACGCATTGAGGAGTTCAAATAACGAATTTTTATATCATTTGTATAGTATCTTTTACTACATCACATTTCACCAAATTTTATGAACACTAAGAAAGTTTGTTTTCGATTCGTAACAATCTTTTAAGGCTCCGAGGAGTCCAAATAACGTGTTTTTGAGATGGTTTTGATCGAATCTTTTACTACGTAACTTTTCACCAAATCATACAAATATTAAGAAAGTTTTCATTTCTATTCATTGCAATCTTTTTACGTTTTGAGGAGTCAAAATAACGTGTTTTTAGATCATTTGTATCGTATCTTTTACAACACAACTTTTCACCAAATTTTACAAACACTAAGAAAGTTTGTTTTTCGATTCATAAAATTCTTCTAATGCTCTGAGGATTCCCAATAACGTGTTTTTGAGATGGTTTGGATCGAATCTTTTACTACATAACTATTCACCAAATCATACAAACACTAAGAAAGTTTTCTTTTCGATTCATAGCAATCTTTTTGTGCTTTCAGGAATTCAAATAACGTGTTTTTAGATCATTTGTATCGTCTCTTCATCTACATAACTTTTCACGAAATTTAATGAACACTAAGGAAGTTTGTATTTCGATTCGTAACAATCATTTAACGTTCTCGGGAGTCCAATTAACGTGCTTTTAAGATGGTTTGGATCGAATATTTTACTAAGTAAGTTTTCACCAAATCGTACAAACACTAAGAAACTATGTTGCGCGGATACTTCGAAAAATCAAAATCTATCCGTATCCGATACGCGTATCGTATCCTAAATCATATGTTAAATTGTCGTATCGCCGTATCCGATATGCGTAAACGTATCGCCGTATCGGCGTATCCGAGCAACATAGCTAAGAAATTTTCTTTTCGATTCATAGCAATATTTTGATGCTTTGAGGAGTTTAAATAATGTGTTTTTAGTTCATTTGTATCGTATCTTTTACTACATAACTTTTCACCAAATTTTATGAACACTAAGAAAGTTTGTTTTTCGATTCATGACAATCTTTTAACGCTCTGAGGAGTCCGAATAACGTGCTTTTAAGATGGTTTGGATCGAATCTTTTACTACGTAACTTTTAACCAAATTGTACAAACACTTAAGAAGTTTTTTTTCGATTCATAGAAATCTTTTTATGCTTTGAGGAGTTCAAATAACGTGTTTTTAGATCATTTGTATAGTATCTTTTACTACATCACTTTTCACCAAATTTTACAAACACTAAGAAAGTTTGTTTTTCGATTCATAACAATCTTTTAACACTCTGAGGAGTCCAAATAATATGCTTTTAAGATGGTTTGGATCGAATCTTTTACTACGTAAATTTTCACCAAATTGTACAAACACTAAGAAAGTTTTCTTTTCGATTCATAGCAATGTTTTTACGCTTTGAGGAGTTCAAATAACGTATTTTTAGATCATTTGTATCGTATCTTTTACTACATGACTTTTCACCAAATTTTATGACCACTAAGAAAGTTTGTTTTTCGATTCATAACAATCTTTTAAGGCTCTGAGGAGTCCAAATAACGTGTTTTTGAGATTGTTTTGGTCGAATCTTTTACTACGTAACTTTTCACCAAATTGTACAAACACTACGAAAGTTTGTTTTTCGATTCATAGCAATCTTCTAACGCTCTGAGGATTCCAAATAACGTGTATTTGAGATGGTTTGGATCGAATCTTTAACTACATAACTTTTCACCAAATCGTACAAACACTGAGAAAGTTTTCTTTTCGATTCACAGCAATTTTTTTTTTATGCTTTGAGGAGTTAAAATTACGTGTTTTCAGATTATTTGCATCGTATCTTTTACTACATAACTATTCACCAAATTGTATGAACTCTAAGGAAGTTTGTTTTTCGATTCGTAACAATCTATTAACGCTCCGAGGAGTCCAAATAACGTGCTTTTATGATGGTTTGGATCGAATCTTTTACTACGTAACTTTTCACCAAATTGTACAAACACTAAGAAAGTTTGTTTTTCGATTCATAACAATCTTCTAACGCTCTGAGGATTCCAAATAACGTGTTTTTGAGATGGTTTGGATCGAATCTTTAACTACATAACTTTTCACCAAATCATACATACACTGAGAAAGTTTTCTTTTCGATTCATAGCAATCTTTTTATGTTTTGAGGAGTTCAAATAACGTGTTTTCAGATCATTTGTATCGTATCTTTTACTATATAACTATTCACCAAATTGAATGAACTCTAAGGAAGTTTGTTTTTCGATTCGTAATAATCTATTAACGCTCCGAGGAGTCCAAATAACGAGCTTTTAAGCTGGTTTGGATCGAATCTTTTACTATGTAACTTTTAACCAAATTGTACAAACACTTAAGAAGTTTTTTTTTTATTCATAGCAATCTTTTTATGCTTTGAGGAGTTCAAATAACGTGTTTTTAGATCATTTGTATCTTATCTTTTATACAAAACTTTTAACCAAATTATATAAACACTAGAAAAGTTTGGTTTTCGATTCATAACAATCTTTTAACGTTCTGAGGAGTCCAAACAACGTTCTTTTATGATGGTTTGGATCGAATCTTTTACTATGTAACTTTTCACCAAAATGTACAAACGCTAACAAAGTATTCTTTTCGATTCATAGCAATCTGTATACACTTCTAGGAGTTAAAATAACGTGTTTTCAGATCATTTGTATCGTATCTTTTACTACATAACTGTTCACCAAATTGTATGAACACTACGGAAGTTTGTTTTTCGATTCATAACAATCTATTAACGCTCTGAGGAGTCCAAATAACGTGCTTTTAAGATGGTTTGGATCGAATCTTTTACTACGTAACTTTTCACCAAATTGTGCAAACACAAAGAAAATTTTCTTTTCGATTCATAGCAATCTTTTTACGCTTTGAGGAGTTGAAATAACGTATTTTTGGTCATTTGTATCGTATCTTTTACGACATAACTTTTCACCAAATTTTATAAACACTAAGAAAGTTTTTTTTCGATTCATAACGATGTTTTAAGGCTCTGAGGAGTCCAAATAACGTGTTTTTGAGATGGTTTTGATTGAATCTTTTACTACATAATTATTCACCAAATCATGCAAATACTAAGAAAGTTTTATTTTCTATTCATAGTAATCTTTTTATGCTTTGAGGAGTTCAAATAACGTGTTTTTAGATCATTTGTATCATACCTTTTACTACATAACATTTCACCAAATTTTATGAACACTAAGAAAGTTTGTTTTTCGATTTATAACAATCTTTTAACGCTCTGAGGAGTCCGAATAACGTGCTTTTATGATGGTTTGGATCGAATATTTTGCTACGTAACTTTTTACCAAATTGTACAAACACTAAGAAAGTTTTCTTTTCGATTCATAGCAATCTTTATACACTTCGAGGAGTTCAAATAACGTGTTTTCTGATCATTTGTATCGTATCTTTTACTACATATCTATTCACCAAATTGTATGAACTCAAAGGAAGTTTGTTTTTCGACTCATAACAATCTATTAACGCTCCGATGAGTCCAAATATGGTGCTTTTAAGATGGTTTGGGTCGAATCTTTTACTATGTAACTTTTCACAAAATTGTACAAACACTTAAGAAGTTTTTTTTTTATTCATAGCAATTATTTTATGCTTTGTGGAGTTCAAATAACGTGTTTTTAGATCATTTGTATCGTATCTTTGATACAAAACTTTTCACCAAATTATATAAACACTAAGAAAGTTTGTTTGTCGATTCATAACAATGTTTTAACGCTCTTAGGAGTCCAAATAACATGCTTTTAAGATGGTTTGGATGGAATCTTTTACTACATAACTTTTCACCAAAAGTTACAAACACTAAGAAACTTTTCTTATCGATTCATAGCAATCTTTATACACTTCTAGGAGTTCAAATAACGTGTTTTCAGATCATTTGTATCGTATCTTTTGCTACATAACTTTTCACCAAATTGTACGAACACTACGGAAGTTAGTTTTTCTATTCATAACAATCTATTAACGCTCTGAGGAGTCCAAATAACGTGTTTCTAAGATGGTTTGGATCGAATCTTTTACTACGTAACTTTTCACCGAATTGTACAAACACTAAGAAAGTTTTCTTTTCGATTCATAGCAATCTTTTTACACTTTGAGGAGTTCAAATAACGTGTTTTTAGATCATTTGTATCGTATCTTTTACTACATAACTTTTCACCAAATTTTATGAACACGAAGAAAGTTTGTTTTTCGATTCGTAACAATCATTTAACGCTCTGAGGAGTCCAAATAACGTGCTTTTAAGATGGTTTGGATCGAATATTTTACTACGTAACTTTTCACCAAATTGTGCAAACACTAAGAAAGTTTTCTTTTCGATTCATAGCAATCTTTTTACGCTTTGAGGAGTTCAAATAACGTATTTTAAGATCATTTGTATCGTATCTTTTACTATATAACTTTTCATCAAATTTTATGAACATTAAGAAAGTTTGTTTTTCGATTCGTAAGAATCTATTAACGCTCCGAGGAGTCCAAATAACGTGCTTTTAAGATGGTTTGGATTGAATCTTTTACTACGTAACTTTTCAACAAATTGTACAAACACTTAAGAAGTTTTTTTTTCGATTCATAATAATCTTTTTATGCTTTGAGGAGTTCAAATAACGTGTTTTTAGATCATTTGTATCGTATCTTTTACTACATCCATTTTCACCAAATTTTACAAACACTAAGAAAATTTGTTTTTCGATTCATAACAATCTTTTAACGCTCTGAGGAGTCCAAATAACGTGTTTTTTAGATGGTTTTGATCGAATCTTTTACTACATAACTTTTCACCAAATCATACAAATACTAAGAAAGTTTTCTTTTCTATTCATAGCAATCTTTTTATGCTTTGAGGAGTTCAAATAACGTGTTTTTAGATCATTTGTATGGTATCTTTTACTACATAAATTTTCACCAAATTTTATGAACACTAAGAAAATTTATTTTTCGATTCGTAACAATGTTTTAACGCTCTGAGAACTCCAAATAACGTGTTTTTAAGATGGTTTGCATCGAATCTTTTACTACGTAACTTTTCACCAAATTGTACAAACACTAAGAAAGTTTTCTTTTCGATTCATAGCAATCTTTTAACGCTTTGAGCAGTTCAAATAACGTGTTTTTACTTCATTTGTATAGTATCTTTTACTACATAACGTTTCACAAAATTTTACGAACACTAAGAAAGTTTGTTTTTCGATTCATAACAATCTTCTAACGCTCTGAGGATTCCAAATAACGTGTTTTTGAGATGGTTTGGATCGAATCTTTTACTACATAATTTTTCACCAAATTTTATGAACACTAAGGAAGTTTGTTTTTCGATTCGTAACAATCATTTAATGCTCTAAGGAGTCCAAATAACGTGCTTTTTAGATGGTTTGGATCGAATCATTTACTACGTAACTTTTCACCAAATTCTAAAAACACTAAGAAAGTTTTCTTTTCGATTCATAGCAATCTTCTGATGCTTTGAGAAGTTAAAATAACGTGTTTTTAGATCATTTGTATCGTATCTTTTACTACATAACGTTTCACCAAATTTTGTGAACACTAAGAAAGTTTGTTTTTCGATTCAAAACAATCTTTTAACGCTCTGAGGAGTCCAAATAACGTGTTTTTAGGATGGTTTGAGTAGAATCTTCTACTACGTAACTTTTTACCATATTGTACAAACACTAAGAATGTTTTCTTTTCGATTCACAGCAATCTTTATACAATTCGAGGAGTTCAAATAACGTGTTTTCAGATCATTTATATCGTATCTTTTACTACATAACTTTTCACCAAATTGTATGAACACTAAGGAAGTTTGTTTTTCGATTCATAACAATCTATTAACGCTTCGAGGAGTCCAAATAACGTGCTTTTAAGATGGTTTGGATCGAATCTTTTACTACGTAACTTTTCCCCAAATCGTACAAACACTAAGACAGTTTTCTTTTCGATTCATAGCAATATTTTGATGCTTTGAGGAGTTCAAATAACGTGTTTTTAGATCATTTGTATCGTATCTTTTACTACATAACTTTTCACCAAATTTTATGAACACTAAGGAAGTTTGTTTTTCGATTCGTAGCAATCATTTAACGCTCTGAGGAGTCCAAATAGCGTGCTTTTAAGATGGTTTGGATCGAATCTTTTACTACATAACTTTTCAGCAAATTCTACAAACACTAAGAAAGTTTTCTATTCGATTCATAGCAATCTTTTTACGCTTTGAGGAGTTCAAATAACTTGTTTTTAGATCATTTGTATTGTATCTTTTACTACACATCTTTTCACCAAATTTTATAAACACTAAGAAAGTTTGTTTTTAGATTCACAACAATCTTTTAACGCTATGAGGAGTCCAAATAATGTGTTTCTAAGATTGTTTGGATCGAATCTTTTACTACATAACTTTTCACCAAATCGTACAAACACTAAGAATGTTTTCTATTCGATTCGTAGCAATCTTTTTACACTTTGAGGAGTTCAAATAACGTGTTTTTAGATTATTTGTATCGTATCTTTTACTACATAACTTTTCACCAAATTTTACAAACACAAAGAAAGTTTGTTTTTCGATTCATAACAATCTTTTAATGCTCTGAGGAGTCCAAATAATGTGCTTTTAAGATGGTTTGGATCGAATCTTTTACTACGTAACTTTTCACCAAATCGTACAAACACTAAGAAAGTTTTCTTTTCGATTCATAGCAATCTTTTGATGCTTTGAGGAGTTCAAATAACGTGTTTTTAGATCATTTGTATCGTATCTTTTACTACATAAATTTTCATCAAATTTTATGAACACTAAGAAAGTTTGTTTTTCGATTCGTAACAATCATTTAACGCTCTGAGGAGTCCAAATAACGTGCTTTTAAGATGGTTTAGATCGAATCTTTTACTACGTAACTTTTCACCAAATTGTACAAACACTAAGAAAGTTTTCTTTTCGATTCATAGCAATCTTCTGATGCTTTGAGAAGTTAAAATAACGTGTTTTTTGATCATTTGTATCGTATCTTTTACTACATAACTTTTCACCAAATTTTATGAACACTAAGAAAGTTTGTTTTTCGATTCGTAACAATCTATTAAAGCTCCGAGGAGTCAAAATAACGTGCTTTTAAGATAGTTTGGATCGAATCTTTTACTACGTAACTTTTCACCAAATTGTACAAACACTTAAGAAGTTTTTTTTCGATTCATAATAATCTTTTTATGCTTTGAGGAGTTCAAATAACATGTTTTTAGATCATTTGTATCGTATATTTTAGTACATAACTTTTCACCAAATTTTACAAACACTAAGAAAGTTTGTTTTTCGAGTCATAACAATCTTTTAACGCTCTGAGGAGTCCAAATAACATGCTCTTAAGATGGTTTGGATAGAATCTTTTACTACGTAACTTTTCACCAAATATTACAAACACTAAGAAAGTTTTCTTTTCGATTGATAGCAATCTTTTTACGATTTGAGGAGTTCAAATAACGTGTTTTTACTTCATTTGAATCGTATCTTTTACTACATAACTTTTCACAAAATTTTACGAACACTAAGAAAGTTTGTTTTCCGATTCATAACATTTTTTAACGCTTTCAGGAGTCCAAATAATGTGATTTGAAGATGGTTTGGATCGAATCTTTTACTACGTAACATTTCACCAAATTGTACAAACACTAAGAAAGTTCTCTTTTCGATTCATAGCAATCTTTTTAAGCTTTGTGGAGTTAAAATAACGTGATTTTAGATCATTTGTATCGTATCTTTTACATCGATCACAACTTTTCACCAAATTTAACAAACACTAAGAAAGTTTGTTTTTCGATTCATAAAAATCTTCTAACGCTCTGAGGATTCCAAATAACGTGTTTTTGAGATGGTTTGGATCGAATCTTTTACTACATAATTTTTCACCAAATCGTACAAACACTAAGAAAGTTTTCTTTTCGATTCATAGCAATCTTATTATGCTTTGAGGAGTTCAAATAACGTGGTTTAGATCATTTGTATCGTATCCTTACCTACATAACTTTTCACCAAATTTTATGAACACTAAGGAAGTTAGTTTTTCGATTCGTAACAATCATTTAATTCTCTAAGGAGTCCAAATAACGTGCTTTTTAGATGGTTTGGATCGAATCATTTACTACGTAACTTTTCACCAAATTCTAAAAACACTAAGAAAGTTTTCTTTTCGATTCATAGCAATCTTCTGATGCTTTGAGAAGTTAAAATAACGTGTTTTTGGATCATTTGTATCGTATCTTTTACTACATAACGTTTCACCAAATTTTGTGAACACTAAGAAAGTTTGTTTTTCGATTCAAAACAATCTTTTAACGCTCTGAGGAGTCCAAATAACGTGTTTTTAGGATGGTTTGAGTAGAATCTTCTACTACGTAACTTTTTACCATATTGTACAAACACTAAGAATGTTTTCTTTTCGATTCACAGCAATCTTTATACAATTCGAGGAGTTCAAATAACGTGTTTTCAGATCATTTATATCGTATCTTTTACTACATAACATTTCACCAAATTGTATGAACACTAAGGAAGTTTGTTTTTCGATTCATAACAATCTATTAACGCTTCGAGGAGTCCAAATAACGTGCTTTTAAGATGGTTTGGATCGAATCTTTTACTACGTAACTTTTCCCCAAATCGTACAAACACTAAGACAGTTTTCTTTTCGATTCATAGTAATATTTTGATGCTTTGAGGAGTTCAAATAACGTGTTTTTAGATCATTTGTATCGTATCTTTTACTACATAACTTTTCACCAAATTTTATGAACACTAAGGAAGTTTGTTTTTCGATTCGTAGCAATCATTTAACGCTCTGAGGAGTCCAAATAGCGTGCTTTTAAGATGGTTTGGATCGAATCTTTTACTACATAACTTTTCAGCAAATTCTACAAACACTAAGAAAGTTTTCTATTCGATTCATAGCAATCTTTTTACGCTTTGAGGAGTTCAAATAACTTGTTTTTAGATCATTTGTATTGTATCTTTTACTACACATCTTTTCACCAAATTTTATAAACACTAAGAAAGTTTGTTTTTAGATTCACAACAATCTTTTAACGCTATGAGGAGTCCAAATAATGTGTTTTTAAGATTGTTTGGATCGAATCTTTTACTACATAACTTTTCACAAAATTTTACGAACACTAAGAAAGTTTGTTTTCCGATTCATAACATTTTTTAACCCTTTCAGGAGTCCAAATAATGTGATTTGAAGATGGTTTGGATGGAATCTTTTACTACGTAACATTTCACCAAATTGTACAAACACTAAGAAAGTTCTCTTTTCGATTCATAGCAATCTTTTTAAGCTTTGTGGAGTTAAAATAACGTGATTTTAGATCATTTGTATCGTATCTTTTACATCGATCACAACTTTTCACCAAATTCAACAAACACTAAGAAAGTTTGTTTTTCGATTCATAACAATCTTTTAACGCTATGAGGAGTCCAAATAATGTGTTTTTAAGATTGTTTGGATCGAATCTTTTACTACATAACTTTTCACCAAATCGTACAAACACTAAGAATGTTTTCTATTCGATTCGTAGCAATCTTTTTACACCTTGAGGAGTTCAAATAACGTGTTTTTAGATTATTTGTATCGTATCTTTTACTACATAACTTTTCACCAAATTTTACAAACACAAAGAAAGTTTGTTTTTCGATTCATAACAATCTTATAATGCTCTGAGGAGTCCAAATAATGTGCTTTTAAGATGGTTTGGATCGAATTTTTTACTACGTAACTTTTCACCAAATCGTACAAACACTAAGAAAGTTTTCTTTTCGATTCATAGCAATCTTCTAACGCTCTGAGGATTCCAAATAACGTGTTTTTGAGATGGTTTGGATCGAATCTTTTACTACATAATTTTTCACCAAATTTTATGAACACTAAGGAAGTTTGTTTTTCGATTCGTAACAATCATTTAATGCTCTAAGGAGTCCAAATAACGTGCTTTTTAGAAGGTTTGGATCGAATCATTTACTACGTAACTTTTCACCAAATTCTAAAAACACTAAGAAAGTTTTCTTTTCGATTCATAGCAATCTTCTGATGCTTTGAGAAGTTAAAATAACGTATTTTTGGATCATTTGTATCGTATCTTTTACTACATAACGTTTCACCAAATTTTGTGAACACTAAGAAAGTTTGTTTTTCGATTCAAAACAATCTTTTAACGCTCTGAGGAGTCCAAATAACGTGTTTTTAGGATGGTTTGAGTAGAATATTCTACTACGTAACTTTTTACCATATTGTAAAAACACTAAGAAAGTTTTCTTTTCGATTGATAGCAATCTTTTTACGATTTGAGGAGTTCAAATAACGTGTTTTTACTTCATTTGAATCGTATCTTTTACTACATAACTTTTCACAAAATTTTACGAACACTAAGAAAGTTTGTTTTCCGATTCATAACATTTTTTAACGCTTTCAGGAGTCCAAATAATGTGATTTGAAGATGGTTTGGATCGAATCTTTTACTACGTAACATTTGACCAAATTGTACAAACACTAAGAAAGTTCTCTTTTCGATTCATAGCAATCTTTTTAAGCTTTGTGTAGTTAAAATAACGTGATTTTAGATCATTTGTATCGTATCTTTTACATCGATCACAACTTTTCACCAAATTTTACAAACACTAAGAAAGTTTGTTTTTTGATTCATAACAATCTTCTAACGCTCTGAGGATTCCAAATAACGTGTTTTTTAGATGGTTTGGATCGAATCTTTTACTACATAATTTTTCACCAAATCGTACAAACACTAAGAGAGTTTTCTTTTCGATTCATAGCAATCTTTTTATGCTTTGAGGAGTTCAAATAACGAGGTTTAGATCATTTGTATCGTATCCTTACCTACATAACTTTTCACCAAATTTTATGAACACTAAGGAAGTTTGTTTTTCGATTCGTAACAATCATTTAATGCTCTAAGGAGTCCAAATAACGTGCTTTTTAGATGGTTTGGATCGAATCATTTACAACGTAACTTTTCACCAAATTCTAAAAACACTAAGAAAGTTTTCTTTTTGATTCATAGCAATGTTTTTACGCTTTGAGGAGTTCAAATAACGTGTTTTTGGATTATTTGTATCGTATCTTTTACTACATAAATTTTCACCAAATTTTATGAACACTAACAAAGTTTGTTTTTGGATTCATAACAATCTTTTAACGCTTTTAGGACTCCAAATAACGTGATTTTAAGATGGTTTGGATCGAATCTTTTACTACGTAACTTTTCACCAAATTGTACAAACACTAAGAAAGTTTTCTTTTCGATTCATAGCAATCTTTTTACGTTTTGAGGAGTTCAAATAACGTGTTTTTAGATCATTTGTATCGTATCTTTTACTGCATAAATTTTCAGAAAATTTAATGAACACTAAGAAAGTTTGTTTTTCGATTCATAACCATCTTTTAATGCTCTGAGGAGTCCAAATAACGTGTTTTTAGGATGGTTTGGATCGAATCTTTTACTACGTAACTTTTCACCAAATTGAACAAACACTAAGAAAGTTTATTTTCGATTCATAGCAATGTTTTTACGCTTTGAGGAGTTCAAATGACGTATTTTTAGATCATTTGTATCGTATCTTTTACTACATGACTTTACACCAAATTTTATGAACACTAAGAAAGTTTGTTTTTCGATTCATAACAATCATTTAAGGCTCTGAGGAGTCCAAATAACATGTTTTTGAGATGGTTTTGGTCGAATATTTTACTACGTAACATCTCACCAAATCATACAAATACTAAGAAAGTTTTATTTTCGATTCATAGCAATCTTTTTATGCTTTGAGGAGTTCAAATAACGTGTTTTTAGATTATTTGTATAGTATCTTTTACTACATTACTTTTCACCAAATTTTACAAACACTAAGAAATTTTGTTTTTCGATTCATAACAATCTTTTAACGCTCTGAGGAGTCCAAATAACGTGATTTTAAGATGGTTTGGATCGAATCTTTTACAACGTAACTTTTCACCAAATTGTACGAACACTAAGAAAGTTTTCTTTTCGATTCATAGCAATGTTTTTACGCTTTGAGGAGTTCAAATAACGTATTTTTAGATCATTTGTATCGTATCTTTTACTACATGACTTTTCACCAAATTTTATGAACACTAAGAAAGTTTCTTTTTCGATTCATAACAATCATCTAAGGCTCTGAGGAGTCCAAATAACATGTTTTTGAGATGGTTTTGGTCGAATCTTTTACTACGTAACTTCTCACCAAATCATACAAATACTAAGAAAGTTTTATTTTCGATTCATAGCAATCTTTTTATGCTTTGAGGAGTTCAAATAACGTGTTTTTAGATCATTTGTATAGTATCTTTTACTACATCACTTTTCACCAAATTTTACAAACACTAAGAGAGTTTCTTTTTCGATTCATAACAGTCTTTTAACACTCTGAGGAGTCCAAATAACATGCTTTTAAGATGGTTTGAATCGAATTTTTTACTACGTAACTTCTCACCAAATTGTACAAACACTAAGAAAGTTTTCTTTTCGATTCATAGCAATCTTTTTATGCTTTGAGGAGTTCAAATAACGTATTTTTAGATCATTTGTATCGTATCTTTTACTACATAACTTTTCACCAAATTTTATGAACACTAAGTAAGTTTGTTTTTCGATTCATAACAATCTTTTAAGGCTCTGAGGAGTCCAAATAACGTGTTTTTGAAATGGTTTTGGTCGAATCTTTTACTACATAACTTTTCACCAAATCATTCAAATACTAAGAAAGTTTTATTTTCTATTCATAGCAATCTTTTTATGCTTTGAGGAGTTCATATAACGTGTTTTTAGATCAATTGTATCGTATCTTTTACTACATAAATTTTCACCAAATTTTATGAACACTAAGAAAGTTTGTTTTTAGATTCATAACAATATTTTAACGCTTTGAGGAGTCCAAATAACTTGTTTTTATGATGGTTTGGATCGAACCTTTTACTACATTACTTTTCTCGAAATTTTATGAACACTACGGAAGTTTGTTTTTCGATTCATAACAATCTTTTTACGCTTTGAGGAGTCCAAATAACGTGCTTTTAGATCATTTGTATCGTATCTTTTACTGCATAAATTTTCAGGAAATTTAATGAACACTAAGAAAGTTTGTTTTTCGATTCAT
Organism: Luzula sylvatica; assembly: GCA_946800325.1. Classification (NCBI taxonomy): domain Eukaryota; kingdom Viridiplantae; phylum Streptophyta; class Magnoliopsida; order Poales; family Juncaceae; genus Luzula; species Luzula sylvatica. The sequence goes on along the minus strand of OX326959.1, from coordinate 35,390,801 downwards.
AACAATCTTTTAATGCTCTGAGGAGTCCAAATAACGTGTTTTTAGGATGGTTTGGATCGAATCTTTTACTACGTAACTTTTCACCAAATTGTACAAACACTAAGAAAGTTTGTTTTTCGATTCATAGCAATCTTCTAACGCTCTGAGGATTCCAAATAACGTGTATTTGAGATGGTTTGGATCGAATCTTTAACTACATAACTTTTCACCAAATCGTACAAACACTGAGAAAGTTTTCTTTTCGATTCATAGCAATCTTTTTATGCTTTGAGGAGTTAAAATTACGTGTTTTCAGATCATTTGCATCGTATCTTTTACTACATAACTATTCACCAAATTGTATGAACTCTAAGGAAGTTTGTTTCTCGATTCGTAACAATCTATTAACGCTCCGAGGTGTCCAAATAACGTGCTTTTAAGATGGTTTGGATCGAATCTTTTACTACGTAACTTTTCACCAAATTGTACAGACACTAAGAAAGTTTGTTTTTCGATTCATAACAATCTTCTAACGCTCTGAGGATTCCAAATAACGTGTTTTTGAGATGGTTTGGATCGAATCTTTAACTACATAACTTTTCACCAAATCGTACAAACACTGAGAAAGTTTTCTTTTCGATTCATAGCAATCTTTTTATGCTTTGAGGAGTTCAAATAACGTGTTTTCAGATCATTTGTATCATATCTTTTACTACATAACTATTCACCAAATTGAATGAACTCTAAGGATGTTTGTTTTTCGATTCGTAATAATCTATTAACGCTCCGAGGAGTCCAAATAACGAGCTTTTCAGATGGTTTGGATCGAATCTTTTACTATGTAACTTTTAACCAAATTGTACAAACACTTAAGAAGTTTTTTTTTTATTCATAGCAATCTTTGTATGCGTTGAGGAGTTCAAATAACGTGTTTTTAGATCATTTGTATCGTATCTTTTATACAAAACTTTTAACCAAATTATATAAACACTAGAAAAGTTTGGTTTTCGATTCATAACAATCTTTTAACGGTCTGAGGAGTCCAAATAACGTGCTTTTTATGCTTTGAGGAGTTCAAATAACGTGTTTTCAGATCATTTGTATCGTATCTTTTACTACATAACTGTTCACCAAATTGTATGAACACTACGGAAGTTTGTTTTTCGATTCATAACAATCTTTTAAGGCTCTGAGGAGTCCAAATAACGTGTTTTTGAAATGGTTTTGGTCGAATCTTTTACTACATAACTTTTCACCAAATCATTCAAATACTAAGAAAGTTTTATTTTCTATTCATAGCAATCTTTTTATGCTTTGAGGAGTTCATATAACGTGTTTTTAGATCAATTGTATCGTATCTTTTACTACATAAATTTTCACCAAATTTTATGAACACTAAGAAAGTTTGTTTTTAGATTCATAACAATATTTTAACGCTTTGAGGAGTCCAAATAACTTGTTTTTATGATGGTTTGGATCGAACCTTTTACTACATTACTTTTCTCGAAATTTTATGAACACTACGGAAGTTTGTTTTTCGATTCATAACAATCTTTTTACGCTTTGAGGAGTCCAAATAACGTGCTTTTAGATCATTTGTATCGTATCTTTTACTGCATAAATTTTCAGGAAATTTAATGAACACTAAGAAAGTTTGTTTTTCGATTCATAACAATCTTTTAATGCTCTGAGGAGTCCAAATAACGTGTTTTTAGGATGGTTTGGATCGAATCTTTTACTACGTAACTTTTCACCAAATTGTACAAACACTAAGAAAGTTTGTTTTTCGATTCATAGCAATCTTCTAACGCTCTGAGGATTCCAAATAACGTGTATTTGAGATGGTTTGGATCGAATCTTTAACTACATAACTTTTCACCAAATCGTACAAACACTGAGAAAGTTTTCTTTTCGATTCATAGCAATCTTTTTATGCTTTGAGGAGTTAAAATTACGTGTTTTCAGATCATTTGCATCGTATCTTTTACTACATAACTATTCACCAAATTGTATGAACTCTAAGGAAGTTTGTTTCTCGATTCGTAACAATCTATTAACGCTCCGAGGTGTCCAAATAACGTGCTTTTAAGATGGTTTGGATCGAATCTTTTACTACGTAACTTTTCACCAAATTGTACAGACACTAAGAAAGTTTGTTTTTCGATTCATAACAATCTTCTAACGCTCTGAGGATTCCAAATAACGTGTTTTTGAGATGGTTTGGATCGAATCTTTAACTACATAACTTTTCACCAAATCGTACAAACACTGAGAAAGTTTTCTTTTCGATTCATAGCAATCTTTTTATGCTTTGAGGAGTTCAAATAACGTGTTTTCAGATCATTTGTATCATATCTTTTACTACATAACTATTCACCAAATTGAATGAACTCTAAGGATGTTTGTTTTTCGATTCGTAATAATCTATTAACGCTCCGAGGAGTCCAAATAACGAGCTTTTCAGATGGTTTGGATCGAATCTTTTACTATGTAACTTTTAACCAAATTGTACAAACACTTAAGAAGTTTTTTTTTTATTCATAGCAATCTTTGTATGCGTTGAGGAGTTCAAATAACGTGTTTTTAGATCATTTGTATCGTATCTTTTATACAAAACTTTTAACCAAATTATATAAACACTAGAAAAGTTTGGTTTTCGATTCATAACAATCTTTTAACGGTCTGAGGAGTCCAAATAACGTGCTTTTTATGCTTTGAGGAGTTCAAATAACGTGTTTTCAGATCATTTGTATCGTATCTTTTACTACATAACTGTTCACCAAATTGTATGAACACTACGGAAGTTTGTTTTTCGATTCATAACAATCTATTAACGCTCTGAGGAGTCCAAATAACGTGCTTTTAAGATGGTTTGGATCGAATCTTTTACTACGTAACTTTTCACCAAATTGTGCAAACACAAAGAAAATTTTCTTTTCGATTCATAGCAATCTTTTTACGCTTTGAGGAGTTGAAATAACGTATTTTTGGTCATTTGTATCGTATCTTTTACGACATAACTTTTCACCAAATTTTATAAACACTAAGAAAGTTTTTTTTCGATTCATAACGATGTTTTAAGGCTCTGAGGAGTCCAAATAACGTGTTTTTGAGATGGTTTTGATTGAATCTTTTACTACATAATTATTCACCAAATCATACAAATACTAAGAAAGTTTTATTTTCTATTCATAGCAATCTTTTTATGCTTTGAGGAGTTCAAATAACGTGTTTTTAGATCATTTGTATCATACCTTTTACTACATAACATTTCACCAAATTTTATGAACACTAAGAAAGTTTGTTTTTCGATTCATAACAATCTTTAAACGCTCTGAGGAGTCCGAATAACGTGTTTTTATGATGGTTTGGATCGAATATTTTGCTTCGTAACTTTTTACCAAATTGTACAAACACTAAGAAAGTTTTCTTTTCGATTCATAGCAATCTTTATACACTTCGAGGAGTTCAAATAACGTGTTTTCAGATCATTTGTATTGTATCTTTTACTACATATCTATTCACCAAATTGTATGAACTCTAAGGAAGTTTGTTTTTCGATTCATAACAATCTATTAACGCTCCGATGAGTCCAAATAACGTGCTTTTAAGATGGTTTGGATCGAATCTTTTACTATGTAACTTTTCACCAAATTGTACAAACACTTAAGAAGTTTTTTTTTTATTCATAGCAACCATTGTATGCTTTGATGAGTTCAAATAACGTGTTTTTAGATCATTTGTATCGTATCTTTGATACAAAACTTTTCACCAAATTATATAAACACTAAGAAAGTTTGTTTTTCGATTCATAACAATGTTTTAACGCTCTGGGGAGTCCAAATAACATGCTTTTAAGATGGTTTGGATCGAATCTTTTACTACATAACTTTTCACCAAAATTTACAAACACTAAGAAACTTTTCTTATCGATTCATAGCAATCTTTATACACTTCTAGGAGTTCAAATAACGTGTTTTCAGATCATTTGTATACGAATCTTTTGCTACATAACTTTTCACCAAATTGTATGAACACTACGGAAGTTAGTTTTTCTATTCATAACAATCTATTAACGCTCTGAGGAGTCCAAATAACGTGCTTTTAAGATGGTTTGGATCGAATCTTTTACTACGTAACTTTTCACCGAATTGTACAAACACTAAGAAAGTTTTCTTTTCGATTCATAGCAATCTTTTTACGCTTTGAGGAGTTCAAATAACGTGTTTTAGATCATTTGTATCGTATCTTTTACTACATAACTTTTCACCAAATTTTACAAACACTAAGAAAGTTTGTTTATCGATTCATAACAATCTTTTAACGCTTTGAGGAGTCCAAATAACGTGCTTTTAAGATGGTTTGGATCGAATCTTTTACTCTGTAACTTTTCACCAAATTGTACAAACATTAAGAAAGTTTTCTTTTCGATTCATAGCAATCTTTTTACGCTTTGAGGAGTTCAAATAACGTGTTTTTACTTCATTTCAAAGACTAATACATTCAACTTTGTATTTCTTTTTCAAAAAAATGACAAAATTAATGTCTAAAACGACAAAAATGCTTAATTTTCATGTCTTACCCAAACAAATCTGTAATTGAAGACTAATACATGCAACTTTTTATTTCTTTTTCAAGCAATGTCAAAATTGACGTTTAAATGAAAGAAAATATTTAATTTTCATGTTTTTCTCAAAAAAATTGTGTAATCAAAGACTAACGCAAACTAATTTTCTTGTTTTTCAAAAAAAATTACAAAAATGTTAAAGGGGCAAAAAAGAAAAAAATGAAAAAAAAGAAATCAAAGAAAATTGAGTGTGTGATTCTTCAATTATAGAGTTTTTTTAGGAAAATATTAAAGTTAAGTATTTTGATATTTTTGACACAATTTTTTCAAAAAATATTATAAATTAACTTTTTTGAAAAAATTACAAATTTATTTATTTGATGGTGTTAAACATCATTTTTTAGATAAGTTTAACTTCGTGATATTTTTTAGATATGTTTAGCTAGTTCCTACAAGCACAGTTTTAATGAACCGGGTGAAGCGATTATGAGAACTCCATTTTTGAACCATTCGGATGAAAATTTACAAGCGGGCAAGGAAGCTAAAATGACTCCTCCATTGGTGGTTAGTGTGAAATTCTTGTTAATTAGTTTCCATTTATTATTTTTCTTCAATAATAAATGTTTTATTAGCTATTTTATCTTTTTATATTTGTTGTAGGAGAGTGATTCTGTTCCTGTGTTTCTATTCCAGAGAACATTTTTTTAAGAGAATTCTGAAACACGAATCGTGGTTATTATAGATTTTTTTTATATTGATGTCGCCGGCCCTCGAACTCATAACCCCTTCAACATGTGGTTTTATTGTGCTAAACACTCAACCAACTGGACTATAGGGCCATTAGCAATTCCATAGAAGAATTATTCAGGGTCATGAAATCCATTCGTGCAATAGCCAACAAATGCACGAATTTACGAGTAATTCTTGCTCATTCATAAAATTTGGTCTCTCTATAAATTGTGATCACGATTCGTCATATATATTCGTTTGTTACAGGAAGCTCGTAAAGAAAAAAGTAAATTGAGCAAATTTGGCACTTCTTTGGTCGCATGAAGATCAGACTCGTCAATCGCCACTTCCGTCATCTTGTTCGAATCCACCTGCCTCAGCCAACCGAGCGTGCTAGTCGCCACCGAGCTTCATCGTTATTCTCTTCTTATGTCGAGCCGTGGTTGGTTTTCTCTTCTTCTCTTCTTCCGTTTTCTTTTCCGCCTTTAGTTGTCGCTAGGGTTACGGTTGAGGCAGAATGGGCTGGAGAGAGAGGAGAGAGAAAGAAAAGATATATATGTAATTTTTGTCTTGAAGAATTGAATGGACTTGGCTCACTGTGGACCACGTTGTGCAATAGATAATACATTAATAGATGTACAAAGACCGAGTCCATGTAGAAAATGGACGATCCTGATTTAATCCGTCCAAAACAGAGTTGATCGTACGGCCAAGAACGCGTGAATGACGTGACACGATGTGGTGAAGGATGAACCAGTAGCATTATTCCTATAAATGACATACTTGATTTTCTCCAATCTCTAATGATAAAACATGAATAAAATAGTCATATGCATGATGTTGTATTTTTGTTTATTAGTAAGTTATTTTTTGTATATTATTATGTTAGTGAATAATTAATTAAGTTCTATATATAAACTTGATTCACATTAGAAGTATGACTAGTCATGATTTTTTTGTTTCAATCAGTGTCAATTTTGCATGACTCTCTGGAAAACATTTCATACTTAAAATGTGATGGTCAATTAATGATTTCATAGCTCATTGGTTGAGTGTTTAGCACAATAAAATAATATATTAGAGATTATGAGTTCGAGTCCCGGCGACATCAGTATAAAAAATAAAATCTATAATGATCACATTTCGTAGTCTAACATTCTCTTCAAAAAAAAAATGCGATGGTCGATTTATTCTCCTACATTAAAATCAACAAACTTCACAAAGTTACATTATTATTTTATTTGTTTTAGGAGTTGCCTTGTTATTCCCAGTTAACTCTCAACTGAAGGTTGTGGATTCAAATTTCATTGACATCAATGAATGGAGGATCACCGAACCTTCTCCATTTACTCGTTTTTTTTAGACACAAAAAAATATATGTTGTGAGAGTTTGTGGATTCAAGTCTCATTAACATCAATGAAATGAAGAACCATCGAATTTTTTTCATTTACTTTTTTTTTTTTATTGATATCAATAAACATATGACACGTGAGTTTTCTCCATTTATTATAAAAAAAACTCTCCAGGAGAAAGAAGGATACTTTCCAGCACACAGGATAACACAGGATAAGAAAGGATTAAATTCTCCATCTGAGTCGTAGTTTTTTCTGTAGAAGTCAACTTGTACAAAATAGCATGTTATGCCACATGTCTCAATCTCTCTAACTAACATGCAAAATTTACCAAACTGAATCGCAATTATCTACATTTCAAACCCTGTATAAGTTTATATAATGAATGGATGGATAGCTTCCATATCATGTCTATATATTTCCTTGACATAAACACAGGAAATTTAATTCCACAAGAAGACAGATTATTTGTGCAAAGTTGGTTGATGATTTGGATGGTTGACACACTACACTCCACATCGCCAAGTGTAACGATCTAAAACCCTGAAACTCATCTATAAATACACAAAACCCTAATCCATCCATCACCCTGCAAAAGAAAACCTAATTAATCCAGATGGATAATACTGAAGATCCTAATTTTAACATCCTCAATCTGCCAGAGCTCCCCGTTTCGGAGGACGAAGAAGCAGGATTCAATTTCCTAGTAGATGATGACTGGTTGAAAGATCCTTTGGACCCGTTCTACAGCGCTCTCGGTGGACCAAAGCTCGATTTCTCTCCTGATCTTGCTGCATCAAGTTTTACTCCCATAACCTCGGATACGGTCCATGATGAGTCTGGTATGGTCGGTCCGGTTGGTACGGTCCGTGATGATGAGATGGGTGGAGGAATAAATTCGAAAGAGAAAGAGGAGGAGAGGGAGAGAGAGAAATGGAAGAAGAAAATGAGTAGTGCGAGGAGTTTATTGATGGAGAGGAGGCGTACGAGGAAGTTTAATGAAAATCTTTTGAAACTTCGAGCAGTGGTACCGAATATTAGCAGTGTGAGAATTGCAATTCCCTTTTTAGTTATTCTTTTAATCGAATTTTTTTAACGAACATAAGTTTCAATGGAGTTATTTTTATGGGCTTTGGCGGCATATTAGGTTAACTTTGTAACCAATTAAACCCTAATTTGTATCTTGAACACATTAAATGATACAAAACAAAGCATGTATATATTGCAATGGATTGATAAGAGTCTAAGACAATAACTATATTTGCATATCGAATCTATTATTGTCAACTTAACAGTATATAATTCTATTTGATAGCTGGACAAATTATCTGCTTTATATGACGCAATTGATTACGTGAAGGAGCTCAAGCAAACGGTCCATGTTCTCCAAAACGAGATCGCACAAGGTACCAGTTCTTCTTCAGCAGCAATAAATTCTGAAATGCCGCCAGAATTTGTGTTTCTTGGATCTCGACCTGCAGCAGTAAGTACTTAATTTATGATTTTTTTTTATTTTTTTATTTAAGAGTACATATTTGCTCTAATTATTATTTTGTAGGTGGACGTGAAAACAAATGATAATGGATCGATAAACATGCATATGTTTTGCAAATCGAAACCAGGTCTAGTTCCAGCAACCCTCCGTGCCCTCGATCTCCTCGAACTCGACATTAAGCAAGGTTCAATTAGCAGCCTCACTTCCTTTTCACTCGATGTCTTTTGTGCTAAGGTATATATGTTAATTTACATTTTTTTTATGTTATTTATGTCTTATTTTAGTTATTTTCTTATTTCTGTGCCAAGGATTGATAAATTAATTATTAATATTGGACAAGTTGTTCGATGTTATCATTTTTTCAACCACTTTTCGAAGAAAAAAAAATCCGATTTTATCGTCCTGTAAACATTCGCACTGGAAAACCTACAAATTAAACTAAAATTGTGTTGGGGTCTATTTTTCATGTATAGCAGATAGAAATCGTCGATTTTGTAAAACAAGAACAAAAGAAAAACATCGCTTACTTTCCCAAAAAGAACAATATATTGTCCCGCAAACAATAGCACCGAAACGCTATAAATTCGAAACTTTTTCATTGTAGCTAAATTTGGACTAAAAATTGAATAGCTCTTAGTTATTTTCCATATATATATTTGAAACTTCTTATTTCAATAAATTCGAATTGATGTTTTCCGATTTATTTTGTTTTTAGCAACCTGATGATAAACCAGTTTGGAAGACTGAAGACATTAAAGACTTGTTACTCGCTAGCATCGGTCTCGGAAATGCAACAAATGTTTGAAGATTAAAAAAAATAATTCGATTCAATTAAGTTCAATTCAGTTGTCTGGTGTGAAATAATATGTAATATTTAATATTATGGTCGTTAGAATTAATTTGTAATGCTTTGTGACTTGAACTTCTGCTTAATGATATTGTGTGTTAGCTATGATAATTAGTTGTGAACTATATATTAGGTTTTGGTTTCTCTTATTTACTGTTGATTCTAATTATCTTTTTTAACTCTAAATCTTCCATTTATTTCTTTACTAATATTGTTATCGTACTTACTTGCTTTTCAAATAAAAAGAACTAACTAGTCTACTAGTCTAAGAAATATTTTTCAGATTTGTATGGTAATAATACAAGGCTTCTATGTAGGATTTGGGCTCAATTTGAAATTAAATTGCCTACTTCAAGTTATTACTTCTGAATTGAAACTTCTCTGTGAAGTATCTGGTCCATATGATAAGTATTTGTTTTGGTGTCTATCATAGTGGCCCAAATAAATTTAGGGTTTCTTGTATATTAATAGATTTATCTTTGAATCTTCTTCACTATGGAAAACTTTTTAAGAACAAATAGAAATATTCCCACACCACTTTCAATACCAAGTCAATGATGGTAACTCAATCATATCAACAATATTCTGTATTTTCACATGATATTTAGACTTTAGTAGTCCCCATAAATTATTCCTCCTCACATAGTAATATATTATCACATTCCTTTTGGTTCAAACCCATATTTTGAAAAGTAAAAAAAGCCACATTGACAAAATGTTCCACGAGGAATTCAAAAGAATACCAAATGAAGAAAAGGTAGGAAATTCCAAGAATTGGGTTTCTCTCATTTCCAACCCCTTTTTTAGGGTATATTACATTTTTTCCAACAAGGTCACATGGCAAGGCCTAATAAGTAAAACAATGTCACTTATTTTTTGCCCAAAATTACCAAACAAAAAAGCAAGCACTCATTTTAGTCACAAAAGAGACCAAGCATTCATTTATTTGATAGCTACCAATAAATAGTTGTCTACACTCTAAAACCATGAGACATAAACATATATCTTGTTTCATATGATTTATTATTTAACCTTTCAAGTATCAAAGAAAATCTTTTTATAAAAAAAAAAATACCAAGGTTTGAGACACATAATTAATTCTCTCTCTATAGTTTTCATAAACGAAATTAGTTATCATGAATTATATCTATATGATGGAAAACAAATAAGTGGGGCATGATGAATCTAAAAATGGGACCAACAAAATCAGACAAGCATGTTAACAGTGCACCAATTCCTAATTAAGAACAGACCCAAATTATTGTACGAGTCATTAATATCCGACCATTATTAGCCCATTCAAAGATAACAGATCTTTCAGGGACCCAATTGTAAGATCACAATATAGATGGGGGTCATGTCTATTTTCAGGATCAAAATGGGTGGTCCTATTAATCCTAAATTCATTAAAAGCAAGTAAATGAAAGATCAATGAAATAAAGGCCCACAACACACACACACACAAGTGGGGGATCAAAAACAAAAGAATGAGCACCCTTGTGCTTGTTATAAATCATAATGGACCTATATTTGGGGCACACACACAAACAAAGCATAACTATCGGTTCAACAAATATTTTAATTTTCAATTTTGTAATAAACGAGTCCTAATCTAATGGGTCCATCAAGAAAGTGGTCCAAAAGAAGGATTCCTAGTGTTGGGATAAAATCATAATGAGTATACAATGTCTATAATTTGTATGTTGTCCTATATATAGATATTATCTAATTTAATATAACTTGTTCATCTAATTAAGCATAACAGAAATATATTACACACACGCAATCGTCATGTCCACACACACAATACAAAACGAAAAAAAACGATAATAATAATTATAACGGGACGTTAAATAAGACGGCTCTCTATGTAACAGACTCGATAAAATAAAATAAAATAAAATAAAAGAGCACGATATTTACAAAATAGGGGTCGTAAAATAAGAACAACCAAGTGTACTCGGCCCTTTTTTTACTTTCAAAGACCGACACAAAATTACAATGAAAATTAAACTTAAAAAGACGAAAAAAAAGGACTCGCTAAGACTCGCACTACAAACCAAAGTTGCTTAGGTTTTTTACCAAACTGACACTGGGACCCACATGACATGTAATATATAAAATCTTTCTTAAAAAGGGCTAGTAGAGTAGAGCGATGCATAATGCGCCCCAAACCTACACAACACCAAAAAATATCATGTAACTTTCTGTTAGGCCTTTTCATTTCTCATCCAGACCCATAAAAAGATGAACAAAATAAATTCAACTTACATTTGCATAATAATGGGGGAGAAGCTTCTAGAAGCTTCTTAATTTCCGTCATTTCCGTCTCCAACAAAAGGCGCCGCCTCGTCAGAGCGAGGCTTCAAAGACTTGGAATTCATTTGCTGCACTTCCTCCTTTGTGTAAATGTAAATTTTTCGCACCATTCTACAAAACTCCCTGTTCGTGCAAATATTATAAATACGAGGGGTATTTACGATATTATTAATATTTTGAAATAAAGACTTACTGCCACGGATCGTCACCAACTAGCATCATATCGCCTTCGTCGTCAGTGTAAACAACCATCCAAATACTATTCGGGCCCACCAATTCGCCTTCGAATTCAAACATTTTATCCAATTCGAATTTCAATTCTTCGTATTGACTAAACCTCGTCAAATCTATCGATCTCACTGGCAAAGTTCCTTGCTTTTGCACCTTTACAAAAATACCCAAAGCAATTCATTAATTATTAATTCATTTAATTATTAATACATTAAATTATCAATTTCGTAAAAATTATGAAATACCTTTGTGCAGCTACGAGTGGAACTTGTTTGGGATTTAAGAACGCTGTCTTTACCGACTGTGTGACACTTGTCGGTACTCTCACTGACGAGCGGACCCGTACTGATAGAGTTCTTCGACACCTCAGCGTGCGAGTCGGCTTCCATGACAGCATTCTGATTCATCATGTGTCCACTCGTAAGAGACGCGTTCATGCTCGGATCGTGAGTCGCGTGCATGGGACTCGAATTCAATTCGAATCCGAATATTTTGTAGCTTCCTGTGTTGGAAACATTCATATTTTCTTTTTGTTTCGATAATTCGATTGGTTGAGGCCTTAAAACTTTCGGTTGGGCAAACCATGCTGAGTTGTTCATTTGTGGGAATTTTATGTTTTGAACCCTCGAAGAATTGGAATCGCCCATGTCAAACGAATAAGGTGGTTGTTGGTTTGGAATCATCATGTTAAATGCCGTTTCGTAATTAGGATGAATTTGGGGTTTTATTTGATGATGATGATGATTAGCAAGGAATCCACCTGGAGATTCTTCGAAAAAGTTCATGTACGGCCCGCGCGGATCCGTACCGGTATTCATGCTCGTACCGGTATTTACGGGACGAAACGCAGACGGCGAATGAGAATGGGTTTCCTTCTTATTGAATTTTGAAATTTCGTTTTGGCGAGATAATTGAATCCAAGAAGTATCGATTTGATTCGAGTTAGTCCACAATATAGGTTTCTGCGCCGCGTCTGAATCGGTACTTTCTGATACGTTACTCGTGCGATTCGGTACCTGTTCTTGTCCTTGCGGAACTTTATTCATACCTGCAAGAACAAATTCATTAATTTTGTTTACCTAGTTTTCATATATCATTTACCACCAAATGAATAAATTAATTACCTTCTTTGGTGAGAACAGAGGAATCGGGGGAGGCAGGAAGAGTGGTAGAACGAGGTCTCTTAATTCTGGAAACGGGTAGCGGGTTAACGGGCGGATTCGAAGCGGGTTCGATTTGCCAAGGCGAGACCCGATCCGGTCTAGGTATCGACGAGTTCTCGTCCCATCTCACCTTTAAATATCTCCATTTCGAATCGCGCCACACGATCGGCTCCACCTCTCCTAACCCAACTATCGTCCCAGTAAACCTGCTCACAAATTCCAAATTATTATATATTATTTTATTAATAAAATAAAAAATTAATAATAAAATACCTTTGTTCAGGAGCCTCTTCGCCTTCGAAACGCATTTTGAATCGCATGCCGATAGAATAATTAGCCTTCACCGACTCCATGTATTGATCGTAGGGAATAATGAATTCAGATGGGCTCGTCCTGTTTAATATCATTAGTTAGTACTAAGATAATAATTTGATATTTGTAGGGGTATATATGAAAATATAACGGACCTAGGTTTGTAATAGACGGTGAAAGGGGTTTTGGTATTGACGGCGTGCCAAGCGGTGGCGAGAACGCCGAGATGCATGCTGTGACTGGATATGACCGAAGTGGGCACGTTCGTTAATTGTCGCATCGCCCTTCTCACTCCTACTCGAAGCTCCCCACTCTCTCCTCTGCAAATTATTAATTTTCAGTTTTTGCAAGGGTGTTTTTGAAATTGTGGGAGTTTTTTTGAGAATTACCGGAGGAATATGAAGGCGTCGCCGGCTACGAGTCTTTTGGAACTCACGAATACGCTCCATCCACTCTGTAGTAAATGCCTTCTTGGTTGCCCTGATAAAAAATTAAAAATAAATTATATAATTGAATAAAATAAAAATAATAATAATAATAAGTTAATAATTACCGCGAAATATATGACGGAATCGCCACTCGACGCCGTGAAGATCCTTCGCGGCTAATTCTTGTGTGGGTGGTTGTTGACTCATATCCTAATTCGTAATTAAATAATTATTTTAATTTAAAGTAGTAAAAATAAATAAATAAAAGATGAGAGAGAAAGAGAGGTACGAGAGGAGGGAGGCATTCGTCGGCGTGGCGACGAAGAACAGAAAAGCCGCCATGTGTACTCGTATCTGACGCAGTCAGAGTCTTGCAGAATGACCTCACGTTTCCTCGGCTCGCTAATGTCACGCCTCCCGTCCCCTTCTCCACACTATTCTCGTCTTGCTGTACAAGTACACAAAATCAAATAAGATTGCTTTCGAGGGTTCGTGATGAATTTAGTGTTTTATGAGGGGGTTCAAAGGAAAACTTACATTGGGTTCTGGAAGAAGCATTATTTGCGCAAATACTTCATCTGTGTCTTGCTCAGCCTGGTTCAAAACCCAAAAAATTGAGGAAATTAAGTATTTTGAGATTGAAATGAAGATAAAATATGAAGAAATTAAGTACCTTGAGTTCGACATTTAAAACCCTGCAAAGAATTTTGGGAGGAAGATCATACATGCTCATTTGCTGGTCGGTAGCCTGATTCATCGAGGCTTCCACCTGTAAAATCAAAAATTCATATTAAACTAACTTAGAAAAAGGCTCAAATTGAACTAAAAATTCATGGAAATAAAGGAATGATTGAATATATTATATTACCTGTTCTAAATGGCCTTGAGGGAAATAGAAAACAAGTTCCCCTTTTTGAGGAACGTTGACGAGAGGGCCTGCACAGGCGTGCCATAGTTCCGCATATAATGGATCTGATAAACCTGAATTGAACAAAAGAATATAAATTTTAGTTTGTTGTAATATAATATTTTACTTTCGCAAGGTTCAATCAAGAAATTAATCAGCTGTGTTGGAAAGATTTGAGTTTTGGAAGGATTAATTAAACCCGTTAAGATGTTTGTAAGATTTTTTGGAAGATGCATAGGCTATACAATTGAGGATCTAGAAATAACAACAATATGAAGAAAAAATGCCAGTAATTTCAAATTTTACTGATGAAGACTGTAATTCCTTGTATAAAGCTACAATTATCTCTGAATACAGTGGAGAAGGATATGATTTAATCAAAAACCTTTGCGCAAGATACTAATTTCGTAATTCAAGAGGAGAGTATTAGTTTTCCTAATTGTATAGAGATGTAACTAAATCGAAAGACCGGAACCTAATTTGAACTCCAAAAAGAAGAAAATAACAGTAAAGATGACAAATTTGGACTAAAAAGAGTCCAAAATCACAACAATTTCAAGGTGGAAATGAAATTTTGTCTAGAGCACAGTGAACCCTAAAACCTAATTTAAACAGATGAGAAGAAAAGGTACAAAAATTCAATCAGAGTTGAGTACGAATTCAGGGCAAGTAATTATCAAATACATGCGAAAGCATAATTTCCAAAGTTTCCAACAAGACTGCAAAATAAATCTCTTTTCACGGGATGAAAAACTTCTGAAGTTTTATAGTTACATAATTGAAGAAAACAGATCGTGGATTTTGAATTAACCCCTTGCAAGAGAGAATTACAGTATATAACCATTCAAAACCTGAGAATTTCAGAGACAAAGACCTCAGCAAAGTTTCAGTTGACCTTGAGTAAGCAAACTTCAACAAAATTCCAACAAAAACAACAGAAAATTCTACTCTCAACAAAAAACCAACCAGAATAGATCAAATTCTAGAAGAAGAAGAAAACAAGAGCAGCAAATCAGATATGGCACATACCAGTTGCATTCTGTACTGAAACGGCCGAATTCATCCCGATTTTTTTACAAATACTCTTCAAAAAATCTCATCCACAGAAAAACCAAACCCTAGAAAAGATTAAAACACTGATCTCTCCAAACCACCAAATATAGATCGCCAAAATCACCAAAACCAGCAACAAATCAGCTGGATCTCCCTTCAAAAACTAGAATTAATCTTCTCCTTGCTCAATTTCGCTCAAAGTTTTCGCCTTTTCTTCCCTCCACTTTACCTCTTTATTATTTTTTTCCCTTTCTCTCTGGCTCTCGGTCTCTTTGAAGGGAGTAGAAAATGAAAGAGACGGTACTTTTTTTACATATATAACCCTCCAAACATTCGTAATTTTTGTATTAAAGGTGTATTCCTTGCAATAGTGGGTTTATTTAAATATTTGGAGGGAAACAATTATTTAAATAACTCCAATTTGCTGCACAAATGTGTTGTTACGGAGATTTCTATTTAAATAACTCCAATTATTTAAACATTCGTACTTTTTTTACAACTGTCGTTAAATAATAATTAAGTATTTTGAAAATATAATTTAAAATTTTAATGTTTAGTTATTTATATTTTTCAAATTAAGATAAGTCATGACATTTAAAGAAAATAATTCATAATAGGCAGTTAAAAATATGTGTGTTTAAATTAAATTTTTCATGATGGTTGGAACATAAACAAACTCATCGAACATATGTAGACAATAAATGAAAATAAAACATCATTTTGACATATTAAAAAAATTACGACTCGAAATGTCTAATAACTTCATTTATTTTGTATGGATAATTTCAATTTAAATATACATAAGTACTCGCCGAAATACCTAAGTATTGGATATTTATTATATGCAAGATTTCAATTTTGAATGTGTATGAGATACTCATTGAATGACTTAAGAACTTGACATATTTTTATATGCACGATTCCAATTCTGAATGCACACGAGATACTCTCTGAAATGTCTAGATATTTGGAGTAAATGAGTTATGAAGGACAGAAATAGATATAATTAATAGTAATACATAACTGAGATACGGAGAATACGAAACGACAAGACAAGTCATGTAACGTATGATGTTCCACAAAGACACGTGTTTAGTTAGCATACTTAATAAAAAAATACACATCGTCAAATAAAAACAAATGGTGTTTTTTATACAAAAAGCAATTTGAATATATTAATTATACAAAATTATAATTACGTTTTCTATATTTAGAAATAACATAAAGATATTTATAAATTACAAAATCAGTAACACCTAGCTGTGAGAGTTTATATAGCTCATCTAATTGATTAATTGTTAGTTTATTAATAATACGAATAAAATTAGTTAATTAATTAACTGATTAATTATTAGTTCATTCATAATTTGAATAAAATTAAATATTATATTTTTAATAAATGAATATTTAAATTTTATTAAACTCTAATTAATATAAAATCAACAATTAAAAAAACAATTTAATTTCATACACAATAAAGATTTCAATGTCAAAATAAGTTATAACTTGACTATCTTTATCCACCGGAGACAAAAATTGGGAGCTACAAACCACCCAAAAGAATTAAAAACAAATCTCTCCAATAAAATCACAAACAAATATTCAATTTCCACAAGGTCTAAACTGTAAAAATAAACAGAAAAAATAAGAAGGGACCAGCAGCGTGTGATATATGTTGGAGTCACCTCCGACACTACCGTCTACCGGGCGGTGAGCTTACTCTCATCACCGATCCTTTTTCTTGTATGAATCGGCCCCCATAATGACCGGTCAGTGACGGTAACTGACCCTATTGATTACTGACAGATGCCTGTAATATAAAAGGCTTTAAAATTAAAGCTGTTTCCCGGTTTGGATCCGGTCCAGCCCGGTTCAGACAGCCTCGATCGAACCGCCCGGTTTATTTATTTATTGTGAACTTCCCTTCATGCACACATTTTTTGCACCCAAAAAATCCATGAAATATCCAAATGGCCAATACTAAACATCAAATATTTATCAAATTTTCAATAGAATCTATTCTCGGAAATGTACAAAGTAAGAAATAACTTACTAGATCCTCGACATATATTCAAAATAATTCAAAAAGAAAAATTGAAAAAATTAAAATTAAAATTGGCACCATCATAAAATCGAAACAAACATGACATGTCGACTCTTCCATCAAAACTTATTTGAAAAATGAGTCTATCAATGACATACTTGTTTCGATTTTGTCACTCATCTTGGAGGTATATTTATCTATCTTCATAGTTAGTAGCATTAAGTGAAAAAATAATTTGACAAATTAAGTTACAAAAAAAGAGAGAAAAATGTAAGTTGGAGAAGAAATGAAATATATTGAATACTTAATTCACTTTTTAATACTAGTAATAATCTATCAATTAGACAATATACTTAAACAACTAGTAAGATAACTAAAGAAAATAACACACGATTCGAAATATTATAATCTATTTTCTATCTTTTTCTTAAAATTCAATTATACGTCTTCATTCGCAATAATATGACTATTTTCTATCTTTAAATTATATTTTAGAATATAAGAACCAGAGAAAACTAAACATAATTTAAAGAAAGAAAATATGAGTATTTGAATGTAAAAAGATGTGCTTTAATTCACACGACTTTTAAAAATGAAGTAAAAAAAAATACTTGAAGAACAATATATTTAAGAACTTGAAGAAAAAACATGCATTACTTCTTAATTTTATAAAAATACGATGCTAAAGTTTGACATAATTAATTCTCTAACCTCTTAAAACAGTTGAAATTAATAAATTAATTTACCTAGATCGCTGGAAAAAAATTGGGTATATATTTTTTGTGAGCGGAACAAAAAGAAAATATATGTGCAGATCAAACAATAATAACAAATTCTGAATAATATATATATTTTTTTTTTCTCGTAAATCTAAATTTATTTATTTTATTGGTATATATATTTCAAAAATCGAATCATTCTATTTATAAAATTAATTTTAATAATCATACAAATTTAATAGTTTGTATTTGACAAAGTAATCAGATAACTAAAAAGTACAACAAAAAGGGCAAAGTTGGGGGGTACTAGAAGGAATACAAGTAAATTAGGTATTAGGGATAAAATAATGAAGTACTAAAGTATTAATAAAGTGCAATTATTGAGCAAGATAACGGCGTTAGGTATCTTCACAGAGGGGGATCAATTTGCACATCCCCCGGGAGGCAAGTATTGGTTTGTCATCAAATCAAACGGCAATGGTTAATGTCTTCCATACCCTCAATACAATAATATAATGGCATATTCTCATCCATACCCTTCAAAAATAAAATATCATGTATACCCTTACAAAAAAAATTACTTTTCAAAAACAATACTAATACACCTATTATGAAGAAAGTAGTTTATAGAGTTTTCAAATATGTATAATATAATTAATGAACAATTGTACACTCACAGAAGTAGAACACCGAATCACTGCAAAAAATTAGTCATTCAGTGAAGATTTTGTAAAAATAATTCGGTAAATATACAGTTATCGTATAATTAACAATACAAACTTGCTAAGGAGAATCCGAAAAAAAAATCAAAAAAGAATTCACAACTGCAAAATATACCGATGAAATTAGAAAAAATATATTCTTCAAATTAGCAAAAATATACTAAAGAATCCAATATGTTAACATGGTTAAAATTGAGAATAAAATAATATATTTTCAACAATATATTTTGATAAATACAAGAATATATATTTCTAATTTCAACAATATATTTTGGTCCTTGAATTCTTTTATGGATTTTTTTTTATGAATTATTTTTAGCATTTCTCTGTATATCTTCTCTTTATTTTTTATTTTTTTTTTGAGTTTTTTGTGATATTTTAGGGTTTTAGAAGGGCAGGGGTGAAATTATGAATAGAATATAACAAGAGGGAAATATTATAAGGGTCGTATAATAATAATGATAGTTTAATAGTTTAATTAGGTATTAGGAAACTTGAGGAAGGACTGTCTATGTATGCGGTAACATTTGTGCGTGTACCTCCATGCTAATATGCTATCTTCCTTACTCTGACATTCATGCTACATTAAATAATTAAATAATAATCATCATTATTACTTGCCCCAAACAAAATTAATTTAATTTGAAATTACATGTTCTGTTTAATGATCAATTCTAATTGCCTCTTCTGTTTAATTTGGATGATTATTATTTATATAAAAGAAAATGAATTTAAAAGGAGTTGCCGGTGCACTCCGGAATAAATACATTTCGGAACGTCGCTTTTAACCATAGCGATCACGTGACAAAATGCAGGGGTAAATAGGCGCTGTCAAAAAATAGACGAGCGGACGTTTTTACATATAGCGCCTAATATTCGAACATCATCCTATAAAAATTTTGCCTTCAGATTTAGATATTTGTTTTTTATACCTTCCAACTTCATATTTATATTATTTACAAATATAGAAAAATATGTAAATAATAAATATTTATATATCTTTAATTTATAGTACAGAAAAATATAAATAATAGTAAAAATATATAGATAACAACATATTTTTTCAATGGTATAGAAAAAGTATAAATAATAGTAAAAACTATATAAATAACAACAAATATTTAATCCATAATATAGTCAAAAAATTATAAATAGCAGCACATTTTTAATCTCAAATGTAAAATATAGGTAATAATAATACTTCAAAAGTAAATAACAAATTAATCTTTAATCCATAATATAAAAATGATATAATATAAAATATAAATACCAACGAATCTTTAATCCCAAGTATAGAAAATATATAAACAATAGTAAAAAAATATAAACAACAACATATTTCTAATTCATAATACAAAAAATATATGATAAAAAAATCTAAATAACAATAGACATTTTATCCACATTATAAAAAAATATATAAAATACTAAAAAAAAGTATAAACAATAATAAAAACGCTATATTTTATTCATAGTATAAAGAAAGTATAAAAAATGTATAAGAGATGGTGGAAAGGGACCGGAGCAGTGAGCAATGCGTAGGGCTAGCGTGGGTCGAGAAGAATGGATCGAGCTGTGGACAGAGAGGCAACTCTCGAGTCTCGAGTGCATGAATGGACCAGGCAGTGGACAGGAACAATTCCGGAATGCATTTCTTCGGAGTGCAAAATCATTCCTCGTATTTGAATTATAATTTTTTAGAAATTTCGAACTCATATACTAGTACTAATTTTCTACACCTTTAATAATGATGATATTAGTGAAGCATTAGATAAGGATTAGTCTTAAAGAAAGATAGCTCAATAGAATCATTACTGTAGTTGGTGCCCACTAATGTAGGATTACATATTATATTAAGTGAGCATGAAGAGGCATATTAATATTAATCTCCTCATTTATTTGAACAATTTGTCTCCTTCTACCAATAATTAGTCTTAGAGGTTCTATCTAGAGCAAGTACTTCATTTTCCATACTTCAAGAGTTAAGACTAGATTTATTAATATATAAATTCGCATATAGTAATATAATTTTGAGTATTTAATGTTAATAACTCCGTTACAGAGACACCTTTTGAATAAGTAAAAACATGTTTCCTTTGCACAAGTTTTTGACAAGTTTTTGCATATTTTTTCTCGCCATCTTATTTTGAAATGGTTTGATGTAGATTTTTTTTTGTTTTTACTTTAAAATGACTGATGCAGAAATTTGTACACGGCATTGAATGTGTGAGGTAGATAGTCTTGAAAAATGGTAATTGCCATGAAATTATAGATGATAAATAAGTTTAATACAATTTTTTTATTAATTATCAATTTATCATGACTGGTTTTGTATAGTAAATGAGCACTTCACTATCTAAGCACTGTCAAGCTTATTTTAAGGCAACTTGAAACAGGTTAAGTATATTATTATCATGACTTTATCGTAATATATACTTAGTGAAATATCAATATAGATTTATATGCTTGTTATGTTTGGTACACAGTTTTTATTTTGATTTTAATATATATTTTCATGTCTAGCCTATATTTTACTTATTCAATATCATGTCTAGGTATATAGTTCGATAAAATATAGAATCTTAGATGTAAATCTATGAAGTCCTACCAAATTATTTACATTTATTTTTATACATACACATTATACATATATAAAAGAATTATTATATATTTTTTATAAGTTGTTTTTATTGTAGTAGTATATATAATAGTAATATACATACATCACATGCATGTTCAATTCATTGCATTGGTTGCTTTAAAGGGAACAAAAAACCAAGATTATTTTATTAGGAGCAATTTGAAAAATTAAGGCCAGTATTATTGATTCTGATCGAATCTGATGTGCATGAATCTACCCTCGGTGAGACTGATTCGTATGATTCTGATTTCTCTCTACCAATTTGTCTCAAATTTAAAATAAAAATTAATAATTACATTACATGGAAATCAAATAACCAATCAAAATATATAATTATTTAGTTATTTAATGTACATATTATGTTCAATATACAATCTACTTTTTGATAATCCGATTTTCTATAACATATGTTGTTATAATTTATTTTGAGAAAAAAACATAGATTTGAGCAATATATTACGCAGTATGAAAAAATTTACAGATAAAAAATAAGCTTAATAACTTATGTATTGAATAACTTTCACCAAAAAACAAAATGAAAATATAGACAAAATCAATTCTTCCAACACGAAATAGATACAAATAAGTAAAATTTTACTAGCAAAAGTGGTTAGGCATTCACCCTAGTCTCTAAGAGGTCATCGGTTCATAACTCAACAAAATTTGCTAGCTCGAGCAGTTAGTTAAGCACTCATCCAGGTCTCTAAGAGGTAATTAATTCAAAACTCGACAAAATTTGCTAGCTCAAATGGTCACGCACCCACCTAAGTCTCTCGGAGGTCATGAATTCAAAACCGGACAAATCCGATTTCTTTAAAATACGCGGAGAGCGGAGAGGGGGGTATACGAGTTCACCCTATATAGTCACAAAAAATAGTCATGATAATAATGTTGTACATATTTGTCTTTTACTTTAGCTAGTTTTTTATTTTATTTCATCCAGAAATATAGTAAGTTGGTGTACAAATTATTAAAAAAAAAACATTGCATTTTTGAAAAAAAGTATCATAATACAAAATATTAGTGTTTTTCCTTGCGAGTTAAATTACTAATTTTAAAAAATTTAACATCAGTTTCATTCATCAATAGATGAAATTGTAGACATACAAGTGTAAAAAACCCGACGTACTATGTAGGAGCTAAAACAAAAAATCTTGAAAATCAAAAGTTCAATTTATATATTAAGTAAAATAAGATGGTTCTGAAAAGATGGGATTTTTTTTACCTTCTTTAGTAAGCCCATTATTTTTTTGGAAAAAGATGTGATCGAGTTGTTGGCCGATAAATTATTTGAGATGACACGTGAAACAACAGACGGGGTCTTGTTGTTTGTGTTTTTTACCGAATTCGATTTAAAATCTTCATAATCACATGAACAATCATGTACTATAATAGAAACAGAGAAAAATAAATTGTGGAATAACCCATTTTTTCTAAAGTTATCGTTTTCATTTGACAAAGTTCTCTCGAAGCTTTGTTTTATTCATGACGGAATTGAACAATCGTGTATGTTTGTGTATGAGAGAGAGAAAATAAGAACGTTGTCAGTGATCAAACAAAAAAAATGTGTTAGTGAGAGAGATGACGTTGATAAGTAGAGTGAAACCGACTCAGTGAATTGTGATGAAACAAATTTATAGCAAAGACTCAAAGGATATAACGGTTCAATGCCTATTTGTTATTTTGTTCGGATTTTTTTTTATCAAAGAGTTTTGCGGAAGAAAAATAAGGATTCGCTTGGTTTGAGATAGAGGAGGGAAAATAAACGGAAGATAATATATTTCCATGCTTGGTTTGGGGATAGAGAAGGGGAAGGGGGGGAGGAATGGACATCTCAAGTACGTACAATATCAAATAGAGACGACGTAAAAATGAGTTTTGGAAAAAAAATAATTATTTTCAAAAATACTATATTTTGAATTTTGTTTATGTTTCAAATATATTGTATTTTGAAAATTTACGTTATCATAATTTTAAAAATTAATTTGTTGCATTTATATAAATTATTTTCAAATATAATACATATAGTTATATCCTCTCCTTTCAAATCAAGCATGGATGGGATAATTTTTTTTATCCTCGATAATTATATTCCCTTCATTTATCTTCGAACCAAGCAAAACATAGGTATCATCAGAAAAGGACCGTAATAAACTCACTACATATTAGCCTACAAATTGGAAGGTAGACAGGGTTGAGCTTTGCTAAGAGGAGGTGGATCCTACATGATGCAACTAAATAACACAAATGTGCCATGAAATGGTAGGGAAAAGGGGCCAAAGGGAGCAAGTGGAGATGAATACTTCACCATATTGTTATAAATTACTTCAGCAAATTTTTAGAAATAATTCATGGAGCTTTTATGTATACATGCCCCTTCAATTTTTACTATTTAATTTTCATTTTGCATCTATTTTCAAAGGTTTATGCTTGGAAAGTTTGAAGGGATTTGTAGATAGCTTGAGGATGAGGTCATATAGACATATTCTTTAATCTAAATCTAATGGATTATTATTTTTATTTATCATGTAGTGAACAATACAATATCAACAGAATTTTTGAAGGAATTGAATCTTAAACTTGTATTTCATAATCTTCTCAAATTTATGGAAGCATAAAATATGTTTTTTCGAATAATTTTAGTCGAACTAATATCCATTGATTAGAATATTAGTAAGTAATTACAGTTAGTTTTACAACTAATCTGGCTCTTAATCAAAAGTTCAAAACCATTATAAGTTTGCCCTTTCGAAATTTGAAATCACAAACATATCAGATGTCTTTAACTTTGTTTTTAGAATCTCTGCCGGCCAAACACTCAAATTTTTAAATAATAAATCCTGTTGTTTTTATTATAAAACAATGTAGTGGTTTGTAAATATAAGAATGTATGATAAATACTGGTAAAATAAAACGAGTTCCTCATTATTTGCTGTTTAACAATTACAAGGAATAATTTTTGTTCCTTTTTTCTTTTTCTTTTTGAACTTTCTAGGATCATCTATATATTGCAAAGCATGAATTACTCGTGGATCTCATTTTCATATCAATTCAAGCAAAAATCAAACCAAGGAATTAATGCATTGGGCCACATAGTCAAGTCCATGTCTCGAGTCCATAGTGGGTCCACGTGTTAGTCACGTGTGCATTCTCGACATGTATAAGGTTTTGCCTAAGTAAACCACACTCACCCTAATTAAGCTTCTTTCTTCTGAGACACTCTCCATGTAGTATTTCCTATACAAGGTATTGAGAAATCAATTTTTTTTAATGTTATAGTTGAGGTTGAAATAAGTAAAATTAAAATTATAAAAACAATTATATTCGGAATAGCAAATGATATTTTTGTATTATATAATGATTATTGGTACATAATTTCTGACATATATAATAAATAATTAAAATAAATACATACATGAACGGATCTTTATAGGGACCGGAAAGGACCTTGACCCCCTAAGATTTTCTATTTTAAATCTCTAGTGGAATTAATTAATTCAAAAAGTGAAGCAAATTTTTATGACAATGTTGTGCATCCTTGTAGTTTTGCAATGTTATGAACATAAAAAGAAGATAATTTACTGGTCGAATTATGCATTATATCCAGTTTTATCTAAAGGTATACAACTTTGGATTTGAGTTGAATAATTACATCATGTCACTTCACAAAAGATGGGGAGCATAAAATTTATTAAATGGTCTCTAAATTGAGAATTTTTTGAGCCAATTGTAATGTTGAAAACTCGAAATTGCCAGGAAAAAGTTAAAACGGGCTGGGTTTCCTAATCACATTTTAGATCCATTATATTTAGGAAATAGGCCTTGTGCCTTTTAATAGTTCATGTCAATAATTATATTGGGCCAAATAATTAAACAAAACAGATCTAGGCTCGGAAAAATACCATTTGGTTAGCTACGGTATTAAAAAATTTATCATTTTCTTCTTGGAATGGTTATATGAAGGAATTTTGATGTGTGTCGTAGTTGTTCAATTCGCGAATAATAAGAATATAATGTACGAACAATTAAGTATTACGAATATATTATGTATTAACGTTCTCATATCTAACATCATCAATAATTCCGTATTTTAGAATTTTATAAATAACGCGTATTGTCGTATAATACGCTCTTTCAGAAGAAAAAAATTTATATATTTCTTAAATAAATAACAGGAACCTGAATTTCGAATAATGAGTAAGACAACAAAAATATCCATAATAATCTATACATTTATATTTTGAACTAAAAAGATTGGCAATCTCGTCAATTTGCAAACTTAACATTATTTAATAAAATAATTATATTTCTCAATTATATATTTTATATATCGAATTATTGTATTTTTATTGTGTAAAATAAATCTGACTATAAACGAATAGCCGAATGTCGAATTATTAGCATATTTCATTTTATTTGATTGACTTGAAAAATGTTTGATTCGAATTATACACAAATATATTAAGTAACGTATTGTCGGCGTATTACGAATGATTGCCATTTAATAGTCCTTATATGAACTCAATAAATTTAAATATTTTAAATACATATCTTGAGAAGAAATATTTGAAACAATGGTTTGAAAAAAAAAGTAATCTTTGAAAAAGAGAGGGTGATGAAGGGGACAATGGACATAGAGATGATGAAGGAGACAGAGAGAAGATGTGAGATAAAAAAGAACGAGGAGATGAGAGATAGAAATGATGAAAAGATGTGAGTATTTATAGTCTAGACAATAGCTAGTTTTTGTAAATATTTCAATTTCTCAACAACAACAAAAATCTATTTATAAGGTGGATTTTTTGTCCTTCATTTATTTTCGATAAATCGAATTTGTCGAATTTCGAGCCCATGATATTTGTGAGATAGAAATGATGAAAAAATGTGAGTATTTATAGTCTAGACAATAGCGTATCGGCTAGTTTTTGTAAATATTTCAACTTTAAAAAAAAATTTGATTGATATAAGAGGTGGATTTTTTGTCCCTCATTTATTTTCGAGAAATCGGATTGTCGAATTTCGAGCCCATGATATTTGTGAGATAGAAATGGTGAAAATATGTGAGTATTTATAGTCTAGACAATAGCGTATCTGCTAGTTTTTGTAAATATTTCGACTTTAAAAAAAAAAAATCGATTTATATAAGGTGAATTTTTGTCCCTCGTTTATTTTCGAGAAATCGGATTTGTTGAATTTTGAACCCATGGTATTTTTGAGGTTTAAGGGGGTGCCTAACCGTTTGAGCTGACAAATTTGACGACTTTTCAAAAGTTGATACAACATACAAGGTTGTATTCTAGTAATGGTCGGATTTGGATAAACTCTCGACTTTTCAAAAATTGAGAAATATAATTTCGTCATTTCAAAGGTCGAACACAAATTCTTGACTTCCCGAAAGTCGAAATACTTGCTGAGTGTTTCATAATCGTGATTAAAGGCTCAAAATCTCTTGGTCACTGAAAGGTCAAGAACTATACCAAGTTTCGACATTTTTTTAAACAAGACTAGCAAATTGTTATGCCTTTAGAAGGAGGTAGAGTTACAATTGGTAAGAGAAAGTGCACTGCCAAGCTCAAGAGTTGTGCAGCGTCCTCTAAACAGTACTAGTACTCATCCTAGAATAATTTAAATAATCTGAACTTAATTTCTGAAGCGGTACCATAGGCTTGCTTCTTCCATTGCTTCAAGAGCTATCATGGTGTGTGTGTGTGTGTTGGGGGGGGGGGTGTGTGTGTGTGTGTGTGTGTGTTCTTCTTGTCTTGGAAAATACGGTGATTTCGTTCTTTTCAGATGTTCCAATTGACCGCCATCCACAACAATGTTTTTAAATCCGGATCGGACATCGACCCGGTCTAGTCGCGGATCACCGGTTCACAGGTTGAATCACGGATTAACCGGTTGAACCGCTCGTTTACTAATAAATAATAATTATATATAACTAATAAATTAAAAACATATACAAATAAAGCATGTAGGTTATATATTTTTTTCTCAGTAATTTTACAAATAACTATGATTATTTTTACATGAAAATATAATTAGTTTTGCAAGTAATTATGATTATGTCCAAAAATTAAAACCTACATTATTTGATCACCAATTTATAACATAGGTATCAAATTGAGAGGATTAGACTTCATAACACGTGTATCCTAGCCAAGGTTCTAAAATTCGGCCTAGGCGGCCGTCTAGGCGCCGACCAAACACCTAGGTTTAGCCTAATCGTTTCTGTCTAGGCAGAATTCAGCCTATACCCGCCTAGATACCGCCTAGGCGCCGAATAATTCCGTCTAGGTCCACCCCACTTTTTTTTTTTTTAAGACCTGCACCCTTCTTTTTTTCTTTTTCCCTTTTTCTTCTTTCTATTTTTAGTAACTTTATTTTGTGGTTTATTTGGATTTGTGTTAAATTCTACGTTGCGCGGATACTCCGAAAAATCAAAATCTACCCGTATCCGATACGCGTATCGTATCCTAAATCATATGTTAAATTGCCGTATCGCCGTATTGGCGTATCCGAGCAACATAAGTGTTAATGTTATGTTATTGACTTCATGTTATGATTTGTTTGGACGTTGTCTTAAATAAAATTCATATACACCATTTTTAGTATAAAAAGTTGTAGTACAAATTATAATATATAAAAATTAAAAAATATGACAAAAACTATGTAAAATTACAAATCCGCCTAGATCCGATTAATCCCCGATTAATTTTTCTAGGCGCTAGACGATGTCCGTCCGCCCTACTAGCTACTGATGCAATTCCTCAAAAATACCCTGATAAATACAACAAGAAATGGAATTTTAATGAGATATATTTGATACTAATTCTTTTAAACCCAAAATCGCCCCTAAGATTCAACTTCAGACAAAAACCTGAACTTTTCACCACACGGTTGGCTTTTAGCCACCACTCAAAAGAAAATCTCAACTTTCAAATTCTCACAGAGAACTAAACTTGAATCAAAATCCACAAACAAAATAAAATGTTCCGAAACAACAAAAACTCATAAGAACGAAAATATAATAAATCAAACACAAGAAATGTAAAACGTCAAATCTAGATCTATTCATCTATTGATTCTATGAGATCGATTAACAAGTGCCCACGAAATCCTCTTCAACCGCCTCGATCATATCCATCAAATTGGGTGAAAAAGAAAATCAGTAAGATCCAAACCCTAACAAGTATTTTTGCTAAAACAATTTGGGAGTTCAATTTTGCATCTCCTAACCATTATCAGACAATAAGTTGAAGAGAGAGAGGAAGATTAATAGTCTTTCAAGCCATGTATTGAGAAGATTGAAAGTCCATGAGGGGCTGTTTGGCAAGCGGAATTAGTAGAGTGGAATCGGATTATAAGGTGGAGGAGTAAAAAATTCTGGAATTAGTAATTTCACAGTTTGTTTGGATGTCCGAATTATAAGATGCTGAAAAATATAATTCTTTGTTTGGTTGGTCACAAAATTTTGGAATTTTGTTATTGAAAATGTAGAAATAATATTTCATTAAAATTGATAAAGAATAATAATATTATTGCAATATTAGTTTGATAAAAAAATTATAATACAACATTATTTCAATATAAAATTATAACAATATTATTATATAAAATTCTATTATATTGTTATATTTTATCATTTATTATATAAATTGTGAAATTTAGTAATTATATAAAAAATAATATAAAATATTAACTGTACAAAATAATTATTTTATTATTTTAATATAAGTACTATAATATTATAATGTTATCATTTTAATATACTTACTATAATATTAGCAATTATATAATAATAATATTAAATATTAAATGTATTTTCATATTATTATAATATGATATTTTATCTATTAATATATATTACAATTAAAATAATTAGTATGTTATTTTAATATAATTACTATAATATTAATAATTATATTATAATAATAATAAAAATATTAAATTTACTTTTATTTTATTATAATATTATACTATCTATTAATATATATATTATTATTAAAATTATTATTTTAATATGTATAACTATTCTTTGATTAAAATCTTTTGCTATGACTTACATAATAATAATATTATAATATAATTAGTATATATATTTATAATAATATATATTATTATATGAATGTAATAATTATAATATTATTATTTCAGTATTATAATACAATTACTACATAATAATATTATTTTAGTATTATAATTTTAGTTAATAATATATAATTTCATATCAATAATATGTATATATTTATTATAATATAATTAACATATATTATTATAATAATATATAATTTTATATTAATAATATGGATATATTAATTATAATATAATTATTTTACCATTATAATATAAATATTAGATATTATTATAATAATATACAATATTATATTAATTATTTCCTTATTATAATAATATTACTATATATTATTACAATAATTATTAATATATTTATTTTCTCATAATAGTCAATTATTATATGTTATTATTAATATATAATTTTATATTAATATTATGGATATATTATAATATAATTATTTCTGTCATTATAATATAATTATTATAATAATATTCAATATTAATTAAGATGGATATAATTATTATAATAACATAAATATTAATTAATATGAATGTAATTATTATAAAATAATTATATTATATATTATTACAATAATTATTTCCCTATTAAATATCCATGTAATACATTATTATAGTATATAATACTAATATTATAATTATATTATAATAATTATATTCATATAATACACTATTATAATAATACTAAATGTATTGTTATATTATTATAATGTTTTATTGATATAATAATATTTTTGATAGTAATAAATATAATATATTATTGATTAAATGTTTTGCCCCACTTTGGCACTCCTCAAATTTAAGGAATCAAATTTTGCTAGAATAATGGAATTAGAAGATTCAAGAATTATATATTTCTATTTTTTGACACTCACCAAACAAAGAATTTAAGTTTGCATCATTTCGAAATACTAATTCCACTCAAGATTCAACCCTCCAAACACCAGTTCATCTGCCGAGGAGCAAGAAGTAAGTTGAGGAGACAAGAGAGAGAGAGAGAGAGAGAGAGAGAGAGAGAGAGAAAGGAAAGAAATTAATCAGCAAGAAACCCGATTTATTTGCTTGGTTCGGGCCACGATTTTTAAATAAAATTGAACGGTTCGACAGGTCTTACCGGTTTATCAACAAATAGGTCGAAATATCAAACCGAATCGAAAAATTGTCTAGGTCCGGTTTTAAAAACACTGATCCATAGTGTACTCCATTCTTTACGTTCATGCTTTAATAGTGTCTTGGCTATTGATTCCCATTTGTCGAGGAAAGTGCCCCTCCCTTGCACCGTCCAGGCGGCTCGTTTGGTTCCTTTAATTATATGTGCAATGTAAAAATATGTGGTCTCTTGATTCGTCCTCCCGGTTGCATAGACTAAAAGTAGGTGTTTTTGGCCATCATTTCTTGACTAAAATGTCCGTTGTGTTAATTTTATCGTGGGAAGCGACCCAATGAAGAAACCGTACTTTAAAGGGAGCTCACGTTGACCATATGTGTTTTTTCCATTTACTTAACATCCCAGGATTTCGTTTAAATAAATAGGCCGATTTATCGAATACTTCTTTGTATTTTCCCCTTTCGAAATTAGTTGATCTGACCTTAACACTTTGGTCGTTGAGAGATTATAGATAGGGATGTTTTTCTCGAGATCTTTGAGGAAAGGAGATAGGCTAACAACTGCCTTTGCATCTAGATTGTCAGTGTTACAAATATCGTATAACATCTTCATGTAGTATGTCCAAAGATTGGCTGGTTTCGTGTCAAGCTTTCAACGAATTTTTTGAAATAGGGCGTCAATTATTGTTTGGAGGTGCAAAATGCCTAACCCTCCATTGGTCTTTGCAAGACATACAATGCCCAATTGATAAGATTTTTTTTCATTTTCGTATTTATCTTTCACGGTCCATAAAAAGGATCGTATTAGTCGTTTAATTTGATTCGTCACCCAAACCGGGAGCTTGGCACTTTGGATTAGAAATATGGTTATCGCATTTAGAGTTGCTTTAACAAAAATGAGTCTTACCTCCAAAAGATAGAAGGCGGCCCTTCCACGAAGCGATTTGATTTTCGATCTTATTGATAAGAGGGAGGTATGTGGTCTTACCCAATTTTCTTATGAGTCTTACCTACATGGCCGGCCCATATGTATTAAATTTGAAGCTCCCGTTTCGGGTTCGGGTTAAAAAAAAAATTTACGTAATGTAATTTATAAAATTTGGGGTCCATTATAAAAAAAATTGGGGTCCATTTTAACAAAATTATATAATATAATATAAAAATTTAGGGTCTATTAAAAAAAATTGAGTTTTGCTTATGACATGGCACCTAGGTAAGAAATGGGGAAGTCTTTATTTTGAAATCCGAGGATCCTTGATATAGTGTGAGAGTGTTCCGAGGGAGGTGCGATAGACGAGAAAGTGGATTCAACAATGTTTATTTGCAAACCCGTAATTTTCCGTGAAGAGTTGAAGAGTTTGAGAGATCACTTTTAAGATAGGCGTATGAGTTTCCACGAAAATGATCGTGTCATTCGCATATTGGAGAGTGTGAACTTTTAGAGGAGATGTTATGAAAGAGGGGAGATATTGCCTTAATAATATCTTGGAGTATGTTTACCGCCAAATTGAATAAAAAAGGGGAGAGAGGGTCGTCTTGGCGGAGACTTCGTTGATGAAAGAAGTAAGGAGAGCGAGTTCCGTCGATATAGAGTGATATCCGGAATTATCAAACCGAGACGATTATTTTGGGAAATGTCAAACTTATTTGGTCTAGATATAAAATTTGTCCTCAAATAAACTTCAGAATAAATTGAAAAATACAATAATATACCAATATTCATATGAAAAACCTAGATACTCCTAGTTTCTATTTAGATTCACCATTAAACTTAAAGAGCTTTGTCCAGACAGTATCAACCAATCCTTTCTTTTTTTATTCTTTTCCCCTTCCTTTCTTCTTTTTTTTACTTTTTTACTCTTCTAGTTCTTTCTAGCTAGTGAACCATGTGAAAAGAATAAACACGTGCATGCCTTTGATGGCACCATGCAACCTTAGAGAGAGGATTCTTTGAAAATCTCATTGTTCAATAATTTCTACACATTTAAAAATCATATATTAAATTATATGAATAATTTGCGTTATAATATCAGAATTTAAATTTGTAATTTATTGACTCAGTGCACAAAAAACAGACAATCAATACAATACAGGACATGGAGGATTCAGAATACAAGCACACCCTGAAAAAATGGTCCCAAATTGAAGGAACAAACAATTGGAAAAATAATAGCATCAAAGGATAATAAATTGGAAGTACCCAACATTACTGACAAGTCTTCTCTTTTAAACTTTTAGCATATGTACCCATCATTCCATTTAATAGACACAAAAAAAGTTGTAACAAAATATTTAGGTTTCATACAAAATATTCACAAGATTAAAAGAAACATAAATGATCTAAAAATAAACAATTTTCAAAAACTATGTAATTGACTAAGCATCGAAACGAGTTCGTCGCTAGAAGGCCGATCAGTAGGCAAATCTGAGAGGCAAACAAGTGCGACTCTCACGGCCATTAGCATCTCTTCTTCCTCTCCCTCAGCCCCCAAAATGGAGGTGTCCAGTGCCGCTTTGGCCTCTCCAGCCTGTTGTTTGCGTCTCAACCACCTGGCCAAGCTGCTCCTACTGGACTCTCCAGTTAAAAATTGCTCGGATGGGTCTCGACCGGTTAGTAGTATGGCGAGAATCAGCCCAAAGCTGTATATATCGCTCTTATCCGTGTATCTAAAATAACAAAAATATAAATGAACACATGAAAAAATGGAATAATTGAAAGAAATAATTTAAAAAATCATTGAATTGATTACCTGCAATTTTGGTTTAATTCAGGAGCGAGAAAATGTCCAAAATGCCCTACATCACGAATTTCTGGCAAAACCCTAACCAAACCACAATCCCCTAATTTCGGTTCGAACATTTCGTCCAAAATTATATTAGAGGGTTTTAAATTCCAATGCATTAATCGAGGGTTACTCTCAAAGTGCAAATATCTCAATCCTTTCGCAATCCCTAATGCAATTTTAGACCTAGTTTCCCAATTGAGATCAATTTGACCCGCTCTGACCCGTTTCATCAAATCCTCTAAATTCCCTCCATTGACAAAATCATATGCTAGAAACAATTTATCCTTTTCGAACAAATAAGCTCGCAAGGTTAATACGTTTCGGTGCTTGATTTGGGCCAAAGACTCCAGCTTCTGTTGAAGTTTTCGCTTTTCAGAATTTGAATTCGGTTTGTGAGAAACCAATTTGATTGCAATTGAGAGATTGGTTTCAAGTTGCAATTTGAAATACTTACAATTTGGGGCGGAATTAGGGATTTGGGTCAATTGGGTCGATTGAGATTGTCCTAAAAGAGCTAATTGGAGCGATTTAGGGTTAATTTGAGGGATAAAAACGACTGGGCCTTTTAATAGAGGGGTAAGATGAGTATACAGAAAGATGAGGCGTATTAGAGAGAGGAAGATAAGAGAGAGAATGAAGCCGGTGAGAGAACCGAGTAAGACACCAAAAATGATTGGTAGTAGAGGGTGTTTTGTGTGATTGGTAATATTCGAGGGGGTTAATCGCGAAATTGGAGGGGGTGGTGAGGGTGCTTGAGAGAAGAGTGGCTGTGAATGTAGAGATTGTGAGAGAGAGAAAATGGATTGAGAGAGAATGAAGATAGAGAATAAGAAAAGAGATTTTGTGGGGTTTTGAGGGTTTGAATCCATTTTAGAGAGAGAAGTGCTTTCAAAATGCAAGACAAGCTCGCAAAACAGTTCAAACTTCAAAACCAAAATTAACCAACCTTATTTAAAAGTAATGAAAATGGCATGAATAGGCTAGAGAGAGAGATTGTGTGTGTAATAAGAAGATTAACAAGAAAAATAAGACAAATCAAAGAAAAACTTACAAATGAGTTCGCTAGTTTTAGAGAGAGAGAGAGAGAGGTATGTATGAAAAGATATGAGCTTTTGCATGGGAGAACAAGCTCAAAGTGTTGGTTAGAAAAGAGATTTTCTATGAAGAGAAAGAAAGAGAGAGTGGGAATCTACTGAAAGTTCTTCTATAAAGAGAGAAGATTACCAAGAAGAAGCTTCAAATGAACTCAAGATAGAATACTTCTCATCTCATTTCACAATTATACCCCCTCAATTTTGTCAATATTTGTCTTCAATCCTTTCTTTCCTTGTACTGAAAATCTCACACTTTTTTGGCCTTTCACTTTTCCAGCATCATCTTCTTTTCTTCTCTCAACTGCTAAAATATTCCCCTAATTCGAAAAAAAAGCATAATAATTATTGCGTAAATTATGAAAATGCAGTAAAACCCAACATTTAAGCTAGTTTTGAAGAACCAACGTAACTTGAAAACTAAATAATTATATAAAAAGGAATTTCGGTGAAACATTTTGAAATTTGAATACCCATTTGGTAATTGTACCGATATAACAATTTCAAAATCAAACCCGTAAATTGGATACAAATTTCGAGGAATTGTAGAAATTACCAAATCAAGCAATACTAGAACAAAGAATCATTTGAAACTCGACTCCATTTTCAAACTAAACCTTGGTTTCTAATTCAAAGATCAACGATATAATATAAAACTCTAATTTTACCTGTTATAATAAGACTGGTAGTGGAATACCGAATTGAAAAACAAACATTCTCTGGTTTGGATGCCCTCTAGAGCTCCGCTCCCTCCGACCCTTATCCTAATCTTCAGAAGGGCTTTGTTTGTTGCAATTCAATGTTTTTTGATTTTTGATGTTTGTACTCGAGACTCGAGACTTGAGAGAGACGGCGTGCGAGGAAATAGTGAAGGGTACTTTTATCAGAACCCGAGAACAATTATAGAGAGAGAGAGAGAGAGAGAGAGAGAGAGAGAGAGAAGAGGATAGAGAGAGAGAGAGCTTTGATTTTCGTGCACAATGTAATCTAACTCATGGAGCCATGCTTCTGTTTCTTGTTTTGTATATTGGGTATATTTTACATATAACCCCAAAATGTTAAATATTATAAATCACTATCCTCGTATTATCAATTAATGAAAAAATAATAAAAATATTTGGAACCCTATAATTTCATAGAAAAAAGATCATTTCGTTGTCTCTTGTCTTTCATCAAAAGTTCAATCAAGTCTCTAATATTTTAATTTGGTCAATCAAGTTTCTTACCTTTTTAATTTGGTTCAATTGAGTTCTTTCATCCATTAATTGGTGATTGGACCGTTAAATTGTGACGTAACAATTTATGACATAGCATATTTGACGACGTTACAACTCATAACATGTTATATATTTAATGGCGTGGTCTCCTAAATTATTTTATTTATGAATTGTTAGAATTATTTTTTTTAACAATAATGTATGTTGTTACTTCATCAAATATGATATGTCATTGGCTGTCATGTCATCAAATATTTCATATCATGATTGGCACGTCACAATTCGATTGAACCAAACGAAAAAGTAAGAGAATTGATTGAGCAAATTAAAACGTTAGAGACTTGATTGAATTTTTGTTGAAAGCTAATGAACCAAAAATATATTTTTTACAATTTTATATTATAACATCTAACGTGTCATTGTTCAAAATAATCTTAAAAAAATGTCATTGTTCAAGATAACTCACTAACAAAAACTATTATTTTTGTTTATTTTATTTTGGGGAATTCCTAAAAAAACCCCTAACTTTTTTGGGATTCCTCAAAAACCCCCTAACTTTTTGATTATTTGAAAAACCCCTAGAAATCTAATTTAATTCTTGAAAAACCCCCTACAAAGGTTAACATTAACATTCCATCCAATTATTATTTTTTTGGACAAAAATACCCTTCTTGATTTTCATTTATAAATTCTTTTATTCAATACAAATTAATAAATACATAAATAAATTAAATATTTCATGATAAATATTTCACGTTATTATAATTAAAAATAATTTATGATAATATTTTACAACTCATTAATTTTTATTTTACTATATATATATATATATATATATATAGATATAGATAGTATTATTATTATTAAATAAATACTATTTCACATTGCATTTTTTATTTTTACATTAAATAATTTTATATAAAACTCATATAATAAATAGAGAATAATATAATAAATATCACGATATAATATTATGAAATATTATATTGTAAAATATTATGTATTTATTAATTTATAGAATAAATTCAATTATAAATTGTGAGGGTATTTTGGTCCAAAAAAGAATAATTAGGATGGAAAATGAAAAATAACACTATTAAGGGGGTTTTCAAGAATTAAACTTAAGTTATAGGGGGTTTTTCAAAAAATCTAAAAGTTAGGGGGTTTTTGAGAAATTCCAAAAAAGATAGGGAGTTTTTGAAGAATTCCCCTTTTATTTTTGATATACAATATAAATACGAAAAGTGACACGCTAACACAACGTGTGTCATTTATCGATAATAAATATAAAATTCCTCAACATATATAATGTTTAGTAATAAGGATGTTTTTGAAATTGATATGTTTTGGCAATAAAAATTTAAATGATTAGTAATTCTCGTGGAGAGATTAATAATTCTTTAGCGGTCATATTTAAAAAATATTTATCTATGTCATTAATTTTTAAACGAATATGTTTGTAAAAAAAATTAACGAATATGTTTGTAATGTTTTTAGTAAATATTGTTGTAATTCTTGTAGCAAGCAGATTTGTAATTCTCGAGTTTTTCTATATTCTCAAGAAAATCAATTCTAACTTTTATCCAAATTTTTCTCTAATTGAAGATTTTTATTATCATTATTTCAATTATCCGTTCAATTTTAAAAAGTAATAATACACTAATTCTTAATTTACATATATTAAAATATTATTTTCATTCATTTAAACAAAACTAATTTTCCATTCCTCCAAGGTTTATTGGGCCAATTTGTATCCTATATATTGAGAAATAAGAAGGGACAAAGGACATAACTGCAATTTTACATAATTGGGCGTGATTTTATCAATTTCACGTACTTTAAGATTTTTTTCCCGCCAATTATATCTTTTGTGACTGTGCAGTCCAGTGGGCCTCAGCACCGGAGACAACTTTTCTCAGAATAACTTCCTCTCCAGTTATAAACTGGACAGGTCCATTATATTTAATTAGAGAATTGATATCGTTTTTGTTTTTATTTGGGAAATTTCGAGTGATTTTAATTGATCATAAATTCTACCACTTCTTTGTTCTTCTTACTTTTTTATAGGATGGAATCATTTAATTAGGGGAGAATATAATACAAATTTATTATGTTCTCCATTCAAAATGCATCTCAAAAGTTTCGAATATTCTTTTCTTTTTCTTTCAATTAAACTTTTGTTCATATTTAATTATTAATAAACACTCTTTATCTGCTGATGCATGCATGCTCAAGGAAATTGAGTGCATTTAAATAATAAAGAGCCGTTTTCACTTTATGGTATGCGGATATTTCAAAAATACAATAATATTTTGAGAATACGCGTATTTGATAGGGATACGGGTGCGAATGCGATACAGTTCGGATACATACCACGTGACGTATCCGATTATTTTAATATTTTTGTTTTTGGATTTGACGGGATGCGACAATAAGATATTGTGTTTAATTTTAATGGCTTTATTTAATCCAGAATAAATATTAGGGATAATTTCTTGTATGTCCTCGTATAAACACAAAATATCAAATTTTGTCCCTCTAAAAACATAAAGGGCAGTGATGTACATCCCCCCAACCCACACCATGAGCCTTGATGACGTGGATATGGATTAATACCTTAAGAATTAACACACAAATACATGATTTAACGTCTTATTTTGGTGTTCAATCATAAAATAAGATAATAAAATCGCAAATTAAGATGTTAAATCATGTATTTGTCTGTTAATTCTTAAGGTGTTAACCCATATCCACGTCATCAAGGCTCGTGGGGGAGAGTAGTAGGGGATGCCCAACATTTTCCAAACATAAATATCAAATATGTCCTTTCAAATCTCATTTCTTATCATATTAACTGTGCTGTTAAAAACTAACCAAAAAATACAAATGGACGATCCTACCCTTTCATGTACTTTTATCCCATTGATATCATCTCTTTCTTTTTTCTACAATAACTCTTGGGAGTTCCAACCGTCTTCCTTCTTCATGGTTCACGCAATCTTCTCTATCTTTCACCCTTGACTATTTGCTTGTTGGCAAAAAGATCACACTCTCCTTCTGTCTTTCCCACTCGTCTCACCTCTCGCTGGCTTGACCAAAGATGGTTCTGAGCTATAAGTGAGGACTGATCTAATTAATCAAAAAAAATAAAATAAGTGAGGACTGATCTAGATTGAAAGTTAATAGATTGTTAAGGAAGGTATTGCGAACGCACATAGAGGTGGTTAGATATGCGGATGCAAATCTCGTGCAATGGCGTGACCGGAAGAACTCTCGGTGGGAATCGTGAGGGTGCTGGTATTAGTACTGGGTGAAGGAGAGGGAACACAGGGAAGTAAGGAATTTTATATTATGTAACGTATCCTCATAATGATTCAGAAAAAAGGATGGCACGCCATACAAGTAAATTTGTTGTCAGAAGAGAAACAGATCGGCAATTCCTTTTATTGAGTTATTGTTGTTGATGGCTTGATGCTTGCAGGGGCAATATGTATTATGTACAAATAAAAAGATCATTGATACGGTATAAAGGAGCAAGGGTGGTTTTAAGGAATGAACACTAAGATGATGCAATGGTATGCTAGCTATGTATCTATACTTTATGGTCAATGAGAAGCTAATCAAGGCTCTTTTGCTCGTCATTCGCTCAATTAGTCTCGATGTAATTAAGAATTTCAAAGGCTGATGACTCATACAATCTTTTTCATGACTATCTCTTATCAGAAGTCGAATTTAGTTTGTTTGACTTGTATTTTTGTGACTTTATTAGAGTGTAAAGATGATTGAATTGCATTTTTTTGTGATATAATTGTCATGAGGTGAATTTTCATTTACTTGTTATGAGTTGTTAATTTACTTGTTAATAGAGAGAGGGTACGAGACTTTCTCTCCCCTGCATTCGAAAGAAGAAACAGAGATGACCTTTTCTGGACACACATGTTGGGAGAATGAATGCACTAGAGAAAGACTGAAGCATAATTGATACTTAGAAGGGTAGTTTAGTCAAATTCATTTATATTTATTGATCTAAATTGAGTTTAGAAAGTTAATTCCATGTTAATTTAACGGTGAGTTAATTTTTTGGACAAATTTGATATTTAATAAATTTTACAGGGATATTTTTGATAGATAGGTTTTTAATTTTCAAAGGAGAAATTTGATAGGTTTAAGATTTTAAAAGGATAAATTTGATATTAATATCTTTGGAGGGACAAATTTGATATATTTGATGTTTTCTAAATTTTACGGAATTATTTTTTATGTTTTCTAAATTTTAATTTTTTCATACAATTTTATCAATGCCTAATAAATAACGAAATATACAAGGTTACGTTATGGAAAACAATCACTTATTATTGATTTAAAAATAGGCACTGTGCCAAATTTTTTACTGAAAAGTAATTATATAATTATGATTAAGTTCACATTATTATTGATTAATTTGATTTAAAAAATTGAGTAAAATATTCATGTATTAATGTTTTTATTTAATTCAATTTCTGTAAATATTGAATAATATTTATAGTTTAATGTAATATTTTATAATCAATTTATTAACGTTAACGATATAATGATAATAATTTTTCGTACTGTACTTCCTAATACATAATCGAATCCAATAATACTTAAATTATTGGAATATTTAATGCTCGATACACTTGGTTTAAATTTGTTTAGTTATATGGTATTTAAATATTTAAATATATTAAAGTTTAAGCACATATATGAAAAGCGCCATAATGAATTCTTTGAGAAATGAAATCTTGCCATTAATTTGCACGGCCGATACCTACATCTCTGTTATTTCTTTTTAGCAGGTGGAGCCCACGTATTTCAATGGCTGAGATGTCATCTCTACCATGGCTTCACAAATGGTTGCCATTTTCAGGCAACAGAGAAAACACACTCATGGTTAGTTTTAATTCATATAGGAGTATTTGGAAATAAAAATTTAGTAGATGATATTTTTTGGAATTTTCAAAAAAATAAAATTTTTCTTAAAATATCAAAAAAAAATAGGGGGTTTTATGTAAATTTCCCTTCAATTAAGTATGGTAACGACATATACCACTACAATGTACGTGTTACAAAAGATCCGCTTTTGTTTACACTCCTCTTCTCTCTGTGTCTCAGTACAAGCGAAATTGCGATTTGCGAGAGATCAATCTATGTGCTATTTCGATGCAAAAATAGGGACGAAAATAGGATTAGAGAGAATATATTTGTCAATCTCTCGCAAATTCAGGACATTCTCGGCGTATCAAATATCTGTAAGTACTTGTTTAAGATTACTTTTTTTTTCTAGTTTTTGTAAGATTTTTTTCTTCTCTCGGTAAAGAAGACCAAGCGTTAGTGTTACTTCGTAATTACACTATAATTTCTTCGTTTTCTTAGATTAACGGCACTTAGGTTTAAATTTAGTGATATGGCTGGTATATTTTTTGGCGGGATTGTAGATTACGGAACTGGCATTGAAAAAGTCCCTTTTTTGATAATACCCTTAAAATCTCAGAACTCACATCTCGAGAATCATTTCAAAGATAAAAATTTGAGAAGTTTGTAATCAACAGAGAAATAAATTGAAATTTTTGTCACCACAAATGAAAGCAAGTGAAGTTGAGTAAGAAGATTAAAACAGGTAAATTCGAGTAACTGAAGAAGGAAATAATTGAATGTTCACGGACTAGAATGTAAACAATTAAAATTACAAATTTCAGTAAATAGAATGAAAAATTAAGTTATGTTAAGTTAACTAAACAATTAGTAACTCAAATTACGTGAAGTTTCAGAAGGTCAAAAAGTTTTAGCATTACTAATTTCCATAATGATATCATACAAAATACATTCTATTTCTCACAGTTTTTGTTTACGTTCTTTTTATATCTATTTTTTTATTCGTGGATCAAACAAGTGCATAATTTTCCAAACTTTAATTTTCCAGGGGCCAAAACGAAAATGGACTTCGCAAGCGAGAACATTCTCATAAAAGACCAAATCACTGAAAAAATAACAAACAACGACTATACTGGTGCTCGTGTTCTCCTTCTAGAAACCCTAAAAACTTTCCCGCAACTCGAAAATGCGTCAGAAATGCTCACCATTTGCGAGATCCTGTGCTCGGCAAAAACAACCGGTACCGAGACAAACTGGTACGGAGTTCTGCAACTCTTCCCTCTCGACGACTCTACTGCTGTAGAGACCCAATATCAAAATTTGATGGCTTTATT
Source organism: Luzula sylvatica (assembly GCA_946800325.1). Taxonomy (NCBI): domain Eukaryota; kingdom Viridiplantae; phylum Streptophyta; class Magnoliopsida; order Poales; family Juncaceae; genus Luzula; species Luzula sylvatica. The sequence goes on along the minus strand of OX326959.1, from coordinate 35,348,773 downwards.
GGAACCCGTTAAGAATGATTTAGTTGGTGCCAGCATGGCGTTGAAGTTCGTTAATGATGCTTATGCTGTACTTGCGGACCAGGTTAAGCGTGCAGATTTCGATGCGAGGAGGAAATTGAGTTTCTTTAGTGTTGCCTCAATTTGCAATAGTAGTAGTAATAATAATAATAATAATAATAATAATAATATATTGGTACCGGTTAGTACCGGTACGAGTAGATTGGAAACAGATATAGGTAGTTCGTCTGGAAATAAACGAAAATTTCCTGATCTGTACCGGTTCGGAGAAGCTCAAGATGGAAATATCGGTACCGGAACTAGCGGTACGCGTATCAACGATGGAGGTCATAATTATGAGATTGGTCAAGTTTGGTTAGGGTTTAATGATGGGGATAAAATGCATGGTCGGTACGGTAAAATTATATCGGTTTTGCCTGAGAAAATGAGGGTTTTTGTGAATTGGTACGAGCCGTGCCCTAGATCCAGTATGGAGAAAAAATGGTGCGATTTGGGCTTACCGGTTTCGTGTGGAGATTTTGTGGTACGAGAAAGTTGCGAAGTTGAAATTAATGAGAATAAAATATTGTCTGATTTGTTATTTTCATGCGAAGCAAATGATAGAGAGCTCCGTATTTACCCCAAAAAGGGCGAGGTTTGGGCTATTTACAAGAATTGGGACTTTAATTGGGATAAAGAAACCCTAGAAAAATGTGAATTTGAGCTTGTAGAAATAATTGCGAATTATTCCGAGGACTATGGCGTAAAAGTCACATATTTGGTCAGAATTGAAGGGAGTACAAATATTTTCCAAAGAAAAAATTGCGAAAATGGAAGCGAACTAAATTCTAATTCCTCATTTCTGATTCCAAATGAAAAACTTTACATATTTTCTCATTTAGTCACCGCATTTTGGTCAAATGGTACATTTGAATTGGACTCTTTAAAAATCCCTAATAATTTGAGCGAAGATTCTTCGCTTTGCAGTACTGGTATAATTATCGGTAACGGTACCAGAACATTAGACGAATTTTCTGAAGGACAAGTATGGGCGGCATTTACCAGCCCAGACTTTATGCCGAGATCATATGTTAAAATAATTAATATAATTTCAGGGACCCAATTGCAAGTTTCCTTGTTGGAACCTCACCCAATGACCGACGAAGAGATCCAATGGACCGAAGAGGAATTACCATTTTTTTGCGGTGTTTTTCACAAAAGTGCCCGAACAAAAATCCTCCACATTTCGAGCTTCTCTCACCTCGTGAAATGCGATTGGAGCGCGAAGAAGAATTATTTTAGAATTTTCCCGCGAAAAGGGGAGGTTTGGGCGGTTTTCAAAAACCGAGGGGCGAATTTGAAAAAGGGGGAGTATTTTAGAGAGCAATTTCGAATGGTGGAGATTTTGTCTGAGTATTTATCGGAGGAGCGAAGGATAAATGTCGGGAGTTTGACCGAGGTCAACGGGGCGTTGACATTTTTTGAAAGGCAATTTTGCGATGGTTTTAGGTTAACGAAATGGTTTAACAGGACCGAAATGTTGGGGTTTTCGCATAGAGTAGCCGCGTTTCGTGTAACGGGTCAGAAACGAGCCGGTTTGCCGGATTTTATGTTGCATCTCGAACCGAGTGCTTTGCCTCCTCCAAAGGAGTTGTAACGAGAGGAAAAAATGAGAATTTTGTATGAGAGAGAGAGACCCTTTGTTGTTTATTAGTGCGAAAAAAGTCTATTGACATTGAGAAATTGAAATTTGTTCATTAGATTTTGAAATATTTTTTTTCGAACTGAATTGAGCGGATTAATTCCGCACCCAATTTTTTATTAATATAAGAAATTTCAATAACGAAGAGAATCTATAATTCATAACACAAAATAATATATGGTATTTGTAATTTTTTTCATTATTAAAATGACATGCGTAAAAATTCACAAATAAATAATAAATTTCTAAAATTCAAAGATTGTACAAATTAACATATAGAAGAGAAGAAAATGATTTAGGACAATCAAGCCCATTAATAAACTTTTATTATGGGCCTAAATTTATACCGTGCAATTATTTCCAATTTCAGGGTATAAACCAGATCTTTGTCTTTTGGCACAGCAAAAGCAAAAAAATGGCGGCAAAAGGAAGCAAGCAATAATGATAAATTATCGATAAATAATCACAAAAGTTCCACACTCTACTATCACTGGATCTACTCCACCTTCTAAATATCTCAGAATTCGAACAATTTCGTGTGATTTTGTTCAACATTTCCATTTCGTTGTAAAACCCTAAACCCTAGATTGGGTTAACTCAGTGAAGATTTAGCGAAAGTACTACAAAAGGGGGAGAAAATGCCAAGGGAGATAATCACGATACAGGTGGGACAATGCGGGAACCAGATCGGCATGGAGTTCTGGAAGCAGCTCTGTCTCGAGCACGGCATCGGTAAAGATGGCCTTCTCGAAGATTTCGCCACTCAGGTCCTTCCAAATCTCATTTTCGTGGTTTTATTTCTACAATTATCATCGAATTAAAGGTTTTAATTGAATCAAAACACAGGGAGGAGATAGGAAAGACGTGTTCTTCTACCAAGCCGACGATCAGCACTACATTCCACGAGCTCTACTAATGGATCTCGAACCTAGAGTTATTAACGGAATCAAAACCAGCGAATATAGAAACCTATACAATCACGAAAATATCTTTTGCTCCGATCATGGTGGCGGTGCCGGCAACAATTGGGCCAGCGGATACGCACAGGTCTGTCCAATTATCTCTAATTATTCCTCAATTAAAATAAATTAAATTATTTTTTGGTGCGTATTAAGGGAGAGAGTGTAGTCGAAGAAATAATGGATATGATCGATAGAGAAGCCGATGGAAGCGAGAGTCTCGAGGGCTTCGTCTTGTGCCACTCCATTGCCGGCGGTACCGGCTCAGGTACCAAAACTTTGAAATATCATAAATACCCCTACAAAACTTAAAATATCATATATACCCCTCACAGGAATGGGATCGTACATTCTCGAAACCCTAAACGACCGATACGCGAAAAAGCTGGTTCAGACCTACAGTGTGTTTCCCAACCAGAATGAGACCTCTGACGTGGTGGTCCAGCCGTACAACTCGCTTCTGACGCTGAAACGGCTGGCTCTGAACGCGGACTGTGTCGTGGTGCTCGATAACACGGCACTTAATCGAATCGCAGTCGAAAGACTCAATTTATCGAACCCTACTTTCGCTGAGACTAATTCTCTCGTGTCCACCGTCATGTCCGCCAGCACCACCACTCTCAGGTATTAATATTATTAATCCAACCAAACCCTAATTTTCTCTCTCTAGAAAACCGAAACCCTAATTCTCTCTCTCTTAACAGGTATCCAGGATATATGAACAATGATTTGGTGGGCTTGTTAGCGAGTTTGATACCGACACCTAGATGCCATTTCTTGATGACTGGATATACGCCTCTTACCGTTGAGAGACAGGTACAATACAATATTTTTTTACGAAAAGGTCCCTTAAAATATTATTATTAATGTACTTTTGACAGGCTAACATGATAAGGAAAACGACTGTACTAGACGTGATGAGAAGGCTTTTACAGACGAAAAATATAATGTGCTCTTCTTATGCGCGTACAAAAGAAGCAAGCCAAGCTAAATATATCTCCATTCTTAATATTATTCAAGGCGAAGTGGACCCCACTCAGGCAATTATCAATTTTTTTTTATTTATTTATTTTTGTGACGTAATAATGATTTTTTTTGGTTTTTTAAGGTGCACGAGAGTTTACAGAGGATAAGAGAGAGAAAACTGGTGAATTTCATAGAGTGGGGCCCAGCGAGTATTCAAGTCGCATTGTCTAGAAAATCTCCTTATGTTCAAACTCCTCATAGGGTATTTTCATTTTTTTTATCTTATAAAAACCAAAAATATCGTATTTACCCTTACAAATTTTGTGATTTTGAAGGTGAGTGGATTGATGCTTGCGAATCATACGAGTATAAGGCATCTATTTAGCAAATGTATAAGTAGTTTTAATCAACTAAGGAAAAAACAAGCTTTTCTCGATAATTATCGCAATTTCCCTATGTTTGCGGTAATCTCCTACTTTAATTATAATATTATTCATAGTTTATGTTATTTCATTATTTTGATATATTTTTTATTTTATTTTTTTGTGTGTGTAGGATAATGATTTGAGCGAATTTGACGAATCAAAAGAAGTAGTAGAAAGTATAGTAAACGAATACAAGGCATGCGAGTCTTCAGATTATATCAAATGGGGCATGGAGGTAATTTTCTTTTATTTTATTTTATTTTATCCTAAACCCAAAATATATCAAATTCTTTCCGAGGGCAAATTTGATATTTTGTTTGCATACAGGACACCGGGAAATTAGCATCTGAACTCGGTTCGAAGTTGGGAGTTTGAAAATTTAAATATGTTTTTTTTTATTTCTATAAAAAGAAAATCTGGGCGAACTTTGCATTTTCGTGTTTGTTGTATTTTGCAAAAAAAAAAAAAAAAAATCATGTTAAATTGCTTGACTTTGATTATTTGGGTTTCTTACGCATTTTGATTTTGATTTTATTATATCGGGCTAGTGAAGATATTTGGTTGTGATGTATTTATATTTCAATTGACTTAGTTTTATAAATTCTTCTAGGTTTGGGTCTTCTATTTATATGTTTAATAATTTCCTTATTATATCAAATGTGTGTTTATTTTTGTTCTGTTTGAATGCATATAAAATAGTGACAAAATGGAATATTGACCTGTTCTTGCACGAGCCCAGTATATCTTGCACGGAAAAATTGAAGCCACCATTAAAATTTTAATTTTTTTTTTTAGGATTTTTTTAGTAGATCATGTGATAAATCACATGGATTTAGACTTGTTCAAAATTAAGCACATGAATTAGAACATGTGTTTGAATATGAAGGGTATTTTTTGCTAATTTAAAAATTACTTGTTGAGTGTACATAAATAAAAATGGTTAAAATGAAAATCGTGAGTGATTTGAAAATTGATGTCATACACTTGTAATAAATAACAAAGGATGGATAATGACAAATAAAAGGTGAATTGAAGAAATGGTAGATTGAAATAATTAATTTGATCATCATTATCTCTTAAACCAAACTAAGCAAGCAATAACAATTAACATGGTAGCGTAACTAATTTAACAATATGAATATTCAAATATCCCTTATGCAATCAAAAATTTGTAGACAAAATTCTGAAAACTTCCATCTTTTCTTTGGATTTTTTTTTTTTTGAAGTGGGCCTATAGCACAAAACGTGCTCGTTATCGGCTCAATTTCTATATAAAGAAATATTGTGAGAAAACAATACTTAAATTACAGAGAGGTAGGGGGAGGCTAATCGCATGATCCCCCAAGAAGAAGTAAAAGAAAATTAAAGCTTTGCAATTAACCAACTATTAACTAAATTTCTTATGTTGTCTTCTAATAGGATAGACATTTTTGCTCTTCGATTGAAAATTCGATTGTTACGTTCTTTCCAGACCATCCATAACGTAGCCGCCCATTTTTGTTTTGACAGGTCGTTGTTTGGTGTTTTGCTATTGTAGGTTTGACGTATCTCTTACCATGTGGCCAGCAGGTTTTCACGAGCAATCGGAAGAAGGCCCATCTTGGAAAGGCATGTTCGAGTATATGCACATAGCGCTAGGAGGTGATCCGTCGTTTCGATTTGGCCGGAGCATATGACACATTGTGCTGTATGGGTCCAGCCCCGCTTCATTAGGTTTTCTGGTGTCAGGATCCGATTGTTAATGACGAGCCATAGGAATAGTTTTAGTTTTAGTGAAATTCTCAGTCTGAAGATGTCCGGCGTCCAGGACGAGATAACCCCGGGATGAATCAGTTTGTCGTAGATTTCTTTTGAGCAAAATTTTGCATTCGGAAATGGTTTGGCCAAGAAAACTTTTGTATTGTCTTTGTTGGTGTTGTAGGTGAGAAAATTGTAGATGTTTTCTTTGGAGTTTTAACATTTATTATAATTATAGCTAGGATTGCGAGCACTAACAATATCTTCTCCAAACAAATTTTATATCACAAATAAAAATTTCATTTGACAGTCAATTAAAATATATATGATATATGATATCGCATTAAATATTTAATAGGGAAAAAACTAATGTCGAAATTTAACTACGAAAAAACATAATTCGATTTATAACATATAGTATTTTTATAACATATATGTTTTATAACTTTGAAAAGTTATTTGTGTTTTTATAGACAAAATCTTTTATTTTTATTAATTTTTAAAATAATTAATATCAATTTATTTTTAGCAAAATCACAACTATATACTTAGTAATCTGTAGTATTTTGAAATTATAAGTTTACAATACTAAATATACATTATTTTGCATTATATTTTCCTACATATTTTTTTTCACAAATTTAAGCTAGAAAAAAGTTATGATGGAAATACGATAATACGAAGCTCAATATTTAAATTTTGTCACGTATTATAATTGAACGGTTGAAACGATTGTAATGACGTGTTTTACAAAAAAATGTTAAAAAATGGATAAAAAATAAGGGCTAATTTGATTAATTTACTCGCAACTGAAATTAAATGGATATTGTCATTATCATACATAATTATTTTTTTGCTAGTAAATGACCGTAGGCTGTTATCATATATAATTGTGACATCAAAGATAACCAAAACAACAAATAAATGACGTTTTAATGGCTTAATATTAAATATTATTGGATGTGCTAATTCAGGTCCACAAAAGCATAACAGGAGGTCATCTTTATTATTTAGTTTCTAAAGATTGTCTTTGTTGAGTTTACAAAGAGAACAAATTAAAAAGTGAAAACATCATATGCACCCCTATGAAATAGGGAATTATCAAATATCCTCCTTTTTATTTTTTAATTATTTTTTGTTTCTTTTTCATTTATTTGTTGGTAAAAAGTAAAAAGTGAAATGCTAAAAGTTGGTAGACATTTTGAAGCAAATTGGAAATAATAAATGAAATGTTAATATATTTTATAGGGGAATTTATGATATTTAGCGCTTCACTAGAAATATAGCACTATGATTCCCATGCATCATAAATTTGAACATTTTACACTACATTCAAATAGGAAAAGATAAACGATTGCAGATAATAATTATTTATTTCGATCTTTTTTGGATTTAGAAAAAGAAATGCTCGAGAATTTTCAAGACGAAAATAGACGTTACTACACTATCTATAAATTTATTAATGATAATATTAGATTATTATTAGGATAAAACTAGTTGTGACAATCACATTTATTGTAATAACATAGGATGATATTCAATAATATATGATTAAATGAAAATTATACGTTGCCTTCAGATTTCACCATCTTTTATATTCTAATTAACATGATAATTAATAAGAGGCACATAATTAACAGTACATTAATATTAATTAAGAATTATTAATTCATGATATATTAATTATATAAATTAATTGTTAATTATGTGACGTATGTTAATTATCAATTAAGTGTTTTAATTATGACACACAGGATGTGACGGTGAAATCCGGGTAGCAAGATATTTTTAGCATTTTGTACGGGTATTCTAGCTATTTCTTGTTTTAGAAGGGTATATATGAAAGTCTCCTCTAGAAGACTTTAAATAGTGGTGTTATTTTTAGATCAACATAATCTTGGCCTCACAAGATCCCAAAAGAACTGACATATATTCATATGTAGTCCCAACTCCCCTCTTAATTCTTATCATTCAATCGATCTCGAGTTGGCAAGAAAAAAGGGAGGGCTTCGCCATTAGAGAAAAGGATATGAACAGAAGACATTGAGAACGAGAAGAAGTTTGATTGAACTCAACAAGATATAACATAATAAACCATGGCTTCTGTATCTAAACAAGCTTTAAGAGTTGCAGAGAACTTGACTCTCCCCTCGGTACTCTCTCTCTCTCTCTCTCTCTCTCTCTCTCTCTCTCTCTCTCTCTCTCTCTCACTCATAATTACGCATAATTTTTACTCTCTCTCTCTCTCTCTCTCTCTCTCTCTCTCTCTCTCTCTCTCTCTCTCATAATTACGCATAATTTTTCTAGATATATGCAAACTGGATTTTTATTTTTAGGGCCTGTTTGGGAGGCAAGAATTTGGGGTGGAATTTGATTTCATATTCCAACAAAACATAATTCCTTGTTTGGGTACCATGGAATAAAAATTACACTTTGCTAGATTCCTTTCTCTTCGTTATAATCCATCAAAAGTTTTCTCTCAAAAAGCTTGGAATGTCAAATTGATGGAAATTTTTTTCTCCTCTCTTTATTTAATGATTATATTATAATGTTATCATAATAATAAATATATTGTAGTTATTATATTCGTATAATAAATATACTATAATTATTATATTCATATAATTAATATATTATCATTAATATATTCATAATTAACAATATTATATTATATAGATATAATTAATATAATATAATATATTTTATTGTTAATAGTATTCTTACATGGATAAAATATAATATAATATAAAATATATTATTGTAATAATATATAATAATTATATTATATTATATCTATATAATTAATATAATATTATATATTTTATTGTTATAGTATTATTATTGTTACATAATATTGTATATTTTATTATTACATGGATAAAATATAATATTATATAAAATAATAATAATAATAATTATTATTATATAATTATGTAATAATAATAATTAATGTACAATATAATATTGTAATAATTATATTATATCTATTAGTATAATATAATTAATATACAATATAATATTATAATAATATATAATAATTATAATACATAATATTTATATTATATCTATATAATTAATATAATATTCTAATAATATAACATTATAATTAGTATATTAATATATTATTATATTATATATTAAATATTATATTATTATGGTAATATAAATATTATATTCATTATATGGATATAATATTATATATCTTATATAATAATATATTGTAATTATATTATAAATTATAATTATTAAATTCATATAATATAATATTATTATATATATAATAATTAATATTATATTATATTATCATAACATATTATTACATGGATAGAATAAAATATTATTATTTCTTATCAATTTTACTTAAATATTTTTTGTATATTTTCCATAACAAGATTCCAAAATTTTGTAAGCAACCAAACAAAAAATTATATATTTTCAGCATTTTATAAATTAGACATCCAAACAAACTGTGGAATTATTAATTCCAGAACTTTTTACTCTTCCACCTTATTATCGAATTCTACTTTACTAATTCCGCTTGCCAAACGGCCCCTTATATGATGTCAATAAAAATTGAACATATGGTATGATATCTCGTAATAGATAGTCAACCATTTGAGTTATATGCAAACTTAACTTTTGATTAGTACAATGCAACACATTTTAATTTGTTTTTTATTACTTTCATTTGCTTAAGTTACTTGTTTGATGTATCACCATCCACTAAAACGTGAAAAAGATATAAAAGTCCTATTACGTTAATTATGGCCCACTATGCAGTGGTTAATATCCATACGACCAAAAGACAAGAGACAAAACAAGAAAAAGAAAGCAAGCTAAATTATCTTTTCATTTGATTTCTTTCTTTTAGGAGAAAAGGAAAAAGGAAATGAGTAGTGATGTACACGGTACACCTCGTGGTGTTCCCCCCTCCCAATAATTTTGATGACGTGAATATGATTTAACACCTTAAAAATTAACATATAAATACATGATTTGATATTTTAATTATGGATTGATTATCTTAATTTATGATTGAACATCCAATTAAAATGTCAAATCATGAATTTATGTGTTAATTTATGTGCTAATTTTTAAGATGTTAAACAATATTCACCTCATAATTTTTTTTGGGGGAGAGAAGTGGGGTATGTCCAACATTTTCCCAAGAAAATAAAAGAATCAAGTTATCAGAATTTTCTTTGTCATGTTTCGTTTCGAATAAGTTGTTGAAATAGTCGCATTAAATGTGATGTCAATCAATCTACCATTATCGTACGAAATATTTATACAGTACTTCTTTTGTATCTTTCTTTCTTTTCTTTTTTTTAGATACTATTTCCTTTGTATCATCCAAAATGTTCTATATATTTTTGCCTGAATATACATACAAAAAAGTTAAGAGTGTATTTCGAAGTATAGTATTTTTCGTGTTTCAATCCCAAATTCCCATATTTATCGTTGAAGCTTCAAATTGATGATCGATACCGTCCATTATGATATAAACAAGAAAATATACTATGAAATATTTTTTTACAATTTTAAAAACTAATAATAATTTGCTTGTCCATCGACCCGATTAATATAAATATGGCATAAACTGAAAGGTTAAAATTACACAATGTAACAAAAGTACAATTCGGAAAGTTCAAATCTAATTCATTTTATCATTCTGTAGACTTCAAAACAAATTTTCATAAAAATTGAGTGCAAATTTCACCATGAATCGACTCAAAATTAATTCATTACATGCAATCTTGCAATTCAACAATATGTAGACATATTTTTGTAAAACACCCTTGACCCAACTCATTTGTGTTACTTCTGAAATTATCTACTAAGGATATGCATATTTTTTATCAAAATCCATGTGAGTTTGGTTCTCACAATTTATAGATTAAGTACGTGCGTGCATGTGATCATTAGAGAGCAAGGGGATTATTAGGTATGAATTTTAATTATGCATTATCCACACGAGATTTTTCAATATTAAACAAATGGTGAGTTCTATTATGTATCTTTTTTTCTTATGATACGCTCATTTTCAAAGATATTTTGAATAATTAATTAATTAATTATTATTTAAGATATTTTTTGAAATGTATTTATCAATAAATCATAGTCTAAATAGAAAATTTGAAATGTTCATGAAAGAAATTTTTTATGATACACCATTCTAAATACCCAAAATATCATTTTAAAATAATGTATGATCGAACTCTCCTAAACAAATACTGGGCTCGTTCGACAATGCGAAATTAGAGTGAAATAATGGAAGAAAGTGGAAGAAATAATTCTATTACGCCGAACTATGTTGGAAGAAAATGGAATATAGTGGTTTAACTCTATTCATCGGGGAGGTGGAAGAGTGGAAGAAGATGAAATAGAAGAATTTTTTTATTTCTCTCTCATCATTCCCAATAAAAAATATTAATTTAATTTTTACTTCCACTCTTTCACTATTTAATCTACCGAACATCCTTAGAATAAAATATAATAAAATTTCTTCCACTCTTCTGTTATTCCATATGTTGTCGAAGGGGTACTAAAGGAATACCTAATCATTGTTCTTGGATCCCACAAATTTTATATAATTGTGCGGCTCAAAAGTAAGTAAAAAGTAGTGTAGATAATTTTATTGTCAAATAATATATGAGCCAAACTAACTAGCTTTTTTGAATGGATACAAAGTGATTAATTGACACAAATAATGAAAGCCTAACTAGTGAGCATGATGGCAGAATGATTCGGTAATTAGACAAATCATATTCTATCAAGGGCCACTAACAATAATTTATATAATGTTCATGTCCTACAAGCCCAAATCACCTAATTCAATTCAATGGAATCATTGGAATGATGACTTGAGAGTTGATTCCCATCTTCAATTGTTAATAAATCCTTGAATTTACCACACTAATTTGCTAATATTGTTTTTTGAACTTATTAGTTTGTGAGTTCAAACTTTTGCAGTAAAAAAAAATGAAATCTTGGATTAACCTAAGTACGCGAATTAACGCTTGAAATGTGAACGCAGGTGCAAGTGGTGGTAATGAATGCCAACATGAACTGCGCACATTGTCGTCAGAGAGTCACCACCGTCGTCTCCAGAATGAATTGTAAGCATAAAATCGATCAAAAACATAAAATACAATGCGTATCGTTCGCTCAAATATTTAACGAGAATATCATGTTATTTATAATAATTAAATTAAGATAATCAACAAAATTAAACAATGGTTTAGCAGGATTGCTTGATTACATGGTAGATTTTGGGAAGAAAGAAGTGACAGTGAGAGGTTTGGTGAACAAAAGAAAGAAAAGGAAACTTTACCCTCCAAATATCAAGAAGAAATTTCAAGATTTCTTGGGGTTATCGAAGCTATTATCATGCTGCTAAAATTTGTCATAATTTTATATAGATACCCTTTGTTAGTTTACCAAGTTGTTTGATTCTTTCTTTTTAATTTGTAAGTTTTATATGTAAATTATGGATGTATATAGTATAGTACTTTTTTATTTTTCAATTATTTACAAAAGGAAAATATAAAATGCATTTTATTTAAAAACTCGTAACGAAAGATATCACGCAACGTCCCTATTTAACTCTTGCGAAAATATGAAATTATTAAAATATAAAACGAACGAGCGAATTTCCATTGGACCGAGTTCGACCACTAGATCGGAGGAATCAACGGGCCCGCCTCTGACAGGTTCTGACAAGTTGTCGGAGCCTTCTGCTCTCCATTTCAGTCTCTTCTTCTCCATTTCGTCCCTAGATTGGTTCCCGCTCAAGTTCGTTTCCTTGATCTCACTTATCTGATAATTTCATCATTTCTTTTATGTTAATAAAATATGGAATTATAAAAAAAAATTGTTTAAATTATTGGATAGGTAAATGACCTTTTTGTCCTTGAATAATTTCTTGAGGTTCACTGTTGCCATTACGGATAGATCCTTGTCCTCCCCGACCTGTTATAATTATATTTGCTTTCTAGTCCTTCAAAATTATAAAATAATATTTTTTGAAGTTTTAAAATAGTAACAAAAATATAAAACCTCATAAAGATGTGCTAAGCGAAGAAGAACACTTCCATCTTCAAGCAGCTAATAAGAAAAATAAAAAGTCTTTTAATCACCATTTAGGGTTTCGGGTTTTTAGAGAGAGAGAGAGAGAGAGAGAGAGAGAGAGAGAGAGAGAGAGAGAGAGAACCTGAAGAGTAATTAATGCAACATTATCTGGTAAGCTATAAGACGAATCGGTCAAAGAAAATGTTGGTACGTGTGTATCAGTCCAATTCGTACCGTCCTGTACCAATTCAAACACAAAAAAAACGAAAACAAAACCTTTAACATTTCATTTAAAATCCACGATCAATAAATAAAAATAGATAATTAATAAATTATTTGTACCTCTTCAGAGAATGCTAGAAGAAGAGGAGAATAAATCTCCTGACCAACTGTACGGCGCCACTTGGCACCTTCTCCTACCGGATCCACACTAAGATAAAATTTCCCTTGTATCTGTTACATACATATACCCTTCGAATTACTATTTTTACATATACACCCCTCAAAATATATTTAATCGTGTAAATAAATACACTTACCGTCAGACCGCTACACTTGTCATCGACACAGACAGTTTCGTTTAGGTTTTCTGCGACGCCTTTTCCATCATCATGAAGTAATCTCCTGCAAAAGAAGGGGTATATTTGATATTTTGATGTTTTATAGGGGTAGACATGGAAAACTACCTGTGAAGCATGAGTTCGACTTGACCGTCTTTTATACTTGACCCGCCTAATGCTCGGTCCACGAGTAAAGACAATTCTTTTTCCTCGTCTTTTATATACATCCCCAAATTTATCTGAAAAAATATTAATAAATGGTAAGTGAATTTTAATAAAATATTAAATATTAAATAATACATACTGGATAATAGTTTCCAGCTACAGGTTGGTTCACTTCCAAATCCCAATCAGATCTATAATCTCTTATCTACAATAAAATATTCAAATCATAATAATAGTGCAAACATTAATATAATTTAAATTAGAAATTAATAAAGTAAAAAAAGGTGTATAAATTGAATACTCTTTGAATAAAATCACGGCCATTAGAGTCGGTATAGAAAGTTTTATTCGATTCGATTTGGGTTGTGATTTGAGTCGTGATTTCTTTTCCAATTTCATCTTCAATTGGTATGGGACCCACCTATTTAAAAATGCAAATGCAAATAATAATAGATAAATAAATGCGAGTGATAAATTTTGAAAATTAATTCGAACTTACAATGAACTCGATTTCTACATGTTCCTTATTTTTGTATACCCTAATTATCTGCAATTAGAAAAATTATTACATTAATACAACGATTTAAATTTAATATTGTTTATAATCCATGAATTTATGAGAAAAATATTTGTATTACCTGATATATCCATGAATTTATTTCTACGTGTACTTCATCTAATATTGGCCCTTTGTAAATAGCCAAGGGAACCTAATACAATACAAAAACTCAATTTCAAATTAATTTTTAAATTTGTGAAATTATGGACTTTATTTTAGATATATTACTTACCTTATTTTTGGGTGTTATGGAAACGGTACCGTCAGGACGAAAAACATATGCTCCTGAAGACTGAATTAAGTATTAAAATTAAAATAAATAAAAAAAAAATTAGTAAAAATGTAAAAGTAACATTATTTGTTGAAAATCAGAATTTACTTGAGTTTCAGTTTGGGTCCCATCATATCCAGTGTAATAAAGGAACGATTGATCTATCGAAGCATTTACCTTCAAATTCAAACCAAATTTAAATTATGAAAATAAACTAGAGAGAGAAAGAGAGAAGACAAAGAGGAGAGAGAGAGTACAGAGGTCTCGTTATTCGAATAATAATAAGAAATTCCTTTTTTGGCATCAATCTGAAGCTTCAAATTGCCTTCTCCAATATTTATCGTTGAACTATTTTGAAATTCTTGAATTTTATATAAACTTGACATCGAAGCTTTCGACCCTACAATTATCAAATAAACAAATATCCATTATAATTCATCAATATACCATTTTGTGTGTCAATATATCATTTTGTATAGTATACATACATACCTTTAGAGATAAAATAGGTACTGAAACCAAGAGGTGGTACCGAGACAGAAAATGCGAGCCAAAACTTTGGATTATTTTCGTTTGATTTTCCAATATAAGCTTTTAAATATTTATTTCTTAATTCTAATGAAATATTGCTTATTGGAATTAATTGTGATTCTATTTCAATTCCTTCCGAATCCCATACAGATATATTCTCATTATTTACCTGCATTTAAAATTTGATTAATTAAAATCTCTACTTTTTGTTTTTATCGAGAAATAAAATTATTATTAATGATCTCACTGGTATTTTGATTATATCCTCCCTTCTCCACCCTAGAGAATTATACACAAGAACAACCTTAAAAAAAAAACATAATAATAAATTAATAATCACCATAGAAAGATAGAAGAATTTAAAATTTTATTATTTGTAATTACCAGTTTTTTCTTATCAGAGAAATCTTGTTCTGAAGAGGGACAGTATGTTATATTAATAAGAGGACACTGAAAAAACAATAAAAAAGAAATAATTATATTTTTTTTTCACAATTTTTTGTTATTAAATATAAAAATAAATAAATACATAAATACCTGTTCGAACTTAGTACTCGTATTCGAACAATGCGAGGACTCAACCAAACACGAAAGCGAATTTCCAACTAATTTCTCCGCCTGAAAAATTCACACACAAACCCACACACGACATTTCAACATTTTACAGGGGCATACATGCATAATTAATTATAATTACAAAATTACTTCAGAATAGCCAATGAAGAGTCTCTTCGCATAATCATTCGCCACGTGTTGCTTTTCCGTGCCGGACACCGCATCGTGATGTTGCGCTATCGCCAAAGCATCCGCCAGGCTGGCAGTCGTGAGGCCCGCCGATGATGTCATGGCTGACGTAACAAACTCTAACTGCCTTGCTGCCTACTTGTTAGTTGGTTGTTTGTTTGTCAGTACACAGTAAAAGACAAATTTTTTTTGTCTTATTTCAAGTGGACACGTACTATATAATAACCGCTTAGTTCTCTGACGTAGCGTTTAAAGGAAGGACGACTGGAGAAATATCCCGTCCAATATCCGTTTTCTTTATCCGCATATCTATAATTAGTTAAACATTAAGGGTATTTTCGTAATTTGTATTAATTATTTATTTATTTATTTATTTATATATACGGGAAAAAGTCGTCGGTTTTGAGAGGCCAAGTTTCGTTCGAAGCGAATTTAGCATCGGTGTATATTGACGGTGTTGAATAAAATGCATTTACTCTTCCGTCCTGTTAATAATTTCATAAAAAGTTAAAAATAAAATAAAATGGTAAAGTTTATTAATTATTTTATTTACCTTGTTGACGTAATGGATGAATTTATCAAGTTGTCTGAACCATGACTCGGCGTACTGATACTTGAAATCCGTACCCATTGTGAACATTATATGATTTGTTCTCGTGACGTTGGCCTGAAAATAATTACGAAAAAATATATCCAATAAAAAATGTGAAATTTGGATATACGCGATAAATATTTGTAACTAATAGTTTTATAATTTATACCTGAAAAATCGCTGCAGAAACAAAATCATCGATTCTTTGTTGAACATTGTAGTCGAATAAAAGTTGATCATCCTTAATTAATTAAAAAAATATTAGTATGCCAAATATTATATTAATAATGTAATTTGATGAATTAGGGTTACCTGAATGACTGGTGACTCAGCATTGACTTCGAAGTAAAATTCGCCAGGTGGCGGTTCGTAATTCTTCGGAAATATTCCCGTAAATACCTAATTTTATCCCAAACAAAAAAAGCTTAAAAAATGAGCACATACAATATTTAAAAAAGAAAAAGACAAAGACACAAATGCTGACATCAGCAGAAGAGCCAAGGGACTTAGAACCGCGCCAAATAATTTCCAAACTCTTTGTATCTTTTCGCTTCTCTCTATCTTGATAGTCGATTCTTGAGAAATAAAGTGCATCAAACCCTAACTGCAAATTAATAAATTAATAAACTATAATGGCTTTTATGTCAATACAAAAAAGAGTAAATTAAAAAAAATTAATATAACCTCTGCGCTGAGTAAATAGGCTTGAACTGCAGAATGGCCAAAAGGGTCAATTTGCCATCCAATTCGTGGAATAAACCCAAATTCTTTTTTTAAAAATTGGTGGCCTAAACTCGTTTGATCAATCATGTCGATATAATGTACCGCGGCCTCGTCATGCATGCACATTCCCCCATTTCTTAAAAAAGAAAATAAATAAATTTAAATGATTATTGTTATGTTGAAATATATAAAATATATAAATGAATTTTTTAAAATGATTATTGATTATTACATGAATTCTAATTGACCAGAGCTGATAAATTCTTTCACTAGATCTTTAATCGTATCGCTCTGTTGCCTCCACCATCTCTCAAAAAATGCCTGAAATTATTACATAAAAAATATCATGTATATATTTCTAAAAAATTGGAAATATCATGCATGCCCCTAAAATCATAAGAAATATCACGTATACTCAATTTAGTATCAGAATTTAGTATGCCTTCTTTAGATGTTATTATCTGACAATACTCAATTTTATGAAAAATCACAAGAAAGTAGTGGAATGCAAATATGCAAGTTAATAGGATAAAACTGGAATTTTTTTTTATCACCATTTCAACGTAAATGAATTTGCGATTCTCATCCTTGAGCAAAGCGTCCACCATCGAATCCAACACATTTTGAACGCATGCACCCTTCAATAACAAAAAGATTAAAATTTTGTTAAATTGTTGTTTTTGGAAATTCGAAAGCAAGTGATATGTGAAGAAATTATAATAAAAACATCGTGGAGCTAAGAAATAACTAAAAACAAACTCATTTGGGCATAATCAGACTTTAATTGTGGACATAATTTCTTATGTTGGAAGGGCAAGAACACAATTTTCCATTTCCAACCTCCTAAATTCCTAATAAAACCTTGATATTAAGCCTCTTAACTTCTGAGAAGCAATTTTCCAACAATTGGGGGTAACGCACAAAATTTCATCTTTACAATTTACAAACAGAGAGAATAGAGGGACCTGGATGGAATTGTTAGAGCCGACGTAATACTGATCAACAGTCTTGAGCCAGCCAACGTCATCATGCGTGTGAGCAACTAGATGAACGTTCAGCTTCCCTTCCACGATCCCCGCTGAAGTGTTGTACGGAACGTACGCCGAGTCCACCGTGGACAGCCATTGATGCGCCGAGAAGAAGAGGAGGAAGAGAAGAGAGAGGGAAGAGAGAGAAGCCATGGATTGTATCGCCATCGCCAGCGTGATGTTGAGTGATGAACTTTAAAACTGGACCTGTGAGTATTTATTTTGCTGAAGGATTAAGGGTTTTCGTCTCCATTTCAGTCCGAAAATATTCTTAAACAATTAATTCCACGTTATGAGTAAAGTAGATCTCCAGTGGTAAAAATGGAGAAGATAATAACTACTAAGTATTAAATGAAAAAGTCAAGACTTGTTTTGTTGTCTTGTCCCTTGAAAGCAACTTTCTCTGGATAAGGCAAAAGGAAAATTGTACGTTACTGTTATCGCCATCGCTAATTCTGTTCGGGACAGAGCCGAGAGGACCATGTTTGGGCCTGAATTAAATAGATCCAGCCCTTTAAAAATCAAATCTCGGCCTTTATAAGATTGTTTTGTTACTACCACGGTGCACGGTGTGTGTGTGTTAGCTTAGTTTTGTAAGAAAGATACTCCAGTGCCTCATTGTACGCATGGCTTCTTCCGGTCCGGCGAAGGGGGAGGCGATAGCCCTAAACTCGCTCTTCTCCGCCGAGGAGACGGCGAAGGCGGCGCGACGAGTCCAAGAGGTAGCGGCCGAGCGGGGCCGTGACCTTGACCGTCTAAGTGGGTTTGCTGCTGATAACTCTGCTCTCGTATCCCTCGTCCGACGACTCCCCGATGAAGTCTCTCACGATATCATGGTAACCCTCTCGTTTTCTATCTATTTTGTTATATTCAT
This sequence comes from Luzula sylvatica, assembly GCA_946800325.1. Classification (NCBI taxonomy): domain Eukaryota; kingdom Viridiplantae; phylum Streptophyta; class Magnoliopsida; order Poales; family Juncaceae; genus Luzula; species Luzula sylvatica. The sequence continues at coordinate 35,329,869 of OX326959.1, read as the reverse complement.
TACTTATATGCTCGTTTTAAGAGTGAATTTACTGATTGAGCTCTTGTTGTATGCTTATAATTTCAAATTATGCTTCAAAGCCCCAAATTTCTAATTTCAAACTTTAGAATCTAAAGATTTTTGTATGTTCAGGTTCCTTTTGGGGGCGTTGCTTTCTTCCCTGGCCGTCTAATCCACACAAACGAATTTTTGGTACTCGTTCACTTTTGCATATAATTGCATTTACTCTATAATAACTATCAGTATCTAATTTGTATAATTTATTCCTTTATTCTACAAAAATGTGAGTAATTAATTGCAAAAACTACCCACGAAAACGTTATATCATTTTTTTTTTTTAATACTAATTTATATGATTTAGGTGCTATTAGGGGAGGGATATTACGCAGAGCGAAGCTCGAAACAAACAGTAGAGATATTAAAAAGACGAGGCGAAAGTATAGAAACCCAAATCAAATCTCTCAAGGTCTCCATTTCGGATCTCGAGGCAGAGGCCCAGTACTTTTCTTCTACTGCTTCCGAAGTCGCTGTATGCCAAAACCCTAAACCCTAATTATCTTAAAAAACCTAATTTTTCCTGTTAGATTTCTTGGCATGCGAATGTGCCTAACTTTGATATGTTTAACAGGAGGGTCTTGTAGAAATAAGAGAGGAATATAATGACGATTCCGAGGAATTAGGTACTAATTATTTATTTATAATTTTTTCTTATTATTTATTAGAATGCATATATAATTATGTACATATTGAATTTTGTTAGGTTCAAGCTCAATTACGGTGCATAATGAAGGAAAAGAAAAGAGAGAAAAAGACGGTGAATATAATAGAGTGATGGAAATACTGGAGAAACTGGAGAAGGAAGAACTGGAGGCTGGATCTGATGATTCTGATGATGATGATTCAGACGAAGTCGAACCGCCTGTTTCCAGCGAAGACGAAGGTGGGTTCCACACACATATTAAATTATGTTTTAACTTTTAAGAAATATATTTTTGAAATATATTTTTTATAAATGGTATAGGAAGTGATGAAGAGGAGGAAGATAGACAAGACGAAGATAGCGGGTCCCACAAAACGATTATTGATTTATCGAAACCTATGAAAGCGGTAATTCTTTATTATATATCCCTTAATTATATATATTTATATATGTTAATTATGTGAATTTAATACTTAATCGTGTTCATGTGCGTGAAGCTTGAAATAAAAGATTCGGCGTCTACTTCTTTGGTATCTCATGAAAGTATTTCCGAGAAAAAAACTACTAAGAGTAATATAATTATACCGTTTCATCGTGTTAATATACCGTTTTTTACTATGCAAAATGGTATAATACTCAAAAATGTTTTTTTTACAGGGGTTTCTTTTAAAATTCCAGAGGAGCAACCTCGAAGCATTCAAGAACCGGCTCCAAGATCCGAGGTATTTTTTTATTAAATTTGATATGTTAAACCAACATAATTTAGTGTTTGTTTTAAATTTTATTTATTTGATGAATTAATTTAGGATAATGTGGAGGAAAGTAGAAGTCACAATGCGACGATAGGTTCCATTGTCGAACATGATCACAATCTCGCTCGTATTCAACCCCCTAATAATATTTCTTCTCATCAGGTCTCTCTCTCTCTCTCTCTCTCTCTCTCTCTCTCTCTCTCTCATGGATAGCGCGATGAATAATTATGTGATGCATTGCAGGCTACGAGTTCAAAACCCTCAAGACCAGTCTCTCGGTTTAAGCTTCAGAAAGGAGGTCGCTAATCGCAAATGTTTACATTCCTTCATTTGTTTCATCCAAATTCACAAAACTAATTTTGCAAATAACTAAAATATTAAAAAAAAAAAATCTTTGAATGGTTGCTTGTTAGTATGATTTTTATCGTTATATATATATTTTTCTTAGTTATGGCGACATTTCACGATTCTTAGTTAAGTTCTTCTAAATATATTTAGCAATTCAAAACAATTCAATTTATATCTTTACGCGATTAGATAAGTTTGGTTTAATATTGTGCTAGTTTGCGAGGAAAATTAGATATATGGCTAATTTAAACTTTATATCGGTACTATTATTGTTGTTCAAATTCACGAGTCATGTTTTTAAGTTTTGTCGTATGCTGCAATTAATGTATGAAATGAAAAATATAACAAGAATCTCGTGATTGCATTACCAAAAGCATGAACGGTTGTGAAGTTTCACTCTTATAAATTGGAGATGTTATGGTTAATATTAGATATGAGAAATTTAATAGTATGTGTATTAGTAACTCTAGAATTAGTGAATGAGACGTGGGAGGAAATTAAAACTTAGAATTTATAATCAGAATAACCATAAAACATTTAAATCGTGCGATTACAATCGAGATTTATTTTTGTTAAAATATATATAAGAAAAGGATGTATATTGTAATATATTACTCCAAAGAAAGATCTTCTTCATGAGTGCCTCGTGAATACACCACTCGAGTTCTAAATTGTATTGCGATTTCTTCCGATCCTTTTTGGAATGCTTACTCGTGGAGACTAGTGGTGTTTCGATGCTTACTTGGCGACAACACAATTTATCAAAAAAGTTTCGAACATCCTTAATTATTTCAAGTTACAATGGCAGCGTATTGAGTTATTTTTTTGTAATTATTTATTTATTATATAAAAATGAAGATTACAAAAGTATTTTTCCAAACATAAATTGGATGTCTTGTTTTATTCCACATGTATGTTAGTTTTATTCTCGTATGTCAATGTTAGGACAAAATCCATGAATTGAGTCAATATTATAAATTAAAAGACGAGACAAATACAATATTCTTACATAACTAAACTCAAATCATGTTATTATTAGAAGACAATATATATAAATTTATTTGAGATTAGTTAAAGACAAATACATGTATACGCTAATAGTAATTAATATGTAGGGTTTGTATTGGTAACAATTTGAACTCTCAAACTATTAGTTGCATCGTGTGAATTATTAAGGTGATGCTACCAAATATAACAAATATTCCAACTTATTATGGTTGCTATTTAATTATTTATTGTAGTCATATATTAATATATTTAAATTGTATATTTTATATTTTTTTAAGAGATAACAATGTCCTTTGGCAGCTTGGCTGATTTAGGCACCAATGTTTTGCTGATATATATATTTCTTTCATACCGGTTTATATTTGATAATTTACTTAAAATTAAATAAATATAAGCATTAATTCTATCACGCGATTGTCACCCTTTTAATTTTTATTCATTAGAATTAGAATCTTGATTGCTACTGAGCGAGAACAATGTGAATACACAACACAAACCTTATGATTGTGTCCTACCTAAAACTTTCAACTATAATCACAAAATTCGTGAAGGTTCACTAATATAAATTAAGGGATGAAATGAGATGGTTAATAGGAGTGTGAATTAATGACTGAGATTTTTATTTTAAGAAAAATGAATGAGATATTGGAGAAAACTAAAGAAATGATTTTGTGGGCACTTATAAATACAAGTACCTACGTCTTGAAGGTTCACTAATATAAAATTCGTATCTTGAACTCACCATCTACTTGCTCAATCGACCGATTCGATTAAATACAAGTACCTACGTCTTCGGGGATGCCTTGTGACTTTTCGGATTTCGATTGAATTCCCGAGTCACTCGTACAAGGTTTTGCCTAGATCGATTTACACGTTTTTATCGATCTATAGCGGGTTTTACACTCTTTGTAATAGCATATTACAATTCTCTAATACGAACTAAACGTGATCGGTCACGCAAGTTGGGAATCGTATTTGATGGTGGAAGAAAAGGAATTAATCTTTAAGAAATGTTTAGAAGATTATTGGCTCAAAGGATTTAGCAAATTCTCTCTTTTGAATGTAGAAATAAGATTGTTAAAGTGATGAGAGAGAATGAGGGAAGGGTTCTATTTATAGAAAACATAGACCCTTCCCAAAATCTGCTTTTTCTGTATAGTCCGTTACAACGGACATGAGATCCGTTGTAACAGACACAAGTCAAAACTAGCCGTTAAAGCTGACATATTCGAATTATTACACAATCCGTTACAACGGAACATATGTCCGTTGTAACGGAAGTCTGTGTTAAGAAGTTCGTTGCAACGAACTGATGAGTCCGTTACAACGGACATCATGCTGGGACTTCACTTTAGTTTGATTTTAATTCCCGTTACAACGGAGAATACTCCGTTATAACGTTGAGAGGAACTTCGTTACAACGGATTGGTTAATCCGTTACAACGGACATGAGAAGAAAACTGTTGTACTGAAGTGAGTTCAATGTCCGTTACAACGGACATAGCCCCGTGACATCCTTCAAGTTTGGGATTTAATTAGTGTTGTAACGGACATACTTCCGTTACAACGCTTTGTCGGTATCCGTTATAACGGATTGGTTAATCCGTTACAACAGACTATACTGTGATTGTCATACCTGAATAGGACGAGTATGTCCGTTACAACGGACAGTGAGGTCCGTTATAACGGACATCTTTCTTTCAGTCTTTTATTTTAGTTCATCATTTTGATGTATTTCGAATATATTTATTTGACTTAATTTGAGCTTAATCATTCATAAACAAGTTTAGAGATACCTATGATTAGTTTGGGTGATTAGATTGATATCCCAAACTTGCGGAATCTTCGATGTCTTGATCTTCTTTGCTAATCTTCGACATCTTGATTCTTCTATGTCTCGATCTTCTTCTTCATTCTTTGATGTCTTGATCCTTGCTATTCTTGATTGATTTTTGCTTGTTTATCTTGATCTTCTTATTGCATTTTGTACCAATGTATATTGTTAGTAGTATCGACATTGTTTTTGAGATAATCAAACAACCGGAAATTTGAACCAACAAACTCCCCTTTTGATTCATTTCAAAACAATGTCGATTTGGAGAGATACATCGATTATAGGTATATTTCCAATATGATTATCTTTTCTCCTCCTTTTTGAATATGGATCAAAAGGGAACGAATCGAAAAAATCATGAAGGAAAGCCCCCCCTACATACAAGCTCCCCCTAACTAATTGCATATCGCAATTGTGTAGGCTTTTATGTAGTTGATAAACTTGCATATCATGAATGATTTTGATGAAAAATATGAAGGGTAATTTGAATTTTGGAATTTTACAAGTTGTGAGAATGAACACAATGAAATTAACTACTCATTCACACAATATTTAGCACACATTTTTAAAAGCAAAAAGCAATTTTAAAATCAAGTTCTTACATAATCAAATATGCAATGCATACACACATACAATCATAAAGCAAAAAACAATTTTTAGAAATAAACATGATCATGCATATACGGCTAATTGTTTTAATGAAAACAATTTAGGCTATAAGGAGCTATTTTGGACACACTCCGCTCTAATCATCTCCGGGTGAGGTGTCGTTTTCGTCATCGTTGTGGAATTGGTTGAAACGACGGGTCAAGGCATCGAAACGGCGAGTCATGTTTTTTTTAGTTTTGGTACTATTATTGTTCAAATTTGCAAGTCATGTTTTTTTAGTTTTGTTGTATGCTGCAATTAATGTATGAAATGAAAAATATAACACGAATCTTGTGATTGCATTACCAAAAGCATGAAAGGTTGCGAAGTTCCACTCTTATAAATTGGAGGACGATTTGGTTAATATTAGATATGAGAAATTTAATAATATGTGTATTAGTAACTCTAAAATTAGTGAATTAGATGTGGGAGGAAATTAAAAATTAGAATTTATAATTAAAAAAACATTATATGATCTAAATCCTGCGATTACAATCGAGATTTATTTTTGTTAAGATATAAGAAAAGGATGTATATTGTAATATATTACTCCAAATTCTTCATGAGTACCTCGTGAATACACCACTCGAGTTCTAAATTGTATTGCGATTTCTTACGATCCTTTCTGGAATGCTTACTTGGGGAGACTTGTGGTGTTTCGATGCTTACTTGGCGACAATACAATTTATCAAAAAAGTTTCGAACATCCTTAAATCATTTGGAGTTACACTTGCAACGTATTGAGTTAAATAAAGTTAATTTTGTTTTTAAAATTATTTATTTATTATATAAAAAAGAAGATTACAAAAGTATTTTTCCAAACATAAATTGGATGTCATGTTTTAGTCCACATGTATGTTAGTTTTATTCTCGTATGTAAATGTTAAGACAAAATCCATGAATTGAGTCAATATTACAAATTAAAAGACGAGACAAATAACAATATTCTTACATAATTAATCTCAATCGTGTTATTATTAGAAGACAATATATATAAATTTATTTGAGATTAGTTAAGACAACAAATACATGTATATGCCGATAGTAATTAATATGTAGGGTTTGTATTGGTAACAATTTGAACTCAAAACTATTAGTTGCATCGTGTGAATTATTAAGGTGATGCTACCAAATATAACAAATATTCCAACTTATTATGGTTGCTATTTAATTATTTATTGTAGTCATATATTAATATATTTTGTCCAATTTCTATATTCTATATTTTTTTAAGAGACAACAATGTCCTTTGGCAGCTTGGCTGATTTAGGCACCAATGTTTTGCTGATATATATATATTTCTTTCATACCGGTTTATATTTGATAATTTACTTAAAATTTACTTAAAATTAAATAAATATAAGCATTAATTCTATCACGCGATTGTCACCCTTTTAATTTTTATTCATTATAATTAGAATCTTGATTGCTACTGAGAGAGAACAATGTGAATACACAACACAAACTTATGATTGTGTCCTACCCAAAGCTTTCAATAATTATAATCATGAAAGTCGTGAAGGTTCTACACTCGTATAAATTAAGGAATGAAATGAGATGGTTAATAGGAGTGTGCAATTTAATACGTTGCTATTTAATAATATAATAAAATATTTCGGGGAACAAATGAATAAGATATCTTTTTAACAAAAAATAAGTTAGATATTGGAGAAAATTAAAATAATGATTTTGTGGCAATACATTTGGGGTGTTTATTGTATTTGTTAGGGGTTGATAAGATTTGTTGTTTCACATATTTTGCAATTAATTGGGCATATGATTTGATATGAATGAGACGCTGTAATGGATTTGAAATGTTTAATGACTGAAATTTAGATTTGCATGATATGGATATTAGGCAATATAAAACATTTGACAGAATTCAAATTTTTATTGCTCGATCAGTTTTGTATTGAATTTATGTTTGCCTGATATGAATATCGGGTAATATAAAAGTCTGGTAAAATTCAAATTTTTAATATTAGACCGGTTTAAACGGGTCTTATATTTAAATTTATTTCCCAAAAAATCAAATTAATAAACCGGTCTTGCATTGAAAAGAAATTCTGAAAATAAAGCTATTAGACCAGTTTGTACTGGCATAAAATTACCAATCGATTTTTGAAACCGATATAAATTATCATGCTCGCCACAATACCGGATATAAAACTGGTGTTAAAATAATGTAAGACCGGTTTTAACCTGTCAAAATTGTTTTAAAATCGGTCTAAGACGTGTTTTTTCTAGTAGTGTGGGACTTAGATCGGAACAAGTCATTTCATGTGCACGAACAAAAGTTTGAGTTATAATTATCAAAAATATTTTTAGTAATTACATGTAATTAATTATTTTTGTATTATATTTTTTGTTTTACATTTTAATTTTTTGTAACCATCAAAACATTTCAAGTCCGAATCACTAACAAGTCACAAAGCATTTAGTCGGAACAAGCCATTTCATAAGAGTGTTATATAATATTTGATACTAGGAAAATGACCCGCGCTTCACTGCGGGATATATTATTTAGTAACTCAAATGTGTTTTAATTAATTTATGTTGATTTATCTTATTTTATTTGTAATTTATTACAAGTACATAAGAAAACTTATTTAGAAATAAATAATATATGTGAAAATAAAATTAAAAACTCAACTGAAAATCAACATATATAAAATCAGAAATTAATCACATAAATCAAAATTTAATTACAAACCACAATATTCAAGTGTATTGCCATGAGTACCAATCAAGTTAAGCAACGAAAAATATACAATCTAAGAAGGCGGCATACTAAATAAGAACCAGACTATACAAATCGCACAGGGATTTCTTTGTTTCTTTTATCAATAAGAACTTTTATGCCACTTTCATCAAAAAAATAATCAAGTCGCATGAAAAAAAATTGAATTTTGAATTATCAACAATTAAGGGACTTATTTGCAAATACAAATAATACATGGTTTTTTTTGCAAATATTCATATTACCAATAATACATGGTTTTTTTGCAATTATTCATTTCAGTAATAATAATAATAATAATAATAATAATAATAATAATAATTATTATTATTATTATTATAGTAATAATAATTATTATTTTAGTAATAACAATAATAATAATAATAACAATAATAATAATAATAATTAATAATAATAACAAATTAATAATTCAAATATAACTATTTTTTAATTATCTTTTCCATTAAACAATAATTTTCATTTTCCATTATCTAGCATTCTAGCACATCAAACACACACGTGAGAAACATATATCCTTCAAACAATTTACCCTCATTCCACTTTCTCGGTACAATGCTAGAATCCCTCAAAATCATGCAAAGTCTTTTACATCAAACGGCCCTATACATTAAGAACTCGAGCGAGTCCCAATCTCCGATCATCAACATTTCGAGGGCCTTTTTGCAATTATAAAAATACAAGGTGCTATTTACAAATATTATTTATAACCTTACGAAGAACCAGTGAGTATTTGCATTATTCCAAGATTGATCGCTGCTAAGCGCTATGCTTATACTTTTTCCTTAAAACAAAGACAAACTTAAAAAATCATTTAAAATTAAAAGAAAAAAATACATTTCTGCACCTTCAAAAATTAGAAAATAAAATTGATAATAAAAATACTGACTTTTCTCGACCAGTTACAGTCATCTCCATTATATGCCTTATCTTGAAGCCACGATTTAATATAGGAAACCAATTCGAGAGCCATATTCTTACTGAAGGAATCTAAACCGAAACACTGTAATATGTTGAAAATAAATATATGAATATTTTGAATGAAATTAAATATTAGACCGACTTAATGTTGAACCATGATACCTACAAAAAAATACATTTCTGCACCTTCAAAAATTAGAAAATAAAATTGATAATAAAAATACTGACTTTTCTCGACCAGTTACAGTCATCTCCATTATATGCCTTATCTTGAAGCCACGATTTAATATAGGAAACCAATTCGAGAGCCATATTCTTACTGAAGGAATCTAAACCGAAACACTGTAATATGTTGAAAATAAATATATGAATATTTTGAATGAAATTAAATATTAGACCGACTTAATGTTGAACCATGATACCTACAAAAAAATTTCATAATAATAAAGAGATTACGTTTAAACAAAAAGAGAATACATTTCATAATATTATACTGACATTTAATTATTTGACTTTCATAATAATTGACATTTGCACCGAGCTATGAATTTCTGCTTGTTGGGTCTCCCCAATGCATTGCTATAGTATCATACAAGTTTAACCTACAAAGATTTAAACACAATATTAAATTAAAATTAAAATAGAATGTTCAAAAAATGAGAAAAATAAACATATCGGATACCCCTGAAATTTACCCTTATATAAAATATACCCCTGAATATGAGATAAATATCAGATATACCCTTGAAAATGAGATTAAAAATAAAAAACCATATCTATCCCTGAAATTTATAAATATCATATATACCTTCGAAAATGAGAAAATGTCAAAAATAGCCCTGAAAATGAGAATTAAATCATATATATCCCTGAATTTTATAAAATTTCAGATATACCCCTGAAATGATAAAACTATCATATACCTTCGAAAATGAGAAAATGTCAAAAATAGCCCTGAAAATGAGAATTAAATCATATATATCCCTGAATTTTATAAAATTTCAGATATACCCCCGAAATGATAAAACTATCATATATACCCCTGAAATTAGGCTACCCTCAGTATAACTTCAATTGCAGCTCACCAAGAGGTGCTGTGAAGTGGCCGAATCAATTTATGCCTTTTCTATCTCCTAGTGATTGAAGCAATGCCTAACAATTTAACCAATAATCATTTCTTTTTTCTTTTTTTATAACCAATATCTCTCTATCTCTCTCTATTGTTCAGATTATCATTACATATTTTAGAAAAGCAAGATATTTTTTATATATGAAAATGTAAAATAAATTACTGAGTCATTTGAAATCAATAATGTTTCGAGCTGTGGCAACCATCTTTTTTGAGTATCCGATGGAGAGATCGTTGTTTTCAGGATGAAATTAAAAAAGGACCAACGATGGAAAATAAAAAATAAATAAAAATTTATTAATTACATTTAATAATTTAAAAAATCAAAATTTCATGACTTATTTTCATAATAGTCTTTGAATATCTTAAAATTTAATTTTACCTTTTCCGCTTTTTCTTCATCTTCGATTTGCTTTCAATCTACTGGATCTTTCTTAAACTTTCAATACAAAACAAATTAAAAATTTCAATTTTGGAGGGGTATATTTGACAATTTTTAATTTTTAATTGGAAATATTAAATTAACTGACCATTTTGGAAGGGAAAATTTTGATCATTTTCTTCATTCATTGTCGTCACGCCACCGGCTCTGTTGTCTATCGATTATCCCGTCGAAGGAGCATCTGGATCATGTTTAGCATTAGACTTAGTATGAAAGTAAATGCTAAAGAATTCAAAGAAGAAAGATTGTCTATTAGTCGACTTTTCCAGTCAATTTCATTACACACCTGTTCATCCACACATTCAAAATTGGAGTAAAAACTTAAACATGAGGGGTTTTAATTATACTGCACAGAGTGTTTAGGATGCACATGAACGCGAATATAAGTGTCTTCTTCAAGACATTGGTTAGAAACGGTCAATTTACTAATTAACAGTGAAATCACCAACTAAAAATAGATTTATATTTTACTGAGATGAACAGGAAAAAACAAGATTTGACAGTGAAAATAATCGAGAAAAATAGTTTTAACAGTGAAATTAACAGCAAAAAATAGATTTTACTGAAATTAACAGTGAAATCACCATCTAAAAATAAACTAAAAGCACGAAATTCAACAAAAATCAGCAAAGTAAACAGTCAATAAAACGAATTACCCAGAAAAAATACGAAATCCATGATATTAATCGAAAAGAAGTTGGTTTGAGAAACAATCTCCATTCGAAATCGAGAATTACTATCCAAATTTCACCAAAAATTAGAGTACCAAATCCGGAGAAGCCTTCATCGTAAATCGCTGTGTCTAATTGGTGGAGGCGGTGAGGAGAACGGCGATGAACAACTTCGGTTTTGGGAAGGAGAAACCCTCTGAGGAGGAAGCGCCGGCGCTGATCGTGTCAAACGAAAGTCTCTCGCGTCTTTGCTCGTATGCAGATGAAAAAGATTTATGTCTAGATGAGAAGATGGGAAAATAGAGAAGACACACTCATAACAGAAAAGATGTGAAGAAAGTAGAGCATGGGTGAACATGTGAACGTGTGAAGAGTGGGGAATGGAATGTTTTTTTTTCTTTTCACGTGAACGTGTGAAAAGTGGGAAATGCATTCTTTTTCATGGAGACACGTAAAAACGTACAGTTTTATTTGAGATCCGGTTGGATAGAGAAATGACGTGGCATCACGGTATTGCATTAAACTGTTCGTAGAATATTATAGTAGGATTAATAATAATAATAATAATTATGATTTCTCGTGCACACAAATATGAATCTGAGTCGGGTTGATAATATTTTCATTTTGGTTTCATGTTGTACAAATCTTGTGTAATTTCGTATGTGTCCCAAAAAATTATCTGATTTGATCAGATTCTCAAATATGTTCTTTAGTGAAAATAAAATAAAATATTTGTTTAAATTGACTTTGAGTCACATCAGCAACATATTCAAAATAAAATTGACTTTGAACCCGAAACCGAAACCGAATGATCCGAATCCGAAATCGATCCGAAACCGACCCGAAACCGAATGATCCGAACCCGAAATTGATCCGAAACCGAATGACCCGAAATCCGAACGACCCGAAATCTGAATGATCCGAAACTCACGATCCGTATGACCCGAGATTCACGACCCGAATGACCCGAAAATTAAAATATTATTGTTAAAATCAATATAATATTGCTAAAATATTTCGGAGTCAATAAAATAAATCAGAAAACTAAATTTTTGAAAAAACGAATGATTCGAAATCAAATTTTGTGAAATTTGAATTACTCGAAAATCGAAATAATCACGATCCGAATGACCCGAAAATCGAAACGACCCGAACCCGAATGACCCGAAAACCGAAACGACCCGAACCCGAAAATCGAAACGACCCGAATCCGAATGACCCGAAACCCGAACGACCCGAACCCGAACGACCCGAAACCCGAACGACCCGAAATCCGAACGACCCGAAACCGAAACGACCCGAAACCCGAAACGACCCGAAACCCGAAACGATCCGAACCCGAATGAGCCGCGACCCGAATGACTCGCAACCCGAAACGACCCGAACCCGAAATGACCCGACCCGACCCGCCCGATTGCCACCTCTGATTCATTCTAAAGAAATAAACAATATTTTTTGTGTTACTTTTTTTATTTCAACTTTATTTTAATGTGTAGTTATAATATTTTCTTGATTGGTTTATGAGAATCTAAAAACAATTATTATATTTCTAAATGTCACTCGATTTTTTTTGAAAAAAATAGACAGGGCTCATAAAACTCACATCTATTATATTTACACTAAAAATATTTGCAATTACTATAAAATTAAATTTCTATTAATAAAATTCTAATCTTAGAATATTTCCTTATACTAATATCTCACGAAAATAAAAATAATCCACACAATCCAGATATAAAACCTGGATACACCCTTAAGCTAAAATTACATTCCCAAGAAAAAAGAAAAGAAAATATTTTCAGATTTTATAAGAGTAAAATCAATGGCCTTTTTTTTTAATCTTTTATCGCGACGGTTTTTGATTCTTCTACCTGGTGGTAATTAGTTTATTATCATGGTTTCGATTGAATTTCCGACCGATTTTTGTTCTCTTTATTGTTGTTATTGTCATTCTAATTGTTTCTTGTCTCGAAATTTATTTTGAATTAAGAATAAGATATTGAATATAATATAATGATTATAATTTTCATTCTTCTTTTCAACTAATCAATTAACTTTTTCAAGAATATTCGTTTTACAAAGAGGGGATGGAGAAGGCGATTTCATGGCGAGGCAGAGGAAGGACCTGGACGGTACCGATGGCTGACGGCTGGTACCGGGTACAAGACAAAAAACCAGCTAGGCAACAGCACCTATACACCCCATACAAATACACCTACAACTACCTTTCCTCTTCACGCCGCAATCAAAACCCTAAACCTAAATATCAAAACCTGAACACACATCCACTCAAAATGCAATCTCGTTGGGTAGCAAAAGCTCCGGCAAGATCTGGCAATGGCAACAACTCAAACCGCCCCATCACCAATGTACCTCCACCGCACCCCATACCACCAGCCTCCATTAACCGAGTTGTATCCACTGGACGAAGCTATGCACGAGTCACCAGAGGAGAACTTCCTGCAAACCTTCTCCCACCCGAGCCTAACATCGCTAGCTCACCTCCCCATGGCCAGACCCCGGCCAACTCCATCAATACCACTGTGAGAAACTCCAACACAGGCCCATTGGCAACTGAGCATCCTCCCATGCCAGCAGCTAGCTCTCGTAACCCTGCTCGGAGTGTACAATGCAACAACTGCTTCAAATATGGCCACTTGACCGCCAACTGCCGTGGCCCTAGCAGATGCAAAATATGCACCGGAGTGGGACATAATGAGCGGGATTGCCCTACTGCGAGGGCACATGCACCAAGACACTCACGTACCTACAACAACCGAACATCTAATAGACTAGCTCAACCTCCTACCTTCCCGCCGAGTCCACTCGAACCGAGAGGCACACCGGGCAGCCAGTCCATGCCGGCAGATAGAACCAAGTCAGTGGGTTGTTTCCTCAGACAATCTGCGAAGCACATGGCCGAGATGAACAGACTACGTCGAGCCATTGTAATAGATGGAAGGTTAGTTAAAAATCATAATTTATTCACACTTCGCCAACTTATACAACAAGTATGGCCATGGAATACAACATTTGATCTTGTTTACTGGGGTGATAACCGGTATATCCTTGCATTATCTGAAGATATACCGAGAGAAGAATTACTCTCAACAGACATCTCTTTAATCACAGACCAACACTACTTACTATATCCATGGGAAACTTCAATCGAAGCTATCCCCTTAACCCTAAAATATAAAGCTTGGCTAGATTTGTATAATCTCCCTCTACATGCTTGGTGCATGGATGAACTTACAGTACTACTCGGTTCGTTTGGCATAATGCTACATCACGGCCCCCTAACAAATCTCACAACCGTTGAAAGATTGAGGGTAGTAATTGCTACAACAAATCTTTCACTAATACCAGAAAATATCGTTGCCATTGTGGGGGGTCAAGCACAGAAAATAAGAGTCGAGGTGGTGAGCACAATCATTGAGCCAATAACAACCTATACCCCCCTGACCCGACTCCGACAAAGGAACACTTCAACCGGATTCTGAATAGATGGCTATTCAACGATAACTCGCCGGAACCAAACCATGCACCAAACGAACCGGTACCAAACAGCGGTACCGAAAACAATTCGAATCACCACATATCGGTCCAGACAACAACTGTATCTCGTACCACTGTTCAATCTGAACGTACGCAAAATTCTCAGATGACAGGCCAGGAAGAAAATGACAGAGCCCAGAGAGAAAGACAACGCAAGGGAAAAGCCAAAATGGTGGACCCACCGAAAAAAACTCTTGATATGGAAAAGGTGGCGAAAGCAATGAACAGTAATGGGCCATTACAAATCAAAACAGTGGCCCAATCTGCAAAAGCAATTGCAATACCACAAATAAACACCGTATCCATTATCGACCAAGACAGGAATCCCGACACCACAGCTACACCGAAGAAGGCGACTCAACCAATAATCCAAGCTCTCGAAGACCACCTGGGATCCAAGGACGCCACACCGAATCTAGAGCTGACTCATGGTGAGACGGACAACAGAGAACTCGTAGAGGATTATGGAGATGAAGAGCTTGAGGAGTACGATGAACAAGATGATCTGGAGGACTATGGAGATGACGAGCTCGACGAAGATCTTCTGGACTACGAGGAAGGTATAACCCCTCTTTCTAAAGTTTCGAAAATAAATCATATCGATAGTGCAATACTTAATAGGAAACACAAGAAAAAATCAATTATCATGAATACTAGGAAATCATCAAGAATTAAAAAACCTAAACAATTTCATGATGGATCCATCCCTGGCCCCTATAACAGAAAGAATAAACCTAGAGATATCATTAGTATAAGGCTTAAAAAGTCACTCAAAGAGGCCAACCTATTAAATATATTGAATGAAGATATGATGCATCCTGAAGAATTATCACTAGAAACAATATCAAAGATACAACAATTTTGTGGTATCCTAGAAACATCAAAAAAAACTGCCCTTCACATGATGAATATAAACTATAACAAACAACCATATCAATTAAACGATCAATATAACTCTCTAAATACTAATAAAAACTTAATGATCACAGAAGGTGGACACGATGAGACTATGACTGAGACCATGCCAGAGAATGAAGTCATGGCAGAGACTGAAGTGATCTCCATGGAACTGGCAACTGAGATACACTCCACTGATGTTGCAAAGAATGGAAAATGAAGAACTATTCTTCAAAACAAAAGTGATCAACACTATGGGATCACTCGCTTACCCTAGCTATATTAGGGCTTTATCTTTAATTTTATAATGGTTATTATGTCGTGTATGAACAATATTAGTATCCTTTCATGGAACGTTAGGGGGTTAGGTCAAATTGATAAACGCAACGTGGTTAAAGCATCCATTAGGGAAGCATCCACAAGCGTTTGTTGTTTACAAGAGACTAAAATATCTAATCCTAATTTCTTTACTATCAGATCAATATGCTCCTCAAAATTTAAACAATTTGCTTTTAAAAATCCTAATGGCTCAAAAGGTGGATTAATTACAACATGGACCCTTGCCTACACATTAATACACACCTTCGAAACTGAATTCTCTTTAAATGTAATATTGAAAGACAGGAATGATTCCCAAATACTAATATCAAATATTTATGGACCTAGTACCAGAAGGAATAAACTTAGATTCTTTGAAGAATTTGGTCAAATAAATGACACCTTTAGATTACCTTGGATTTTGGTTGGCGATTTTAACATAATCAGAGATCATAACGAAACAACTAGTAATAACCCTGATTACCGACTTATCACAGAATTTAATCACACAATAAACGAAAAAAACTTATTTGAAATCCCACTTCAAGGAAGACAATTCACATGGAATAATAATCAACCGAAACCCACACACTCAAAATTAGACAGAGTCTTTATTTCTCTACATTTGATAAACTCGAGTAAAAAATTTTCTCTTATAGATTTGCCATTAACTACATCTGACCATTGCCCTATAAAACTCACCATAACAGATCACATAAATAGGAGGTTCAACAAAATTAAGCCCTTAGAACGCTTTTGGTTGTCATATGAAGAAGTCAACACAATTATATCAGAAACATGGGTAAAACAAACAAATATGGATACAAACAATACATTACACTTCTCTAATAAAATGAAATATGTAAAAGCCCAAATAATCGATTGGGCCGAAGAAAAATTTAACTCACAGGATTCAACCATGAATAGATGTGCCTTCTTTATCCAAGCACTAGATCATAAAGAAGAACTTAACCAACTTTCAACCTTGGAACGAAAATTACGAATCTCTCTAAAAGAAAAACTTAACGAAATCTGCGACAACCAAGAGAAAAAATGGCAGCAGAGATCGTCGTGTACATGGTTAAAAATGGGGGATAAAAATACAGCATATTTTCATGCACTTGCAACACTAAGACAGCAAAATAACTATATATCTAAAATAAATCTCGGAAACAACACCACAACTACAGACACAAGAGAAATACTACAAGTCTTTTCGTCATATTACAAAGAGATATTAGGAACAGAATACACAGAGAATGTAGATTATGACATACAATCCCTATATCCAAGATCTAATCAATCAGAATTGATGTGCCTAGGAGACCCTATCAATGAAATGGAAGTAAGTAATGCAATATCCCATCTCCAGAAGGGTAAATCATCTGGGCCTGATGGGGTACCTGCCGAATTTTTCCAAAAATACTGACTAATCCTAAAAGACAATTACATGAAAATTATTGATGAGTTCAATAATAATACAATAGATCTTTCCCCTATAAATAATGCCACAATAACAATGATTCCTAAGAAAGATGGTCTCAAAACCACAAATGATTTTAGACCTATAAGCTGTATAAACACACCAATAAAAATTATCACAAAAGTTCTAGCCACGAGACTTAAAAGTCACATGAACTCCCTTATTAGTACTAATCAAACAGCATTTATAGAAAAAAGATCAATAATAGAGACATATATAGCAACAAGAGAGATATTAACACATCTACACAAAAACAAGATTCCAGCTATAATGCTTAAAATTGATTTTAGAAAAGCTTTCGATAACATTTCATGGAACTTTCTTGTAAAAATAATGATAACCCGCGGATTTCCATCTAAATGGATAACATGGATTCTACAGCTCCTACAATCTTCTGCATCAGCTATAAAAATTAATGGATCAATTGGAACCTATATTAAGCATAAACGTGGACTCCGCCAGGGCGATCCCTTATCCCCCTTATTATTTAACTTAGTAGTCGATGCACTACAACAAACTATCAATAATTTAAAATCGATACTTACATCACCTGCAAAACTAACACCGATACCTCTACAGTATGCAGATGATACAATCATCTTCTTAGAGGCTCACCCACATAATCTAAAAATTCTAACCAAAACCCTTGATTTTTTCTGTCAAATATCCGGGTTGCAAATCAATTGGGAGAAAAGCAGTTTCTTACCAATTGCAATACCTGATCACTTACATAACCATATAGCAAGTATAGTCAGATGCGAAATACAATCCCTTCCCATGACATACTTAGGTTTTCCACTAACGATTAATAAACCGAGTATCTCTACATGGACACCCCTAATAAATAAATTCCAAACAAAAGTAGCAGCGTGGCAAGGAAAATTCCTGTCATCTGGTGGTAGACACACACTCATAAACTCTGTTCTTGCGGCTCTACCAAATCACCTGATGCAAGGCCTCAAATTACCAAAATGGTTAATTAAACAACTAGAAAGAATCACACGTGCTTTCTTCTGGAAGGGAAAAGAAAAAATCTCGCCCATAAATGCACTAGCTAAATGGGAAAAAGTATGTCTCCCTCAAAAATTCGGAGGTCTAGGTATCAAAAACTTACAAACTCAAAACGACGCACTTCTAACAAAATGGTTATGGAAACTGGATTACCAAAAAGAATCACTATGGACAAAATGGATATACCGAATATATAATATTTCGAATGCTAGAGACCTAATAACAATTAAATCAACAAAAACATCCTTCTTCATAAAAGATCTTATCAAAATTTTACCTTTCTACACAATATCAACTAATACGTCCCCTAACCCTAGTTGGAAATGGACGTCAGATAATATATTTTCCACCAAGAGTGCTTATCATACTCTTATAGACCCAGGACAAAGAATATATTGGTACAAATATCTATGGAAAGCTAAAATTCCACAGAAAATTAAAATTTTCATGTGGCTAACTATTCATGATAAAATATTAACTGCTAAAAACCTACAAAAGAAAGGTATTATGGGCCCAGTCAGATGTGTAATGTGCTGCAAAAATGAAGAATCGACAGGCCACCTGTTCATGCATTGCCCAATGATAATTGAAATATGGACCAAAATCCAAAACTATACAAATTACATCCTATTACCCGAGCTTGACCATCAAAATGTCCTCCAATTTTGGACACAAACGCGCCAAATCGTTCAAATAGAAGACAAACCACATTGGGATATCCTCATCTCAGCAGTAATATGGAGCGTTTGGATGGAGCGAAATCGTAGGATTTTCGACGGAGCTAAGAAGACTACAATGATGATCACAAGTTCTGCAATGGAGCTTGCACTACAATGGAAAAAATATCTATGATTAGATCACATTTCTTAGATTGTAATAGGTTTAGGAAGACTTTTGTAAAGTTTTTGAGGTGATTGTATAAGTCTCATGATACCAGTCACAGCTAGCGATCGCTGGTTGGGTATCCTTCAAAAAAAAAAAAAAAATTTTCATTCTTATTCAGTAATCCTCTAATATCTCGTTGCAACGCTTCTATTCCGAAAAAATATTTCATTTTGTAGTCTTGTTTGAGTTCATCATTATTGATGGTTATGTTAGAAAAATATATCTTGAAAATAGCAGATTGGTGGTATGTGTGTAACGAATTTTTTTCCTTACAAAGATGAAGAGATCAACAGATTTATATATTAGTTTCTGAAATTGTGTTATGCATAATGTACTGTTAATATTTTTTGCTTTGTATATATAAATTTCTTGTTCATAAAATATTATGAGTTCTCCGTATTTGTTAAGAATTTATCATGAAATCAATGTGATGAGTTAGTTTGTATGCACAAATAACATGAATGTCTCGGAGGCAAATAGAAGAAAAATCAAAATGTTAAGTTCTGATATACCCAAATTCCAAACATCATGATCAATGGTGCACTGCAGAAGATTGACAAATTTAATATAATTAATGGGGAGTTCTATCATACACCCTTTTACAAGGGTATTTTGGGTATTTTAGCAATTAATTATATTTATAAAAAGGGTGTATCATAACAATTATTTTTTATGGAAATTTTGGTTTAAATGAACAACAAAAAATTCCAATTTAGTTAAACATTAATTGATAAATATATTTGATATCGTACCTTAAATATTCATAAATGGATAATTACTCCAAATATCCTTGAAAATGGGTGTATGATAAGGAAATGGGTGTATGATAGAAGCTCCCATAATTAATATATACATTAAGGGCTGTTTGGATTGAAGTAGATAGGACAGTTTAGTAGTTGTAATTACTCTAATAGCTCAATTCTCAATGTTTGATATGATGTAATTGGTAACATAATTGCAATTGTTATTTCCAATGTTACAGAAATCGCTAGGCGCTAGTCTAGCGCCTAGAAGAATTAATCGGGGATTAATCGGAACTAGACGGATTTGTAATTTTACATAGTTTTTGTCATATTTTTTAATTTTTATATATTATAATTTGTGCTACAACTTTTTATACTAAAAATAATGTATATGAATTTTATTTAACACAACGTCTAAACAAATCATAACATGAAATCTACAACATAACATTAACACCTATGTTGCTCGGATACGCCGATACGGCGATACGACAATTTAACATATGATTTAGGATACGATACGCGTATCGGATACGGATAGATTTTGATTTTTTTGTTGTATCCGCGCAACATAGAATTTAACACAAATCCAAATAACCTGTGTTTTTAAAACCGGACCGGACCGGCCGGTTCAACCAAAAAAACCGAACCCGGACAAAGAAACGGTTCGGTTCGATTGTTGGATCGGATATGCAAAAGAACCGTCAAAAACCGTTCAAACCGGCCGGTTTTATTTATTAAACCGCACCGAACCGACCATTTAACTCGTCCGGTTTTTATTTAGCGTAATTTTTCGTGGGGAATTCTTCAAAAACCCCCCAACTTTTCTGAAAATTCTGAAAAACCCCCTATCTTTTTTAGATTCCCTTAAAAACCCCCTATATTTTTTGCTTCTTCAAAAACCCCCTAACTTTTTTAGATTCTCTCAAAAACCCCCTATCTTTTAATTATGTTTTTAAAAAAATAACCATTATACCTTTTAGTTTTATTTTTTAAATTTCTATAATTAATAAATAATTAATATATATTAAACTATTATAAATAAATTAAAAATAAATAATACATGATATTATAATATTATAATAAATAATATATAGTATTAAAATATTATAATAAATAATATATTGATATTAAAATATCATTTTCAACAATTATTATAATATTTTAATATCAATATATTATTTATTATAATAATTTAATATATATATGTATTATTTATTATTAATTTTAATATCATGCATTATTAATTTTTTATAATTTTATTGATATTAAAATATCAATAAAAATGTTATAATAATATAATATCATGCATTATTTGTTTTTTATAATTTTATTGATATTAAAATATCAATAAAAATGTTATAATAATTTAATATCATATATAATTTATTGATATTAAAATATTATAATAAATTATTATAATAAATAATATATTGATATTAAAATATTATAATAATTGTTGAAAATGATATTTTAATATCAATATATTATTTATTATAATATTTTAATACTATATATTATTTATTATAATATTATAATATCATGTATTATTTATTTTTAATAGTTTAATATATATTAATTATTTATTAATTATAGCAATTTAAAAAATAAAACTAAAGGGTATAATGGTTATTTTTTAAAAAAACATAATTAAAAGATAGGGGGTTTTTGAGAGAATCTAAAAAAGTTAGGGGGTTTTTGAAGAAGCAAAAAATATAGGGGGTTTTTGAGAGAATCTAAAAAAGATAGGGGGTTTTTTAAAAGTAGAGGGGGTTTTTCAGAATTTTCAGAAAAGTTGGGGGATTTTTGAAGAATTCCCCAATTATTTTTCTCGTGCATTCATTGTTGCCGAAACATAATCTATCTATATTCTGAAAAACATAAGAACATTATATTGATTTAATCTGAACGAACATGCGTGCGCTGAATTTCATTACTCGAATGTGTTTCTAATAAAATAAATGTTAATTATTTTGAACATATATTGATTTAATCTTAACTACAAAAATTATGTACTATCAGTCAAAGCATGCAACAAATAATAGACACTAGATGTAAATTATGTACTAACAGTCAAATAATATAGTTTAGCCCCAATTCGTAAATTGAGATCATGTCAAACAAGATAATTTAGCCTCAACGAATAATGTCGACCAATTCAACAATAATCACAAATTAGAAAAGCAAATTATCTCAATTCATAGGAGACGTCATCAATTGAGAAAAAAATCACCTTGGCACGTGAAATTCAGAAGATACATCTGGCGAAGAGAGAAGATCGTCAAAAAAATCTGATATTGGCGAAAATATTTGGCCAAAAGGAGAACTTAGGGCATGTTTGTTTTGCAGTAACTCAGTCAGATTGTAAGTCGAACTACTGCATTAATTTATTTTTTGTTGTTTGGTTTGATATAATTTGCCAAACTACTGCAAGTCGATTTACATTGTCTCTCTCTTTTCCTGCAACTCAACCTCCCCTCAAATTTACATGAAGTGGAGATACATCACATCATAACCTCTCCTTAAATAGGGATTATATTTTCATTATGTTAATTTAAAAAATTAATCAAGCACCATAATCTGAATAAATAAATAAACACTGCCCACAATAATCTAAATAAATAAATAAACACAAATCTACGTCAAGAAATTATTATATTTAAATATAAGTATAAATTATATTTTCATTGTGTTAATATAAGAATATAATTAATCACCATAATCTAAAAAATAACTAAAATTATTTTAAATATTATTTAAAAATATTTCTAATTATTTTGTCATTTTCTTAATATTTATAAATATGAATTATATTTTAAATATTTGCGTTTTCTAATAATTAGTAATGAACTGTAACGCTAGACTCATTACCAATTCAAAGAAACACGGAAATATTTTAAAATATAATTAATATTTGCAAAAATTATAAATATTGAGAAATATTATAAATTATTTTAAAACATTACTAGTATTTCAGATTATTAAAACATGATGTATACAAAATTAATATTTATATATTTCATTTAAATTATTGTGTTTGATTAATTTTTTAGTTATCAAATGAAAATATGATCCATACTTATACTTGAACATAATAATTTTTATGTCAAAATTATTTTCTTTGAAAAATATGATTATTCTCGATATAAAATACTTATAATTTTAATTTATTAAGATCTGATAAAAAAAATTAAGATTTTTATTTTGATGTTTTTTTTTCAAATAATATAGATTTTAGATATACATATACATGGATGCAATATGGGTATATATATGGATGCAATATGGATTAATATATCAAGGAAAAAACTAATTTCTACATCTCTGAGAGTCATATCTCAAAATTTCAAATTTTTGGGTCTATTGTAGTAAATCTGAAACATATTGTGTTTTCTTATATAATTTTGCCCAAATTTATTTGCAAATTTTAGTAGATATAAATCTTGAAATTCATAATTCAATTACATCAACCCAAACATAAAAACTATAAATCCAGTAGTTTCACTTTCGTGAATCCAAACATTTAAATTTGAAGTGTATTTCCGGAAAGTCGACTTGCGGAAAGTTAATTTACTTAGGTAATTTCTAACACGGTCGTCCAAACATGCCCTTAGTGGAGACTGGAGAGTAAGTTTTGGCATTCACGAAATAGATCTTTTGGAAAGAGAAATATGGCGAATTGGTCAAATAACATTTCATATCACTTATTCATACCATTAATATTCGATACTAAAAAAGGGATACAATACACATACAAGGGCAATAATAACTTGCCTTATATATGTTTCAAGTATGATTGGAAATATCGTATATATTGCTAATCAAGCATGACTATTACAATATATCGAATATAATTATAAATATCAAGTATAATTTATTATTTATTATGCTACTTTAATCCTAGATTATTTAGAAACTTAAATCCTTATACATGACCATCACATTTAGAAAATATTAAGAAAAAAACATAAATTACAAAAAAAGAAGGCAAAAATAAATGGTCGATTAATTAATTGGAAGAGGCTCTTGAAAATTAGACGAAAATGGAAGAAGCCCATTTTGTCCTTTTCGCGCCATTAATCGATTCGCCAGTGTCTTTTTATACTATTTCAAGGGCTTTTTTGTAAATTATCAATAATCCAGGGTCATTTTACAAAATTTCATTTGTTTTATACCTCGAGGAACAACACGATCAGTTTCTTCCTTCTCTCTTGTTACAATGTGTTCCTTTTTTTTCTGCATTAATAATTAATTAATACTCCTCTTTTGTAATTAAATTGTAACAAAAAGTAGAAAAATGAAGTAATTAAATTTACAAAAATGCTTCACCTACATAACTATTTCACCGAATGAAGCCCGATACTAAAATTTGTACATGATTTGCAAAGTGGGTCCCACCCGTATTTATTATTTTTTTGTATATAAAATATTATTTCGGGGGTAATTATGTGGATGAATTCGGTGATTCTAGCAACCCCCATTAAATTTATACTTATACATACGTACAATTCTCTCACTCTTATATAGTATATTGCTTCTATCATTAATAAATTAATAATAAAATTATTTTTTCAGCAAATTTACAAAAAGGCCCCTGTATTATCTAAAAATTGTAAAAAGGCCCCTCACCTTAGTGCCGTGATGTTTGAGGATTTTCTTTGCAACGGCTCCAGCAGCGACTCCACCGATTGTTTCTCTCGCCGATGATCTCCATGCCCCCTAATTAAATAGATGAATGAATTAAATAATTTAATTATGTGTTTATGATGATGATATCAAGTTAGTATTGACTGGTACGATGGTACCTGTACGGCTCGAATACCGTATTTGAAATCAAAGATTACGTTTGCATGCGAAGGCCGGTACGTTTTTGAAATTTCAGTATTTAACAAGACATATAAACAAATAACACAAAATTTAGGGTTATTTAAGCAAAAATTTAGTCCAAGAGAACCTTTCCAGATTGAAGTCCAAGAAAACCTTTTCGAGATTCTTCGATACTTGATTGAATTGATGGATCTGGTTTTAGCTTGCTAAATTTTTCGAATAAATAATATCCTTGACCATTACTTTTGCATACAAGTCCATAATTAAATTTTAATTAATTTGGTAAAAACAAAAAAAATGTAAAAATAATACCTTAACGGCCATTCTGAACAATAATTCCGTTGAAGGGGGAGTCAAAATTCCGTCCTTTAAACGCATTTGCAAATATGCCAAAGCCACTCCAAATCTTCAAAAAATAATATTAAAAATTTAAAATAAAAATAAATTTGAAAAACCTCCCATTATTTATTTTTTGGACCTTACTGAAAAGCCTCCTCCAATCACGGCAATCTTCTTAGTTTGTCTCGGTTTCAGCCCTAAATCAGTTACTTTCAGTACCTGTTCATTCAACAAATTTTATAAAATAATATAATCAATATAAAAATGAACACAATAATAAGGATTAAATTATGGTAAATTTGCAAAATACATGAACAAACCCTTTTGATGTGTTGGAGAGTGAGTAGCAATTCCTCGAATAATGTCATTTTAACAGTAATATTACACAATTTAGTTATGGTAAATTTGCAAAAACAACCCTATGTTATGCCTAAATTGCAAAAAAAATATATATCCCCTTCTATTCATCAAGAAATCAGAAAGAATCGTAAAGCTCGATCTCATGACAGATAAACTTACTAATATTTAGTTTTATATAAAAAGGCAAAATTGTGTTAACAAATTGAAGAAGTATACCTTATGATTGTACCTGAATCATGCGAAAATTAAGCATTTCTGAATATATTCGATCGACCTTATGAGCAAAATTGTGTTAATGTAATGCAAATTTTGAATTCGCTCAGCATTAATTGCATAGAGAGACATTATGATTGTACCTAAATCATGCGAAAATTAAGCATTTCTGAATATATTCGATCGACCTTATGAGCAAAATTGTGTTAATGTAATGGTAATTTTGAATTCTCTAAGAATTAATTGCATAGAGAGACCTTATGAGCAATTGTGTTAATGTAATGTAATGGTAATTTTGAATTCTCTAAGAATTAATTGCTAATTTGCTATTGGTAGTTTGTTGTTAGCTCAAAATTGTTTACCTCTGAGCAAAAGACAGAACTATCCGGAGAGATCGGCCCCCTTTATAATGGATTCTATTGCTAATTTGCTATTGGTAGTGTGATGCGAGATCCGAAATGTTCTGCAACGGTCAAATCCAGATTTCGGAATTCGAACGTTGGCATCGGGACAGCTGGATCCGAATATTCTCGACCTTTCCGACCGTTAGACGCATGAGTACGATATATCCGCTCCTCTTTATATAAGCAACCCCTTTCATTCTCTTTCGCTAATTCCATTTTTCAGATCTAATTCAGAGAGAGAGAGAGAGAGAGAGAGAGAGAGAGAGTCTTGACAAGAACGAGATTGATTCAATCAAGAGCGAGAGAGAGATCTAATGAAAGAAAGTTCTTCTTCCTCTCCGTAAGAAAAGCAATGGAGTTATCCTTCTGTAATTTCTTCTCATTGGGCTTCGATAATGGAGTTATCCCTCGATGGATTCAATGATGATGACGAGCTGACCAGAGACCAGAGACAATGAAGCAATGGAGTTACCTCTTTGTAATTTCTCTCTCCGTAAGTTCCCTCTCCGTAATTTCTCATCCTTCGTGTTTTCTCGTGTTCTTCTTCCCTTCTTGTCTTCGTTGCTTTTATGCTTGTGCATTCTTTTCTTTTCTTTTTTGAAACGATGAAGAAAATTCCAAACTTGCCCTCTGTTGTAATGCTTTTTTATCATTTGGGTTTTGTGCATTTTTTTCTATTTTTTTTTTGAACAATTAAGAAAATTCCAAACCTGCATTCTTTGAACTATATAATTTTTTTTTTCAAAACCTTCATTCTGTGTTATACTTACTCTTGTTCATTCCTAAGGCCCATAAGAAACTACAACATTTCTGAATATATTCGATCAACACTTTTTTCATTTTTTTTGGGGATATAACTTGCAGTTTTTGTAAAACTTGCAAGTTTAGGAAGCTTGATTGAATTCTCTGAATATATTGGATCAAACATTTCTATATATTTGTATGTTTACAAGTAGTTAATTCACTTAGCAAGTTTGATTAAATTCCCTAGATGTGCTAATTTTTTTATTTCTTTTGTTGATTAGGTGTTATCAGTGGCAAGGAATCAGAGCACTCAATCATCAAATATTTAGCAGCACATATGGACGAGAGGAGCACTCAGAGATGGATATTTACCAGTTGCTTGTTTATGATGAAATGTGTGTGAAGTGTGAATGTGTAACATGTAATCTGTGTGTGTGTGTGTGTGTGTGTGTGTGTGAACATGTATGTATAAGTGTGTGTGTGTGTGTGTGTGTGTGTGTGTGTGGAGGGAGAGGGTTCCGGCCCGAAAGGGAGCCGGGCCCGCGGTAGGAACGGGCCCGAAAAGGGACCGGGCCCGCCGGGAGTCCGGCCCGAAAGGGGACCGGGCCCTCGGGAGGGGGTGGGGTCCGGCCCGAAAGGGGCTCGGGCCCTCGGGGGTGGGGGGGGGGTCCGGCCCAAAAAGGGGCCGGGCCCTCGGGGGAGGGGGGGTCCGGCCCAA
This sequence comes from Luzula sylvatica, assembly GCA_946800325.1. Classification (NCBI taxonomy): domain Eukaryota; kingdom Viridiplantae; phylum Streptophyta; class Magnoliopsida; order Poales; family Juncaceae; genus Luzula; species Luzula sylvatica. Next base: position 35,302,158 of record OX326959.1, on the reverse strand, counting down.
AAAGGGGACCGGGCCCTCGGGGGAGGGGGGTCCGGCCCGAAAGGGGACCGGGCCTCGGGGGGGGGGGGGGGTCCGGCCCGAAAGGGGACCGGGCCCTCGGGGGGGGGTCCGGCCCGAAAGGGGGCCGGGCCCTCGGGGGGGGGGGTCCGGCCCGAAAGGGGGCCGGGCCCTCGGGGGGGGGGGGTCCGGCCCGAAAGGGGGCCGGGCCCTCGGGGGGGGGGGGGTCCGGCCCGAAAGGGGGCCGGGCCCTCGGGGGGGGGGGGTCCGGCCCGAAAGGGGGCCGGGCCCTCGGGGGGGGTCCGGCCCGAAAGGGGGCCGGGCCGGGGGCCGGGCCCTCAGGGGGGGCCGGGCCGAAAGGGGGCCGGGCCCTCGGGGGCGGGGGGGTCCGGCCCGAAAGGGGGCCGGGCCCGAAAGGGGGGGGGGTCCGGCCCGAAAGGGGGCCAGGCCCTCGGGGGGGGGGGGTCCGGCCCGAAAGGGGGCCGGGCCCTCGGGGGGGGGGTCCGGCCCGAAAGGGGGCCGGGCCCTCGGGGGGGGGGGTCCGGCCCGAAAGGGGGCCGGGCCCTCGGAGGGGGGGTCCGGCCCGAAAGGGGGCCGGGCCCGGGGCGGGTCCGGGGGGGGGTCCGGCCCGAAGGGGGGGGGGTTGCGGCCCGAAAGGGGGCCGGGCCCTCGGGGGGGGGGGGGGGTCCGGCCCGAAAGGGGGGGGGGTCCACCCCCTTTCGAAAAATATTCATCATCGTTAATTTAAGCCTAAATATTATGAATATGCAGACATAATTTAGTTTCAAAATATTAATGAATATGCAGACATAAAACAAATATTAATGAATATGCAGAAACAAATATTATGAATATGCAGACATCATCATTAAAATGTTAATTTAAGCCAAAATTTAGTTTCAACTACAGAAAGGTTTTAAAAATTTAGTTTCAACTAGTTTCAACTCCAAATTGTTTCTTAAAACCTTCTCCAAGCTGAATTTCTCGTGTACAAAAAAAATACAAATTTATTTCATCAATTTAAACATTTATATTTCCTTATTTTCCCCACAATGGGTTAACCTATATATATATTTCCTAATTTACCCTGCATTTAATAAATCAATCTAATTAATCCTACTATAATATTTTACAACCTAATTTCTCGTACAGCAGTGTGCCACGTCATAATTTTTACTTAATTTTTTTGCAGGCAATCAATATATCGGTGCTACCAATCAGCGCCACCTTCATCTCTCTAATATCCACAACTCTACGCTACAAGACACCTTCTCTTGCAAACTTCTCTCGTAAGGAACTTTCTCCCAACACTACATTACTTCCAATCAGTGTCTCCTCCTCTATCTCGCCAAACGACACCTCCCCCAATTTCTACCTCCTCCAAACCCTCACGAATGAGATGCAATTTCGCGAATAACAAGGATTTATCGACAATTTCTCGTCCCAAATCGGTTTTTCATTATTATCAGCGCCAAAAGTCGTTGAAATTTTGGGGCCGTCATCTATCCACATATCGGCGTAGGATCCAATCCCCGTTTCTCCAATTCTGATTCTTTAAGTTCTTTGATGCTCCATTAAAATTTCCACCATTTTTTACTCTAAAGCTTTTGCGAAGAAGAAGATGACAAAATTGATGACGAAGATGAAATTATTGGATTTCGAACTAATAGTGCCAGAAGAGCTCTTCATTACTCTGGTTCGATTCTTATTTTTTAAGAAATACGATTTTCAGAAGTGATAATTTCACAGGATATTTTGGGAAATTTTGTGTAATTAATCAGTACATTTAGAAAAAGTTATGAAATTGACTTGATCATTTAATTATAATTTGATTTTTTTTTAATTATTGTTTTATTTTTCTTTCAGGAATTAAATGATGATTTACAAAAAAGTATTAGAACATTAACGACACATTCGCATCAGGAATTGCAGTCAAACAGAATAAACCCTTAATTCAAACTCTCAAACAAGACTCAAATTCAAATAATATTAGGTTTGTTCAAATTTTCAATATAACTTTTTGTATTAATCATAATAAATTCGAAAAAAAAATTGAATTTTCTCACCCTATTAAAAAAAGAAAGATGGTTATAAACATGTAATTTTATTTCGTTGGATTTATTGTATAGAGGATGGATTTCTGAGAGGAAAAATAGTAGATGATTGGAAATACAAGACAGGTATGTAATAATGATTAATGTAAACGTAATTTTGCATGTATACCCTTAAAATAATAACAATTTGCATCTATAATGTATTATCAAATGCAATGATTGGATTAAAGCCTCGACTTGGTTACTTGGCACAGATCCAAGAGATTTAATCTTTCCTATCGACGGTGACGATGGATTTTATTCCACTGGAAATGAATTGGTACGTCTGAGTGAACTTTAATTTAATTAGTTTAATTATTATTTGTTCATAAAAAATTATTATTATTTTGTTTTCGTTTTTGTAGAAACCAGAGATAGTAAGTTTGAATAGAAATTACAGAGCACATGTTTTGGTTTGTGCTCCATAGAATTCCGCCCTCGATGAAATTGTATTGCGTGTTCTTCACACAGGTTTTTTTAATTTCGAAGCATCGAATTGACGAAGTTTTTTTTTTTTAAATTGTAAAATTTGGATAATTTGGGGAAATTTAGGAATTCACGATAGTGAGGGTTGGTCTCAAGGCTCATCACTCTGTGCAAGTCATCTCCATGGTTACCTTGTACATTCTCTCTCTCCTCTCTTTCTCTCTCTTACATTCTACCTAATTTGCACTCCTTCATTCTTTAGAACTTCAAAGAAATCCCCCATACATTTAGTTTCTTAGAATTTCTTATGACTGGAGGGACTTTTTTGTAATTTGTACATAATACACGTTTCTTTTTGCAAATTTGTGATATTTTATTAAATTTAAACTATAATATGCAGGTGGGACAGAAATTAGCCACAGTGGACAGGTCATCGAGAGCAAGACATGGATCTGATCAAGATAGAATGATGAGAGCCTCAATTCTCGATGAAGCTGCCATTGTATATCTACGTTGCATAACCAACCTTGTATTTCTTACAATTTGCATATAAACTCTCGAAAATAATTTTTTTAAAATTATTTACAGGTGTTTTCGACGCTGAGATTTAGTGGCTCAACAGCGTTTGGTAGAATGAGCTGTAAATTTGATGTTGTCATTATTGACGAAGCTGCACAAGCTGTAATTTTCATTTTCATTTTAATTACATTTTATTTTCATTAGAATAATAGTTAAAAATATAACTTATTTTTTAATTGTTTTAATTACGATTATTTTTTGTTTTTCTAGGTTGAACCGGCAATAATGGTTCCTTTGGCTCATGGATGCAGACAAGTACTTCTGGTATGTCAATTTATTTATGGAGAAATTAAAAAATTGGTTTTAAATATTCCACTTTATTAATTCATTTTTTTGTTAATTTAATTAATATTGTGAATATTTTCAAGGTTGGTGATCTTGTTCAATTGCCCGCAACAGTAATATCTCCAACTGCCAAAAAAATAGCGTAAAATAATACAATCTTTCATTAATGACCCTATATTCTATATTTATCTCAATCCTACTATTAAATCATTATTTTCTAATTTTTAAGATTTTAATATCGTTGGTACGGAACGAGTTTGTTCAAGAGATTTCAAGAATCGGGATTTCCCGTCCAAATGCTCAACATTCAATACCACATGAATCCAGAGGTTGGTCACTTTTACAAATTCCAAAAACTCCAAGCACCGAATTGCAAATTTACCCACTTTTTTTTTCTTTTTCTTACCTCTTCAGGTAAGCATGTTCCCTTCGAAAGAATTCTACAACGGGAATTTCCAAGAGGGGGAGTCGGTAAACCGCAAAATACGCTGGCACGGTTTTTGATGCTTCGGTTCGTTTGGTTTCTTCGACATAACCGACGGTCAAGAAAGTCAACCTTCCGGAAGCGGGTCGTGGGCAAACAAACCCGAAATCGAGTTCATTGCCGATTTGTACCACCAAATCGAGATGAGATTTTCCGAATTGAAATCGAGCAATTCCGTTGCGATCATTTCGCCGTACAGTTATCAGGTAAAATTATTGAAGGACAACTTTAAAGGGACTTTTGGAGAGAGAATTTCACCCAAGTTATCGATATTAATATTGTCGATGGCTTTCAGGGATTATTATTTTTATTATTGATATAAGAATGTTTTTTTAGTAACATAATTAATTTGTTGGTATATTGGATATAAGGGAGAGAGAAGGATTTGGTAATATTTTCGTGTGCGAGAGCAAATGAAGGATTAGGAATGGATTCGTTGCTGATTTTAGAAGAATGAATGTGGGAATTACAAGAGCTAGATCCTCTATTTTGGTAAAATAAATATTTTTTTATATTTTCGCCAGTTGAATTTGTTTTGATTTAATATGATTTGGGTTTTATATTTTGTAGGTGGTGGGATTGGTGAAAACATTGTACCAAGATGAGCATAGGAGTAATTTGGGATGCCTTAAATTTGGCATTAATAATTTTAGAAAATAAAACATCCAAAATAGTAGCCTTGGCCATATCGTTATGGTGAAAAAAATTTATTTCAACCATTATAGACTAATGATTCGTACATATAGATAATGCTCGTAAGATTGTTAATGTAACTAAATTTTATATAATTTATTTAAAAGTTTAAATCTATTTTTTTTTTGGTGATTCAAAAATAAAATATTATATGGGATTGATAAATTATAAATATTAGGACCATTTATAATTTATTCAAAAATATTAGGACCATTTATAATTTATTCATTATTTATATGGGATTGATAAATTATAAATGGTCCTATTATTTAAATATTTGTATTTCTGTTTTGTGATTGTAACAACAATTTTTTTAATGATGCTCGTCTACAATATAAATATGTTTATATTAAAAATATTTATTCAAAAAAGGCTTTTTAATGTAAGTATACGAATAAATTTTCCTTAGATTTTTATTTAATACAAAAAAATTAGAAATATATTATTATATTAAGTAAGATAAAAAAAGTTTCAATTCAATATTATTTATACAAATATGATTTGTTTTTATTATTTAGTTATTTACCAAGCGTGGATCTTGTCTTAAAAGTATATTTGAGTATTTTATTATTTTTAGAGTTTTATGAACTAATGTGAGATTACATATACTATTAAGATAACATGAAAATAATGGATATTGTAATAATCATCTGCTCGGAAAAATAAGATGTGAAAAAGTAATAGAAAAGTTAATGATAATAATTATATACTCGTCATATTTGATGTTGGTTTTATCCAATAGGAAAAAAATCAAAATACAGTAGGAAAACACACATATTATGTACCAAATTAAATCCCTTCTTAATTTTGTATAAATTATAATTAGATTTTTATTCAATAGAAATTTAATAAAATAATATTAATATAATCGCAGCGTAGCGCGGGTATTTTCCTAGTAAGAATGATAATTGGGGAATATAGTTTCCAAATTTTATGAACGAACAAGTACATTCTGTCGTGTATTTGATCATGATATTATTCCATTTTTTGTAAGATCTTTGTGATTTTTGTGGTTCTCATTCATTCAAAACGAGGGCAATTATTATGATTTATATGCTGCAATAATTGGGACACCTATTTTTAAAACACGAGTCCTATATTCCGTGTTTAAATTCTTCGAAAACTAATGAAACACATTAACTTAATTCGTGGATTGAACATAATATACATTCCTATAATGGCCATGAGCTAAATTCCATGTTTAAATTGTGTCATTCGAGTTCAAAAATATACTCGAACACAAATTGTATTTTTAAAACAAATCTGTATGATATTTAAAACAGTGTTATTTAAAAATTGCATACAAAGTAAAGTATATATCTACTAAGTATATATTAATTTAATATTGATTGGTTTTTATCAAAAATATATAACTTTTAAATAAAACGGCTCAATTTGATCATAACAAATCTTGTGAGATATTTTTTTACATATAGGTTTCCGTGAGATCCATATACCTAAAATTCATTATTATGAGTTTCTGTAGAAAAATATATATTGAGCATCTAAAAAATTCAATGATTCGAATATATTGTGGATGCGTCACAAAATAATTAAATTGCAACAAATTTATTGACTTGAATAAATTAAAATCTAATGATTATGACGAATAACTAAATATTGAAAAAAATAGTGGAATGAATATAATAAAGTATAGGGGGTGTTATTTTTGGAACTAAATAATTTTTTCATTGGAGTGATAACTCAAATTCTTATCAAAATCTTCAAAATACCCACCCATTAATTTTAATATACATTTAAAACATAATTATTGATTTATAACTATATCATATTTTGTATTTCCATGATTGAGACATTAACAAGCATAATTTGTATGATCTGTAACGAAATTCAACCCTTCAAAATTCAAATGCAAGAAACATACAGTGATCAATAAATATTATGATATTCGAGTACGAAACATATGACTACGTATTTGAATTTCAAATTTGACACATACAGAGAATATTATGATAATCTCGCGTTGCGTTGCATTGAATATAAATATCGTATCAGATACTATACGATGAGAGTAATCCATATCATATTTATTAAATATTAGACTAAATTTTATATGTACACCTACAAATTTCCACAATTTTACGTATATTCCTGTAAAACATAAAATATCATGAATATTCTTACAAAACTACTAAAATTTCATGGAAGTCTTTTTTATTAGATTTTGATTGGCTATTCGTTTAAGATTATCTCTATTTTTTGTTTTTTCGATTTTACTCCCTATATAAATATGAAATAATATGTATGTTGAAAAACTCGAAAAAACACCAATTAGTGGTAATATTAAGGAATAGGTAACCGTAATTTAACAAAATGACATATGTGAAATTTTAGTAGTTTGTAAGGGTATTCATGATATTTCACGTTTTACAGGAGTTAACATGAAATTATGGGATTTTGTAGGGATACATCTGAAATTTAGCAAAGATATTATAATATAATATATAATATAATAAATAATAATAGTAGTAATCAAATCAAACAAATGCTCACACGTATATCATAATCATACTAACCAAAAATACAAATACAGAAAAGGATAAAACTAATTAGCCAGCTATCAAGACCTATTATTACTTGAATTAAAAGAATGAATTCCTGGTTACAAATAAAAAAAAAAAATCTTATTTGAAGTTGTGTAAATGATATATCTATTCAGATTCATTATTCATAAATATATTCCTGGTTACAAACTAATTAGCATAAATATTTCATGATTCATTCTATATTCCTATTCAGATTGAATCATTAACAATTTAATATTTGAGAAAGTTAATATTTTAAATTTAATCATCTTCTTGGGACAGAAATATCAAGATTATAAAAGGTTAATATTTGAAATCAATTTCAAAACATGATTTATAGTTTGTATATAATTATTTTATTTTGTTGAATAAAGTCGACGGTGGCATGGCAGTTTGAATAGTCTGTGCTTGCACATGCCCAACAAGATAGCAATAAATAAATTGAATCTTTCTTGAATTTTATTATAATTTATAAGTAGGGGAGCCACATAAACCACACACCCTCATACGTGTCACGTTGATGGATCAATTCCACCTCAAAAAACATGCAAAAATACAAAAATGTCAAATCCATATTTGATTGAAATCTCGATAAAATGATGGGTCCCTTCTTGATTGTCGGATATAAGAAAGAAAGGGAGAATGAATGGATCACGCCACGTTTTCACATGATGGCCAAAATTCATCAACAGAAATCACAAATCACGATAAAAAAAAAAAAAAGTAAAAAACCGGTACGGTACGTTGGTACCATAGTCAGTCATTCGGGAATACGATAATAATACGATACGAAATACGTTCGTGTATAATTCGGATAGTGCGTTTTTTCATACTGCAAAAATTTCGGACCTAAAAAACGTGAATGGATAATATTCGTATTCGTATAGGTTCGTGTATAATACGATTTTTATTAAAAATTCGGTTCAAAAAATTCGGCAAAATATAATACCGCGAAGTTCGCGTGTTTTTCAAAATTCGTATAATTCGTATATTATTCGCGAACTATTAGCGAATTGACTAACTTAAAATTCATGATATGACTCATGTTACATAGTAATTGCAATAAATAAAAACAATTAAAAATTCGGCAAAAAATCACTGAATTCGGCAAAAAATCGGCCGAATATTTTTTGGCCATAAAATTCGCGAATATTTCCGAATCACTGAATTAGACTTCGCGTATTTTTCAAAATTCGTATAATTCGTGTATTATTCGCGAACTATTGACAAATTGACTAATTTATATTGGTACCTCATCCATCCGTTTTGGAAAGAAACAGAGGAATTGAGGGATTTGCGGTACGCTACAAAATTCCAAATTCATTCATTGCATTTGATTTTGCCCCTCTCCCCTCGCCCGACGGGCGACACGTGTCCATCCGCGTCCCTTCTTTTCCCGCATTAATTTGCTGCCTTGTTTTTTCATGTGAATTCTGATTGTGATTGTGAATGAGTCTCAGTTTTTTTGTTTGATTTAGTTATCCTATCTTCGTGATAAATTTTTAGAATTTTTTTTTCTTTTTAGAAAAATGAGTAAAATAACATACATGAATTGATTCATAAAATTTAATTCGGAAATTATTTTTTGAAAATTGCTAATTCACTTCCCCCTTAATACTCTCAAGTCTCGACAGTTCATTTTAACTACAGAGCGTCACGTCGTAAAAACACATGTTTAACAAAAAAACGCAAGCAAAGAACATTTTATAATGATAAAAATGTATAAATAACAACAAATATTTTTTATAGTATAAAAAAATGTAGAAATATAAATAATAACATATATGTAATTCATGATATAGTAAAAATGTATAAATAACAAAAAAAAATTAATTCAAGTATGAAAATAGATATAAATAATATTATAAGAATATAAAAATATAAATAAACAACAAATCTTTAATCCATAATATAAAACATAATAATAATATATTTTTAATCCCAAATATAAAAAAGATATAAATCAGATGAAAATTATAAAGATGTATAATAAAAAATTATAAATAATATTCAAAAATATATAAATAACATCCATAGTATAAAAAAACCGATATAATTACAACGTATCTTTTATTCATATAGTATAAATAAAATATAAAATAATATAAAAAAATAAGATCAACGTGGGACGAGAAAACATCGAACATCATATAGTAAGTACATTTTTTACCATCATTTAAAATTTAATTTTAATTTTTTTTTAGTGCAAAATCATTTTTTTTACATACTTATTATAAATATTTGTGCGGGTCCAGGTTCATATCCTTCCAAAAATTACAATTTGATAATCATTCGGTGGTTTGATTAAATGATTAATAATGTCATAGTCTGTTAATGTTTACCTTTTTTTTTAATATATGTATCACTAAATGTGATATATTTTTAAATATATAATATATTAAAATATTATAATAAATAATATATTGATATTAAAATATCATTTTCAACAATTATTATAATATTTTAATATCAATATATTATTTATTATAATAATTTAATATATGTGTATTATTTATTATAATATTTTAATATCATGCATTATTTATTTTTTATAATTTTATTGATATTAAAATATCTATAAAAATGTTATAATAATATAATAACATGCATTATTTATTTTTTATAATTTTATTGATATTAAAATATCAATAAAAATATTATAATAATTTAATATCATATATTATTTATTGATATTAAAATATTATAATAAATAATACATAGATATTAAATTATTATAATGAATAATATATTGATATTAAAATATTATAATAATTGTTGAAAATGATATTTTAATATCAATATATTATTTATTATAATATTTTAATACTATATATTATTTATTATAATATTATAATATCATGTATTATTTATTTTTAATTTTTTTATAATAGTTTAATATATATTCATTATTTATTAAATTATAGAAATTTAAAAAATAAAACTAAAGGGTATAATGGTTATTTTTTAAAAAACATAATAAAAAGATAAGGGGTTTTTGAGAGAATCTAAAAAAATTAGGGGATTTTTGAAGAAGCAAAAAATATAGGGGATTTTTGAGAGAATCTAAAAAAAATAGGGGGTTTTCTAAAAGTAGAGGGGTTTTTCAAAATTTTCAGAAAAGTTTTTTTTGAAGAATTCCCCTTTTTTTCATTCCCCTTTCTTATCCTCTTCTCGACCTAGCTTATCTTCCCCTCACTTTTCCTTTTGCCATGGTGATGCCAAGCCAATTGGTTGCACTGAGTTTTCATGCGTTTTCATTAGGACTTTTCTACTTACACCCAGCTCTTTCTCTCTCTTCAAACCCTAGAAACCAGCAATCATGGTGACTCTGGCACCTATAGGGGCTTTGTCTCAGATGGAGAAGGACCTTTAGAGGATACTTGTTGTAGATGTTCACCTCGGCACTAAGAACTGCGATTTCCAGATGTAAATTACGTCTTGAAATGCGTCACTGACAGACGGTATTTCTCTCTACTCTTTTAACTTAGATATGTTCTTAATAATTAACTAGACCAGTTGCAGTCTGGAACTGGCAGAGAGAGCAGTCTCCAATTGGTGGTAATTATTGATTTGTTGATTGAAGTAGAATTTAATTCGCTAATCAGAGAAGTTATCGATTGAAGGTAATTATAATTTGCAGACCCTCTTGTTTTATTGTCAGTCAGAGAAGTTATTTCGCGATATCAGATGCAGTCTCCAGTTGGAGAACAATTGGCGGTTTCGGTTATCGCAATTCACGGCACTAGCACTGGTAGTCGGAGAAGGTTCGAATCAGAGAACAATGGCGATTTGTAAATCCTCCAATTGACGATATTGCATTTGTCTTGTTTCTTCTCGGATTTTATCGAAAACCTCGGCTTGTTCTCAATTATATGAACCTAATTTCAATTCGTCCGATTATTAGGATACTATTAAGAAAAGCATATTTTATTACGATGGTTGATCGAAATCCCTAATTTTAGGAAGGACTTCGTTAATTTTTTAAATGGTTCAAATCAAAATCCTAAAATCTGTATAATGCTTAAATTCAAAAGATTCTAGCATATTTTCTTAATTCATCTAATAATTTAGATATGATAATTTTGTTAACAATTTTAAACCAGCGATTGAACCGGTTGACCCATCGGTCCGACCGGTGAACCAGTGACCCGACACTCGACCGGGTCGATGTCCGATTCGGTTTTAAAAACATTGCAAATAATCACAAAATAAAGTTACTAAAAATAGAAAAAAGAAAAGGGAAAAAAGAAAGAGAAGGATGCAGATCATAAAAAAAAAAAAAAAAATTAAGTGTTGGTGGGCCTAGGCGGAATTATTCGGCGCCTAGGAGGTATCTAAGCGGGCCTATGATGAATTCCGTCTAGACAAAAACGATTAGGCTAAACCCAGGCGATTGGTCGGTGCCTAGCGTCTAAGCGGCCGTCTAGGCCGATTTTTAGAACCTTGGTTATTTTCTTAGAGAGAAGATAGAAAATCTGGCAAGAGACTCTGAAACTGTCTCGATTCCTTCTTAATCTTGCATTTTTAGAAAACAAATCACTACAAACATAATCCAAGAATTAATAAAGCATAAAATGTATGATATAAATAATGCATTCACGTACACGTCATATGTGGGGCTAATAATTTGTTGAAAGATACAAAAAAAAACATACGTGGCCCATGCCAAGAGTGATGTATGTTTCTGGTATTATGCTAATTATCTTCATTACTTTAATAGTTAGTCTGATCAACAACTAATTTAATGATATTTTTTCTCAAATTAAAGCAAAAAAGTTAATTTAGTTTCAAATTCTCTTTGCTTTACCTTGAATCAGTGGTGTATATATTCATTGTCAGTGGGTAGAAATGGAAAAACAGACGGGTAAAATCGAATTATTTCGAATTCGGGTCGATTAAGATTGCGAGTCGTTTCAGTCTTGCTTAGGATCGTGAACCCGTCTTCAATATTCTTGGATGCTTTGTTACGATTTAATTTGGATTGAACTAGGGATAATAAAAAAATCTCTAAAGTAAATATGTATATGTATTTGTTCCCACTTTTTCATTGCATTGTGTAATTTTATTTTCAGAATGAAAAAATCAATATAAATAATATATGTATTTTAGTTCTATTGTATTTTTATTAGTTCAATTTTGTAGAGTTTTATTTAATTACGGACTCCTAATTCAATTTTATGAAAGATTATTAGTTTATCATAGATAATATTTTATTGTTCTTTAGAACAACAATAGTTTTAATATGTATCATCCAAACAATAGAATTGTAATCGCAGAAATTTCAACATCTTGCATCCAAACATAGAACATTGTATTCCCTATTGCAGAAGCATCGACAACATGAATTACATTTCTTGTGTAGTTTGTAATAAGGCTATCCAAACAACCCCTAAATATAATTAATATTAATATATACATTAATTATAAATAGGCATACTCCACGTTTATTCATTATAATGTTCATCTTTACTTATGTCAAAGCTCGCAAAATTGTTTTCTTTTTAAGAAATAAATGAAAGACAATCGCAAAATTGATTTTTTTTAAAGAACTAAATGAAAGACGAAAGACAATCGCAAAATTGATTTCTTTTTTATGAAATAAATGAAAGACGATCGCAAAATTGATTTCTTTTTTAAGAAATAAATGAAAGACAAGACGAATCCAATGTATATATTAAAAGAAATCATTTAATTACTATATATATTAGAGGGTATCTTGCTGCGCTTCGAATGCTGTTTGGCGTGCAGGAATTTAGTGAGGAAAATAATTTTATAATGCGGCAAAACGTAAATTCTCTGTTTGGTACGTATCAAACTAGGAATTAATATTTGCTGGAATATTTTTTTCCCTTCTATACCGGCAAAAATTGGCTCCGTAAAAAGTTGGAGCTGCAAGATCCGGTAAAACTTAAAAAGTTGGGTAATCTCATCTCGTCTCTTTCAACGCTCTAATCTCATCCCTCTCTCGCCTAAGTTCTTTTTCTTTCTCGTGAAGCTTCTCTCTGCTCTCCAGGTTCTCCCCTCAGGACCTCATCTTCTCTCTCTAATGGTTGCTTTGCCTCCCCTTCCCGTCGCCAGGTGGTCTCTCTCTTAACATAGTTGGGTTATTTTTGCCCCCCCTTCCCCTTGGAGCAGACATTCCATTTCACTATATTTGTCTCAGGTGGTCTCTCTCTTAACATAGTTGGGTTATTTTTGATTTTTTCTTTCTTTCTGAAAAGGCTTACTTGAGCGAGATTAGTTCACCTTTCTTTCTTCTCTGGTCTTGGATTACGGAAAAAAGAACTTGTGTGAATTATAAACAATTAATACTTATATTCCTAATAATTAGAAGAGGATTCGTTCAATACCAGTTCAGTTTGAATCAGTGAAAATACTGGCACTTTTCTTTTATGCTTCCATTCATAGTTGTGATTTATAACATACTCAGTTTTCAGGAAGCATGGGCACATATGATACATTATGAGTTCTCAACTATAGTTCTAAGGATTAATTGAGAACCAGAACTCAATAATTAAACAAATTGATTTTTGTTTTTCAAAATTGAAACTAAGTTGAGATTTTAGATGAGTTAAATTTAGCTATATAATAAGATAAGATTTCTCTTGTACATGGGTTGAAGTAATTTTGTGTAAATAAATTTGCTTTGAATAAAATTTTAAGGCTTAATGAAGTCATAATTCGAAGTAATTTGTATGTCAACTTGGCGAATGGAATGTCTGCTAATATTGGATATACATTATCAATATTAGTTATGTGAGTGTGCAAACAATATTAATTATTATTAATTATGCAAGTATTACACTGAAATTTTTGTTGGTAAGTTTTTGTTTGAAATTACACACGTGAATTGTGTTATTTGATTGAATATATGATCAGTAGGTTCTTTTACAAATTAATTTGATTGAAATTGTGTAATTTTTCTATTCTGTTTTATTAGTTGTTAGTGTTAATGATTATGTTTCCATATAAGATTTTTATATTTTTGAGATTAAAGAGAATATTTGATTTCTCTAAATTTTTAGTTTTTAGTAGTGATAATCAAATAATAATACTTTGTAATTTTGCTAATTTAAACAAAAAAAATCATTTCAATATTCACAATTAACATAATTCCAGAATTTTTTAAACAACCAAACAGAAAATTATATTTTCCAGCATTTTATAATTTGAACATCCAAACAAACCGTGAAATTACCAATTCCAGAACTTTTTACTTCTCCACTTTATAATCCAATTCCACTCTACTAATTCCGCTTGCCAAACGGCCCCAATAAGTTATATGTTTTACAAAAAAAAATACATAAATTATGTAATGATTATACATAAAATACATATTTTTTTAATATTTTTTTTTATCTATTATTGAATTTTGCAATGTTCCTAAATATGTGAATAGTTTTATGTTGTAGTTGTGAACATGAAGCACGAAGATAATATCAGGTATATATGAAACTTATTCATTTTGCTCGATAAAAAAATATTTTCTTTGAATTTTAACACTTCGTAATTTATTCTTTGATGTGTGTGCAATATTATGTATTTCTTATGGACTGTGTCATATTATTTTATGATTTGAGGGCACAAATGAAACTATGGATACAAAATTGTCCTTCGTGCCGGGATTACGTTTTCAAAAAGAAATATATATTTGTATTTCCTTTTAATATATATTGAGTCGAGAAATGTATCTGTAGAATTATTATTGATTTTCATTTTAAATTGATTAAAATAATACTTTAGTTATATCTTTCATAAAAAATGTCAATTGTGTTTATTGTTTATAATCCTATATAATATAGGAAAATATCAGTCCTAAAACCCAGTTGAATTGATGATGGTGACTTTATTGCAATGTGAGGATAATTAATTTTATATACATATAATACTTTTGTAATATATATTATAAATTTTATTTATTAAAAAATATTTAAATGTTATATAGTCTTATAATTTGATATTCGCATGTAACTATAAATTTTGTATAGTATAATTTACTGGGTACTCTAATGTTGGAAAAAAAACACTTGAATTGTTAATACAATCTTTTTGCAAAAATAATTGCTTCAACCGAGTTTCAAAGTCGGGTCTCTATCAGAGGATACCATAGTACAAACCACCAAGTTCCTTTAATCCAGGATCACACCGTCCTTTAATCCAAGATCACACCGTCGATTCGAACTCGGGTCTCTACCATTGTGATTTACAACCGTCGATTCGATCGTTCCTTTAATCCAGGATCACACTGTCGATTCGATCGTTCAATACTTATGCAATATCCAATATTACAGCGCATACCTCGTGAAATCGATCACGAACGAACGGTTGACGCACTTATTTCTTCTTTGTGCTTGCTTTCCGGCAACGCGTGTGTCTCATGCCCACACTACTTGACACCTTTGAACAAGTACTCGTCTTCTTCTTTGTCGAACCAAAACATTTTCGGTCTAACTCCAACTTCTTATTCGTTGATCACAACCGAGAGTCACACGTGTGTTACTTCTCTACTCGTATCCAGGGGCGGCTCAGATACATAGGCCATCTAGACGTAGGTCGAGAGACCCGAAAGAATTGAAGGCCCATAGATAATATACAACTATATATTATTATATACCTTTGTTGAAAATATTTACACAGGTCGCCTTGATTATTTCTTCCTCTAATTGTGCAAGTTTCTCACTAAATTGTCAATCTTTCCTAAATCTTATGAAATTTGAAAATTATTCTAGTTCCCAAATTTGTGCTCGTTTCTGTATTTGAAAATTTCCATCTCTATCAAGCCAGTTTCCCCTAATATAACTCCTCAGATTTGTCACTGATTAATCTAATATCTTTGATTTATTTAATATTTTATTTCTCCTTTAATAGAGATCAATATTCCTTTTAAATTGAGATTATTATGTTCTTTGTTTTTCAAATACACATTGCGTCTGTAATGCAATTTCTTTTGTTGAATCTGATTGCTCGATTTTCTTGCTTCTTCTCATGTTTTATTCTTAAAAAATGAGAAATTTTAATGGCATAACAATAATCATAGATCTTCTTTTGATTTGTTAAATCTTGGATACTCAATCATAATTGCTCAGTTTCCTGTTTGGTCTTCTGCACTTTCTATGTTGTTTTACTTCAATATTTTATATGTTTAATTTGATCTGATGTCAAATATCTAGTTTGTTGTTTGATTTATTTTTAATTTGATATTTGGAAAACAATCTATTTTGTTTGAAATTTGAATGTTTATGCATTGAAGGATGATTCTTATCTGAATCATCATACTTGGATGTTTTTCGTGATATGTAGGTACAATGTACTATTCTATTATTATTTTGTTTTTACAAGTTTTAGTTTATTTTAATTAATAAAAAAAAATTATTTCAAAAAAAAAAAATTAATAAAATTTTCATTTTGATTCATTAAAAGAAATAATAAAAATAACATAGTATCATTCTTAATATTTGCCGAGAGCCTCCGAAATATTTGAGCCGCCCCTGCTCGTATCCACGTGAGTTGTCGTTTGTTGGTTATGTACGTGACTACCTAGACGACACAAACTTACACTTGCTTAATTACTTCTTTTTATCTCTAATGGAGATAATCATATTTTCTCCTTCTTGTTACAATGAATTTAGACATGATTTGATTAGTTGGAGAGAGAGACACACATCATATATATAGTTCGGGAAGTTCTATGATAGAATCTTTTTCAAAAAAATAATTTTGACTATTTGTCGACTAATATATTTTTTGTAAGATTCAAATGTATATTTATCATTTAATACTATGCAACAACATAAAATACGTATAATTAATTGATAAATAACTAAAATATCTTTAAATACTTTTTGAAAAAGAGTCCATCATAAAAAAAATGGGTCTATCACAGGACTCCCCAGTTTGTTTATAGAATAAGGATGGGGCAAGGAGTGTGTATAACTATTATATACATTGTCAGAACACCTTCCGTTCGAACGAATAGCATGCTCCGTTCGAATGGAATGAGTTTCATCTCTGAGTAAACCATGTGCAATCATATTGCACAAAAACTCGTATGCTTCCGTTCGAACGGATAAATTATTCCGTTCGAACGAAACATCCCCTGAAATTCAGTTGTGCATTATCTTATTATAAATTCTTTTATTTCCACGAACGCGTACGTTCGTTTATTCTTACATGTATATTTTACTTGTTGGTCATAAACTGTATTTCCTTCACATTTATATTTTGATAACTTTATTACTTTTTGTGATTTTTTTTTTAATTGTTGTTGTTGTTGTTGTTGTTGTTGTTGTTGTTGTTTATATAATGATACTTATAATGTCTCGAATACTTACTATATTTAACGATTGACATGATAATATTTTTTTATATTATTATATACAATTTAATATTTACAATGAGACTTATTTTTTGTACTAAATACTTTATAATAAATAATATAATTAGGATATAACAACCGTTTGAGGTTCCGAAAGTAATTCGCATTCGATTATATTATAGTCGTATTTGTATATCCGAACCGTATCCAACTATTATTCGTATTTTGAAAAAAATACACGAATACAAATACGGTTACCCATCCGTATCTGGTCCATTTACCCTCCTAATTGCGAGCCAATAATTAGACATATCATGAAAACATTATATATTTTCGTTTTTATAATAATATTTTGATATTTTCAAGGGGGACACACATCAAATTGTGCCAAAAGATTAAAGAGAAAAACGAAAAGAGTATCAAACTGGAATTCCATCTCCTATAATCATGGAATCTAAAAATCAAATTGTGCCAAAAGATTAAAGAGAAAAAAGAAAGAAGTATCAAACTGTAATTCCTTTTCCTATAATCATGGAATCTAAACCATTGACTACTCTAACACAACCTATTCAATTTTGAGGCCATTTACTCTGCCCCAATTTCACCCATACATCCTATATAATTCACGTGAATAATTGACACGAACAATTAACGACCCACAATCAATGTTCCAGAAATCGCTCGGCGCTCGCTGGTCGGCAGATGACCATCAAGCGCCAAGGATGATTAATCAGGATTAATCGGGAATCTCGGCGGACCTCGGCGGATTTTTATTTTTTTATATTTAATATTTAAATTAATTAAACAAAATTACAAATCACAATTTTTTTAATAAGTTTTAAATAATTTAAGTAACAAAATACACTACGTCACTAAACTAACATAAACTCAAATAATAATATATATATATATATATATATATATATATATATATATATATATATATATATATAATATTAAAAATATGAAAAAATTTAGTCTAAATATATTTTTTTGAATAGTATCCGACAAACGATCGTTTTCATTATTGATGTCTAATTTTTTTGATGTCAATGAAAATCCATTGGCAATCCATAACAAAAACGATCATTATTTTGAATAGTATCCCACAACCTCTCATAATATATGATTTTTTGTGCTTCACATTCAACCAACTAGACTATGGACCCGTTGACAATTCAAAAAAAAATTTAAAAAAAAAAAAAAAAAAAATTGCAAAAAAATTGCAAAAAAAAAAAAAATGTACACATCTAAAAATCGGCTCGGCGGTGGCTTGGCGGTCTTGGCGGCCCCTTGGCGGCCGCTTGGCGGAAATCCGCCAAGCACAAAACGCCAAGAGTTTATCTCGACGGCGGACCCTCGACTACCGATTAATCGGTGATTAATCGGCCGCCAAGGCCGATTTCCAGAACACTGCCCACAATTGACATACTAGTTTTGTTAATTTGTATATGTTAAATGTCTGAATATGTTAATTATATATTAAATAATTATAAAAAAATATATTTGTCAATTTTATATTTTTTCACAATACTTGATGTGTTGACAGGAATTTAATTGACTGAATTTAATACTAAATTCAAATTAATGTATTGTAAACAATAAAATTATTTTAGATAATAAATCATAATATGTGACAAACTGTATTAATTAAGTTGCAAAATCGTATTAATTAGGTGATAAACCACATTTATTATGTGGTATAAAAAATTATTAAAAAATAATTTGATTTTACACATGACAAGTCATATTTATTTTAACAAATTTTTATTATTTTATTTTCAAGTTTTTTTTAAAAACAAAGTATTTTAATTTTAAGTTTGCAAATTTTTGCGAACTTATTATTTTTATTTTCAATGTTATATTTTTGTTTATTTTAAACGGTGCATTAATTCGGTCCAATAATTTTTTTCCCAAATTTATAGATGTAAATTTGATTAATTAATATTATAAATATTGGTAAACGAACTTGTTTAAAATATTAAATAAATTAATAATGTGTGAAACGGTAGATTTTTGTATCTTCTTTTTTTATATATGATGAAAAAAAATTAAATAATCATGATTTACCAACATCAATAATACATGCGCCAACAGATCAATGGATCTAGATAATTAGCAATAGTGACATTATCAAGAGAATTATGGAGGCCAAATATAATAATCTCCCTTGTGTTTTCTTTTCTTCTAGATTGAGAATTTGTCCAGACGACAATATAGACCATAGAAAAATCAAGGAAAGTTCTTGCACCACGAGCCAGCAAACCAAGACCTCGCTCATCCATGACATCCTTTTTTCTACATTAATAATCAACTCCAAATACACCATCAATTCTTAACTTGGAGATTTACTTCCAAATCACCAAATAAATATATTAACTTAAAGGTGTTAAATAAAATTTCAATGTTAATACGTCCAACAATGTCGAAATCAAATGCATATTGTTGCACATTTTGATTGCCCCAAAAAATTAAAAAGAACTGTGGGAGTCAAGTATGGAGTCCTTATGTTATTTCTATATGAACCCCTAATATATATATTCCTCTCGACCTAAATCACACATAACACACAAAAGATATCGAAAGAAAGAAAGAGAGAGAGAGAGAGAGAGAGAGAGAAATCAATGGATTTCTCTAAGAAGAACACCATGATGAATAATAATAATAACCCGTTGTTATCGAACCTTCGGAATGCCGTTTCTCTTTCCTCTTCGTCTTCTCCGATGAATGGATTTGCTCAGTCGCCTCTCGAGCCGACACATCGCAAAATCGAGATGTATTCGAAGGAATTTTACGCCGCCAGTGCAATTGGAGGAGCCTTAAGCTGTGGCACCACGCACACCGCAATTACTCCTCTCGATGTTATCAAGTGTAACATGCAGGTAAACTTTTCTTTTCCACTGTTCATTAATTTTATAAATTGAAGAATACTATGCCTCTGTTCTTCTAGTTTATGTACGGATCATAAGTGACGAAATCGTAGAAATTTTGGATTTTCCGAGAAAGAAACACTTTAATAAATAACTAATAAGGGTATACATGATATTTCTTTTATTTTAAACAAAAATAATTTATCAGGCCAACAGAAAAATTCGAAGAATCAAAACATATGGATATAACCAATAAAAAAATTCAAAGGGTAATAAATTAATTTTTTTCCTTTTTTTGACCAATAAAATGTCGAGGTTTGAGTCTTTGACTAAAAGTGCAGAAAACGAAAATCCAGAAGAAGAATATTCTCCAATTAAAAAAAAAACTTTGTAATCACAATATCATTTTATTACAATTCACACAAACTTTTTAGATTTATTTTGTACCCAGTGCGCTTAGAGGTTCAATTCGGTTTTTGATTGAAGTTTCATTGCCATTATTTGAATAATTATGTCGATCGAATACCAATTTCTCAATCACAAAATTTGTCATATAAAATCACCCAAAGGGCCGAAACACTTGTTTCCTTTCTTCTCAAAAGCCCATGGATAGAAGGTCAATAATACTCAATTTACAATTTTTCTCAACTGAAAACTAATACATATATAATATTTGAAATTCAATTTTTTTTTCTTCTAAAAACATCGAAGTGAAGGCCAATACATTCAATAACACATACTTCTCAAAACAACGATGATCTCCATACGTGGTTTTTCTCGACAAAATCTTCATATAAAATGTCAAATGAATAGGAAATTGAGCTCAAATTAAGGACAGTAATAAGTAACTCAAAGAGTATCATGACCCATTCATTCAACATATTGACCAAATAATTTTCAATTTTTCAGATTGATCCAATAAAGTATAAAAGCACCATGTCAGGATTCAACATAGTGTTGAAAGAAGAAGGAATTAGAGGCTTCTACAAGGGATGGTCTCCTACAATGATTGGTTATAGCTTGCAAGGCATGGGCAAATTCGGGTTTTACGATTTTTTCAAGAAATATTATTCTGACTTGGCAGGCCCCGAATTTGCGGCCAAGTATAAAACCTTGATTTATCTGGCGGGGTCTGCTTCTGCGGAGGTGATTGCTGATGTGGCACTCTGTCCAATGGAGGCTGTGAAAGTTAGGGTTCAGACTCAGCCAGGATTCGCGCGCGGTTTGAGTGATGGTCTACCTAAAATTGTTCGCTCTGAAGGTTATGCAGGGTAAGAAAATATTTTTCAAAAAGTATATATTATATATTTTTTTTCAAAAGTATATTATGGGCAATTTATTTTCGATTCCTCTTGCGGTTTACTAAATATGGTACCTATGAATGAAATGGTATGATTGAGAGAGAAATATGAACAAATCTTTATTCAACATTATCTTTTCAATTTATTACAATCATCATTGATTCAATTCGTCTTAATTTTCCAAATTAGTGTTTAATTTTATTAATCTTACATTTTTTTTTCAAAATTTTCCAGTTTGTACAAAGGATTGGTTCCGCTCTGGGGTCGCCAAGTTCCATGTAAGTTTATCAGGATTTTCCGTGTTTATTTATAAACAAATCCATTTTTTAAGCTCTCATAAATCGCGACAAAAAAATCTACTAGTTACTCTTAGAATATGGATTTGTCTAAAGTCCATATTATCTGTAAGATCCATATCAAAGCGTTATTTTTCGAAAAAAAATTGAGACCCCCTCCCCGGAATTATATCTCATTTACAAATTACAAATAAGGTTCTATATTATTGAAATTTTTTTTGAAAGCTATATATTATTGAAAAATAGAGAAATGGTTTTGGAAATTCAATATTATAAAATTTGGACGTCCCAATGAAATTCATTATCCCCGAACAAAATATTTAAACTAATACTTGGAAATTTGTATGGCAGATAACATGATGAAATTCGGGTCGTTTGAGACCATTGTAGAGCTAATTTACAAGAAAGCAGTCACAAAGCCGAAAGACGAATGCAGCAAACCGTTCCAGCTCAGCATTAGTTTCGCGGGAGGTTACATTGCCGGAATCTTCTGTGCGGTTATTTCTCACCCTGCCGACAATCTCGTCTCTTTCCTCAATAACGCCAAAGGCGCAACCGTTGGTGAAGTGAGTATCATAAAAAATATATAAATCATTTTACATAAACAAATTTTATTCTCGTAATAGAATAAAAATATAATAATTTGATTAATTTATTTTGTTTTTTAGGCCGTGAAGAAACTAGGGTTATTGGGGCTAGTAACGCGCGGTTTGCCATTGAGGATCGGGATGATAGGAACGCTGACAGGATTTCAATGGGGAATCTACGATTCCTTCAAAGTCTTTGTTGGCCTGTATGTTTTAATCTCCTTAATTTATTTGTTCTTTCAACATAATTTATTTCAAACTCGTAAATTCAATTCCTTGATAATACCAAAATTGGTCTTATCTGGTAAATTTTAGACAAAGAAATGGGTCAGTTTTTTCTTTTTCTTTTAAAGTTAATATTTAGTGAAACCCGATTTTTTTATCAATGAGAGTCAAGATTATTCGTGTTTTGATCGGGTTGAAACTCTGATCATTGATTTTCAAAAAAATATTTTCAAACTGAGAGTTCAGATGTCTTGCCAGTCCGAATAGATTTTCTTTGATCTGGTATTTAATGTGCAGTATCAGATAAATTTTGAATTCAGGGGTGTTTTTGTAAATGGAGTAATATTTTCCCCAGTTCTGTTGTGTAATAACTATTTTTACCAGAATATTTTATGTTGCATTGTTTTCTCCTTTTTTATTTTAAATAATTTGCCACGTGATTTTCAGGCCCACTACTGGTGGAGTTTCTCCTGCTGCAACTACTTCACAAGAACTTGATCAAGTGACTCAATTGGGTTGATTATCAAAATAATCACACTTCTGGGCCAAATTACAACATTTTTTTTTCTAGATTCCATTATGTATACAATGAGATTTTTTTATCATATATGATTCATAAGTTAATAATTGGTAAATTTGGTGTTTAATATAAGAGCTTTTGTTATTTTTTGAAGGATAATTTTTCTGTTTTTTTTCATATATTGGCCCAAACTAAGCCAACTTTGATATAATATTTGAATTCAAAAACACCTCTAAAATAATTGGAAATGGGAAACGTGAAACAAAAGCTATTCATGGTGAAACATAATTAATTTTTTTTATTATTCGTGTTCCTGTTTTCTTACCAAGAATTAATGATTGAATGAATGAAAAGGCAAAGTTTATTGTCCTGTATATTTATTGTACCAATTGGGCCAATGTGAGGTCCACTTATCATCTCTGGCCTGCCTTTGCCATATATGCTTTTAGTTAGGCTTATGATCATTGCCCATCCCCCTTTGCATTTATTATCTGGTCCTTCCTCTAATTGAGAGAATAATTGTGCCGTATATTTTCGTACTAATTTTTTTTGATATCATTTAAACTCGCCAGTTAACAAAGTAATAAATTCTCAACTAATACATGTGACCATGCAGTCCAAAAATTCAAGTTCTTCCCCGAGCCTACTCATCGATCGTCATCGTAGAGTTCGCAACGGGCTAAATCGATAGGATTCGGGTGGAGCTGAATAAATTTAGGGTTACTACTTTCATGCAATTTTTGGCCTTCTTCGGGTTTAATCGGCTCAAGATTCAGATTTTCGGGTAAATAGGATTTCAGTTTCGATCGTGCTTCGAACAACTATTTGGTGGTTTACGAGACTTGGGACAGGAGGGGTACTTAAGCTAATATAATACTGCACGCCGTATTCTCGGAGCGTAGCGATATATATATTTTTTGTAAAAACAAATGTGTGGATTCGAAAACAATACAAAATATTGTATAATTTGGTTGTATAAATAGCATATAATTACAAAAAGTGTGATGTACAGACTGTATCCGTTGTATAAATAGCATATAATTTGGTTGTCCGAACCGATCTGAGCCGTATCCGAAAAAATATCCGGATCCGAAATTTTTTTTCCGGATCTTGATGCAACCGGATCCGGAACCGTATCCGTTTTTACGGATATATATCCGGATCTAGGAGCTAATTTTTTTATGGATCCGGATATTATCCGGATCCGAATAAAATATGTAAACGGATAATCGTTTTGTTCAAATCATGATCAAAATCATAATAATTCTTAATAGACAATAACTATATTTTAATTTATAATAATACTTAATAATCAATAATCACTTTATATATATATATATATATATATATATATATATATATATATATATATATAATTTATTTTAAAATTACAAAATAATTAAGACTTGAATTTTAAAAATATTATTATATTATTATATCATAGTATCCGTTTTAATATTGGAATAATATAATCCGTATTCGTATCCGTATCCGTTTAATATCCGAATCGTATCCGGATCCGAGTAATACCGGATCCGTATCCGCATCCGAAAAATAATATGGATATGGGTTTGGTATGACCACTATCCGAACCGTATCCGAACCATTTGACACTCCTGTGTACAGTACATTACAGAAAATATGATAATCACTGGATAAGAAATACGTGTTGTTTGTTAATATAACTTAAAATAATCATGATACATATATAATCTACTCAACCGAGTTCCAAATATAAGATACAATTATTATAATTTTATTTTGAAATGATAAAAGTAATTATGCTTGTCTAACGTTATTACAATTTTTGTTTGTAAAATAAGCTCTCACAGTCACAGCCCACCGGGATTATAGATTGGGAGACAGTGTGTTTGGACCCATCTATATATATATATAGCCATAGGCCTCAATCGTATTCATACATAGAGCTAGTACAAACTATTGTCTCAACTTTATGGATGCAGCATTTAATGCTGTGTTTTTTTTATAACATTTCTAAGTCTCAAGTCTCAAACACATGTTTTTGTTTTTTTCTTAAATAAAAAACTTATTAAAGTATAACTTTAAAATATATATACGGAGAGAAAGAGACAAAATAAATAAAACACTTAATTAAGTATAATGAAGTATAATGTCGATTTCTTTTTAACATTAAGATTTTCATGTCGGTAAATTTATACTCATGAAATTTGCATCAAGATCATTGTTGCAAATAAATTCGCAAAACGCAACATTATACCCGATATAACTTAGTTTAGAGGCAAAACGCTGCGTGCTGCAGTTTTATAGCCCCGCTATCTAAATAAAATATTTTAAAATTAATTTATAAAAATACTTTTAGGTTCATTTATGCGATACAAATTACAGCATTCGTTATATCTCTCGCTATTTGCAACATTAATCAAAGTAATGTTTTATAATAAATGATGAATTTCCTTTTATTGGAATTTTATATGGTACAATATTTTATGGCAAATTGAAATTATTACTCATGGGAATATATTTGATGCATTCTTAAAATGATATCGTTAATGCTTGAATTATCCAAGCTGCTACGAGCCTACGACATAACATAAGTCTAATTCAATGATTAATAGCATCGTCAAAAATCTGTGCAATACAATTCACTAACTCCTTTATTTTGGACACATCTTTATGCAATCTCTTCAAGTCACATTATCACAATTATTTCAACCATTAGATTGTGATATGTGGCAACATATGAATCATGAATTAACCTTTGATTTTGTGTGATTATGTTTTATTTGTAGACTTTCATGTGTCTTTTATTTTACACATAATTTTAAGCAATGTTAGAATGTCACATCACTTTACACTGATGATGTGTGAAAATATTATTCGTCGGGTTCATGTTGGACCAATTGTATTTGATTTTGAATTTTTTCACAATATGTTACATGATCAAGTGTGAATACAAATATAATGTATAGATTTTAAATATCTAACATTAATAAACTAATATATAATATCATACAAGAATTAAGAAATATATTCACTTGAATTTTATCTTTATTTTGAGATCCATATTATCATATATTCAATATTTTTCTTTAACTTAAATTTTTGAAAACAATTATGTACAAAAATATATAAAAATAAATATAATTACGTTAATGACTTGTAAGCCTAATTATTATTATTTTAAAAACTATAATTAAAAAAAATTACATATACTACCAAGCATGTTATATTTATATTTTACTTAAAACAACTTCATGTTAATTTTTAAAAAAATAAAAAAAATTAAACATATTTATTTACGAAATAAAAATAATTTCTTTAACTTATATAATATTTTTCAATAATAAACATAAAACATAAAATTTATCAGATAGAAATAATTTTTTTGAACTTTTAAAATGTTATTATTCTTATATTTTGATATGAAAATTTAAAATATCATATGGTTTGATTTTTATTTAGGTCTAAGCATGTTATTTTATTATCTTATATTAACAGTTATTCTTTTTGTATGTGTTTACATTAAAGTAATAAATAAATATTTCGCATTGTGTTGTATTCAAAAATAGTATAATAAATGTTTCATCATCAAACTTCCTAAATCAATATGATTTTTATTTTCACAAAGTCTTATAATTGATTCCATAAAATCATAACTATATATTATGTGTATATATTATAAATGAAACAAAACGGTCGCGAAACGCGGGTAATCTCCTAGTTGAACAAAAATTGAATATCATAATTTCAAATATGCATAGATGATAAATTGAACGAGAAACTTAAATCTAAAGACCTTACCTAATCATGTTAGCATCTAACACCTGCGTTATGTCGAGTTATTATGAATAATGTTATTTTATCATGTTCTTATGTAATATTGTTTGATCAAAATCATTCATAGTAACATCAATGTGTTCAATATGTTTTTCTCCGAGACCTAGATTCTAATGTTCATAATTATAAGTAATGTTATATTTTATTGTTCATTCATCCTTCCATATTTCATTGTTTTTGAAATTCAAGTCGCTATGATCGAGACCAACAAATCGAATTTTGGAGCTCCTCGAAGAGCTAAAACTCGGGCGATTTTGGGGTGGAGGCAAACCCTAGCCGCCGCCGCCTCCACCCCCTCCTCTCTCACACCTTCTTCGACCCAGTTCCTGGAGGCCCTTTGCGAGGCGAACGGCGCGACGACGACGGACCGAGGCAAACCGAGGCGACGGTAAATCGAGGCGAACGGCGCAGCGACGGAGACAAACCGACGCGAGCGGCGACGGAGGCAAACCGAGGCCACCGAGGCGACGGTAAATCGAGGCGAACGGCGCAGCGACGGAGACAAACCGACGCGAGCGGCGACGGAGGCAAACCGAGGCCACCGAGGCGAACGGCGCGACGGGAGAAAAGGGAGGAAAGGGAGGAAAGAGACTGGCGACTGGCAGGGACCGACGACTGACGACTGATAGGGACTGGCGACGGCGACGACTGGAAAGGGAGGAAAGGGCCACAGCGACTGGCGACGATTGGCGACGAGAGGAAAGGGAGGAAAGGGGCCACCGCGACGGGAGCTTGGAACCCTAGCAAAGCGACGACGGACCGAGGCCGCCGTCGCGAAGGCGACATCGACAGCCCCTGCCGGAGATCCGAGAGCGACAGCCCCTGGCGGAGATCCGAGGACGACAGCCCCGGCGACAACCCGAGGGCGACAGCCCCTGACGGAGATCCGAGAGCGACGGGCGACAGCCTCGGCGACAATCCGAGGGCGACAACGAGGACGACAGCGAGGGCGCGACAGGCTGCGACTGCGAGGGCGACGGTGCCGCGACAAGGAAGAGGGTGACAGCTCCGACGAGGTCGATTATGGAGACGAACCGATCGTCTAAGGATGGCCGAAAGCATCATCTCGCGGCTTGTATCTTACTTTTGCAATTGTAATTTATTTTTGCGCTAAATTACTTTTTTACATTTATCATGTAAAATCGCAATCCAATGTATTAAACTATGCTTTAATATATTAAAAAAGGCTTCGCCTCTTTAGTGTTTCAAAAAAAAAGAAAAAAAGAAAAGAAATTCAAGTCGCTATGATTTTATTGCTTGCTTGATTAATTTGTTCTATACACACATAGTATTTTATCATTATTGTATATTTTTGCTGAACTATTGAAATTATAATTAATGTTATCTTCTAATCGTTTCATTATTTTTTCATATTTCATTGCATTTTTGAAATTCATATCATTATCATTTGATTGCTTCCTCTATTCATTCTATACATGCATAGTATTTTTCCATCATATACCTTGCTGAACTAAAAAAGAAATTATAATTTATGTTATCTTCTTATTGTTTCATTATTCTTTTCATATTTCATCGTTTCAAAAATTCATATCATTATGATTTGATTGCTTCCTCAATTTGTTATATACATGCATAGTATTTATCATCATATATCTTGTTGAACCGAAAATGAAATTATAATTAATGTTATCTTCTTATTCTTTCATTCTTCTTGTCTTTGAAAAATCTCATCCTTTCCCTAAACCTGTCTCTGGATCATCATCGAAATTTCATAACAATAACTTGAGATCAGTCTCACATATTCATTTACAAATTTGGATCATCATCGCCTTCAGAAAAACCCCAACCACAAAAGGAATCACATATTTCTCAAATAGGAACTACCAAGAAAAAAACGTACAAAAAAAATCCCAGTTTCCAAAATAAAAGAGAGCGAATTTACCAGAAAACAAAATTAGAGAGAAAATTAAACAAGCAAAGAACAAATGATAATGACAATGCAATCGAGAAAATGAGAAGAAAAACAAATATATTACATGCAAACGAGCATACATATGGATAAGAAATCATCATGCATGTCAACAAACGGAGGCCACACGTAGGAACTAAACAGCCGCACGATCCGTTTCTTGATCAGGAAAAATCTGCCTTTTGATGAAAAACGAAGGGGCACGATTTAAAAATCTTATGTGACCTTCCGAGGGAAAAAACCCACCAACGTGGTTTCTTGTGGGAGCAAATAGACGTGCATGATTATACATATTAATGAATATGTCCAATTAACGTATTGTTAAAAATAAATGGAAAACTAATACAATAATATAATTTGAACGATTTAAAAATTAGTAACTTCAATTTTAATGTGACTTTTAGTCAAATTCGAGGTTAATAACCTAGGGTTTCTAATCACAAAATTCGTTAATGCATATGAAAAACAACTAAGAAAATACAAGAACAAAATAAAAATTAGGACCAGTGTAATTGGCCAAGTCTTTATCTTTGTACGTCTTCATGCTGAAATTCTGGACAACACAAAATGGTCCAACAATTTGCTACATTATTCATTTATACATACAACATAACCAAGCCTTAAAAAGCCAAGATTCGAAACTGTTACTTGATGGCTTCTGTTCGGTTCATGCATGTTAAGTTAAGAAAAATCCAAATTGACCGACCAAGTGAAATTGAGCAGTGAAGCAATTTAATGGAAAATGGATAAAAAACCCAATTATATTTTTTTAAAGAGTGAGGATTACAATTCTAAAATATTATATATATATAATATATATATATATATATATATATATATATATATATATATATATATATATATAAGTTTCCTTTATAACCTGTGTAAATTTTGG
Source organism: Luzula sylvatica (assembly GCA_946800325.1). Classification (NCBI taxonomy): domain Eukaryota; kingdom Viridiplantae; phylum Streptophyta; class Magnoliopsida; order Poales; family Juncaceae; genus Luzula; species Luzula sylvatica. Next base: position 35,272,297 of record OX326959.1, on the reverse strand, counting down.
TCATTTTTTCTATATGCATACTACAATGTTATCTTTTCAATTTAAATTCGGATTCAGTTATCATTGATCAACATTGAAAGTAGAACAAAAAGCCTACTGGATCCCACTTTACAAAGAAATTCCAGTGTTTGAGGGAGCAAAAAAGAACTACTCATGCTGTAAAGTCTGTAGTATTTATTTATTTATTTAGTTTGTAGTACAATGCATTAGAACTCTAATTACGTATAATACGGCCTTTGCATGCTATTGGCCGACATATCAAATTTATGCCACATAGGAACTTATATACAGGAGTCACTGAAATGCAATTTAATGTGTTTCTTCGGCTTGTGTTGTTGTGGCATTTAATATATCAAAGAATCGAGCCCATTTTTTTTTTATGTCAATTGTTTATAACGCTTTCTGTAAGAGGAGAAGTAACCGGTCGGATCCAAATGATAGTGAATCTAGGAATTTAGGTTGCACGGATACGAATAGGAGTAGCGTATTCAATATGATACGGATACGGCGATATAATTTTTCAAAAATATAAGATACGATACGTCGATACGGATGCAGTCGGTTTTTTAAAATATTCGTGCAACATAGTAGTAAATAAGTTGTTTACAATATAAACATATAATTAACATCTACTTTCTATATTATATTTGTAGGGATCTTTTTTTTAACAAAATCTTAGCTTTTTTGGAAATTTTAAAAAAACCTATTTTTTTGGATTTAAAAAAAAACTCTATCAAGATTTCTATTTCATTTACCCTTGTATATAAAGGTTAAACTTAACAATGAATGAATTTTCTGTATTTTTTTTTACCAAAATACTCTTATATTGTGAAATTTGATTTTACTAAACCTCTCTTGGTATTTAAAATAAAATAATTAAGCCTCTTGAAAATATTTTAGCAAATTTTTTTTATATAATCAGCAAACTTTAATTATATATTTTGAACAATGTGCAAATTGGATGTAGTTTATTATGTTTCAACGCACAATAAATATATTAACTAATACATAATTCACATAATAGTATATTAATTTATTTTAAGTTACATATTTATTATTTGTTGTTGATTGTATAGATTATATGTTCGAGTATTGTATTAAATATATCAAACTAATTGTGCTTATTTAAATTATTTTTTGAAACATTCATGAGAATTTCAAAAATGAAAAAATAAATATGAAGAGGGGTTTAGTAAAATTAAATATGGAAAAATGAAGGGTATATTGGTTCATATTTTTAACACCATCAAATGTTAAGTTGAACCTTCCTTGGAGTGTAAATCAAAATAAAATTTTATTTATAGTAATATCAAAATATAATTTAGCATAAATATAAATATAAATTATGTAATATCATATGATCTTTGTAAATTTTATATTTTAAAAGTAACAACACTATTCGATATATGTTTATAAGTTTAAGAAATTATTTAGATAGATAAAATATTTGTTTTAATTTATTAATTATTCAAAATGTTAATATAAACTTGTTTGAATAAAACACAAATATAATCTACTTAGTATTACGTGAGATTCTTACAATTATAATTTTTTAATATAAATGATCTATTATGTAAGAATGTAATTTTTTTACATTAGATATTTACAAATTCAAATTAGAGAAAATGGTATGTATGAAATATACTAATATGATGTCAAAATAAAGAAAAATTGAAACGAATATATTTGATGAACTTTTAAATTGAAGTCCTATTCATAATATTAGTATATTGTATGCCTTATAATATTTTATATATTAATTTATTAGTATTTATCTAGAAAATATTCACATTCCATTGCATTCACATTTGATCATGTAATCTAATGTGAAATGATAAACAATTAAATAGACTTAGTCTAACATGAACCTAACTAATAATAATAGCCCACACCACTTTTTAAGGATCACGTGGTCTTCTAAGAATCTTTAAAACATGTTGTAAAATAATGGACACATAAATATTCACCAAGAAATTACGATTATAACAAATAAATAATTAATGAATGGTTTAAATTTCACCACATTTTATAATCTAATGGTTGTAACGAAAGTGATGATTACGAATGTCGATGGGACGGGTAAAACCCGAACCCGCGGGTACCCGATCCAAACGGGGTGGGTAATACCTAAAAAAAATACTCGCCCCGGGTTCGGGGGTAAATTTGTATATGTGGGCATGACCGGTTACCCCCTACCAGAAAAATACCCGATAATTTGAACATTTTGGATGTTTTATTACTTAATTATTTGTAATATTTGGATTTTAATGTATTTGAATATGTTGTTTGTTTTATGTATTTAAAATTGTTTGTGATTTTATGTATATGTAAAATAATTTTTCAGATATTTTTGTTGTTGATTTTTTCGGATTTTAATGTATTTGTTTTAGTATTTTCGGGTAACGTGTAATATCCGCGGGTGTAAATTTACCCGCCGGTTCGGGTACGGGAGAATTTTTTACCCGCAAGTATTTTTTGTTCGGATACGGATAATACTTGAAAATTCAATTACGAATATGGAGGAGGCTTACCCGAACTCGACCCGCCTCGTTGACCTCCCTAGTGATGATGTGGCTCAAGAAAATTACACAAAGTTGAGTTCAAAATGAGGATGTTGGTAAATTCTCAATCCATTATTGTCCAAATTTTCCTTAATTCATGTTAGTCTCACCGATGCTCAGAGAAAGGAAAGCCAAACTATATAGTTTTGCTAAGGAGAATCCAAAAAAAGAATCCAAAAAGAATCTACGCAGGCAAAATATACTAATGAAATTAACAAAATATACTCTTCAAATTAACAAAATATAGTGCTGAATCCAACATGTTAACATGACTAAAATTAGAAATAAACTAATATATATTCAACAATATATTTTGCTAAATACAATAATATATATTTCTAATTTCAACAATATATTTTGGGTCCTTAGATTCTTTTTGTGGATTCTTGTTAAGCATTTTTCTCTCTATATATAATGAAACGTACCAAATCATTAACTATATATATCTTTTTGGTCGAAATTTTTTTAAGAAGACAAAGACAATGCCCCTCACGATCATTATATGGATACGTCAATGGGCTCTTATTTATACTAGAGGATCTCTCGCTCCGCGTCGGATATAGATGTATGTTTTGTCAAATAATATCATAACATATATTATATGCTTTACAATTTATTAAATATTTTAGAATTTAGTTTTTGATATTTTCTAAAAAAATCTGAGATAGTATTGTAGGTTCGAATCCGTTATGAGTAATCAAACTATATCTGTATTCGTATTTTAACAGATCCAGATACATTTTACATTTCGCACATATCCGAATACAATAAGACTTGAGTTCACGAAATAATTTACAAATTTATTCCCGAACAATTGATTTGCACATGA